>JAADKA010000014.1:630000-1016736 GCA_009982855.1 Lizonia empirigonia | reverse complement strand
AAGACGCCCTCTAACCTACCTGGACAAGCGTGGCAGATACGCTGCGTAAAAGCAGCCAAACAGGTCATCAGCAAAGGAGCTACTATCAGCATTTACTGGGTCCCTGGACATCAAGACATAGCAGGCAACGAAAGAGCAGACTGTCTAGCCAAAACTAGCTGCCAAAAAGAGGCCAGCCACGAACTCTACTAGCCTCGCCATGACTAGTACCAGGATCAAGAAGCTAGCAACGCAGGAATGGACAAAAGAACTCAAAAACTACTCCTCACAGGCAACACTACGCAATCCAAATACCTACTCAGCTAGGTACAGCTTGTCAATTCAGAAGAGAGTCAGAGTCCCACCAGGAACAAGAAGAGAGATTGCTAGCGCCTACTATCAGCTCAAACTTGGCCACGGATACAACAAAGCATACCTATTCCAGATAGGCAAAGCAGACCACCCCTATTGCAGCTGCGGAGCTAAGCAAACAGTGGAGCATCTACTACTAAGCTGCAAGTGGTACAAACAAGAACGCAAAATCCCAAACAATTGCCGTCAGCAAAATCGAAACCAGCGCCTCCAGCATCCCAAAACATTAGAAATCTATCGCAGTACAACACAGAGAAGCTCTCTTATCACTTTCACAGCCTCTAAGCTCGTGTAGAGGAGCGCAGCCAGGTGCAAACCTACAGTTCACGCTCTTCTGAGTTTTCACGTTCTGCGCACAGACCGCTCTTATCTTATCAGCAAAAGCACGATCCACCACAAACCACCGCAAATTGGACCACGCTCTTCTCAGGACCACTACCTAGACCTATGGACATCCCGGACCCTGGATTATACCAGAGCTCTAGAATCTCGCCAGCTTCTAGACACTCTACTCTGGACCCTGTAGACACAGAGTCTATAGTAGAGATGGACCTAAATGTCCCTAGCTCTCCCGACCCTCTAGGAGAGCTAGACCCTTCAACACACTGCCCTACACAATCCAGCTACGCCTTTACTGCCAATGCAGCTACTGCTACCTCCCACAAAAGAACTGCTAGCAGTAGATCTGCTATCCCTGACGCCCTACGACCAGCCCCGTTCCAATTCACAGCTGCTAGCCGACCCTTAGCCCAGGCACCAGTAGCCAGCACCTGTGAAGAAGCTCTCAGCATTGCTAGAAGCATGGTAATCCAAGCATCTGCTCTCGCCACATCTCGTAAGACCCAGACAGATCTTCTGGATCTGCTCGAAGTTTTAGAGACTACACAGAGAATAACAGAGTCAACAAACACAGCGTCTCTGTCTTAGCCTCGCAAGTATCAAATCTGGAATCAGTATCTAGAGCAATTGGATCGAAAACCAAGCTCCTACAGAAGCCAGCTTTGGCTTCCGTTCCTCAAGCCCTGCCTCAGCGCTCTACCCCTGCTGCCTCCACTCCTGCCTCTACTTCTGGGTCCACTTCTGCCTCCACTTCTGCCTCCACTTCTGCTCTACTTCTGCCTCTACCACTACGGCCTCTTCCTACGCTATTGCAGCAAAGGGTCAACCAAAAACAGACTGGCAAACAGTTGCAAAGAAGACATCTATCCCGACACCTAAGAACTCGCTTAGCACTCGCCAACTTTGTCTTGCTCCAGGACCAACAAACTAGTACAAACTCTACTACAAACTCCTTTAGCTCTCTTGCTATGCGTAATGCCTTCAACGAGGCCTTTGCTAGCAAAGGAGTAAGCTCCCCTGTTGTAGCATCAGTAACTACTAGCGTAAAGAAGAACATTGTTCTGACGACTACACCCTCCTTCAGCGCCAAGTACCTACTTTGAGAACATACAGATCTGGAAGAACATTACTGCTTTCAAAGAGGCGCTACCTATCCAGCCTTGGCACAAAGTAGTGCTCCACAATATACCAACCTCTTTCTCTACCAATGAAAGCCTAGAGGTGCTAAAAAACAGAGATCTCTACATTCAATAGAGGGTTCCAGACTGTAGGCAACCCCTACTGGCTTACTAGCAGAGAGAGAAGACAAACTCAGCACACAGGCTCAGTGTGCATTGCCTTTGCAACAGAACAGGAGGCTGTAAGAGCTATTCGAGGCAGACTCTACTTACTAGGCATTAGTGTTAGAGTAGAGAAGCTGTACTCTACGCCTGCCTCAACACAATGCCAGAAGTGTTCAACGCTTCGGTCACCTAGAGACGAGGTGCCTACACAGCACTGCCTGCAAAATCTGCGCAGAGCCTCACGCTACAGCTCTGCACAGATGCAACACCTGCGGCGCTAAAGGCAAGACCTGTGTACACACATTACCTGTCTGCGCAAACTGCAAAAAGGCACACACAGCAGACAGCAAGCAGTGTGAGATGTACACGGCTACCTTGAACGCGCCAACAACAACAGAATGTTAGACAACATAAGAGTTCTTCAGATTAATCTAAACAAGAGCGCCCAGGCTACTGAAAGCGCTCTTCAGATAGCAGTAGAGCTAGCTATTTGATCTTGTTATTGTACAAGAGCCTTGGCTTGTTCTACCGCACCAGACGCCTTTAGATTTCTCAGAAAACGCGCTCAGTAAACCACCCCTCGTTTACGCAGCTTCTACCTACTCTCCCTCATTCATCACTACGCCCTCGCGTCCTTATTTACATCTCTCGCTCTCTTCAGGCTCAGGTGAGCCCTCTGCAAAATCTAGTAGCCGATCCAGACTATCTAGCAGTTGCGGTAGAAGACAAGAAACTCCACCTTCCACATCTACAACCTCTACAACGAGCAAGACCAACAAGGCTCCTCGGCAAATACTATCGAAAGAGCACTATTGACAAACACTCTCTTACCGTCTTCCATTCTCCTAGCGACTTCAACACACACCACCCTTGGTGGGACCCTCAGTCAGCTACTATCTCTTCTAAAGCTAGCGTGCTCGTAGACTGGATTGAACGACAGAATCTAGAGCTGCTAAACACACCTGGAGAAGGCACCTTTTTTCGCTCAAATATGAGCAGAGAAAGCGTCCTAGACCTAGCTTTTGCTACTCCAGACCTTGCAAGCAAGATAGAAGACTGGCAAGTAACAACCAGCATTGGCTCTGACCACTTTGGCATTCTGTTTGCCATCAAGGTTCCTGCTAGACACAACAACAATCTCTCTACACTGAGATATAACACAAAGAAAGCGAACTGGGACCTCTTTAATGGCAGGCTTGCTTACAGCTATTGCTCGCAGCTCCACTCTCAGCAATCTTCATAGTCTCCCTACTGTCTCTACAGAATCTTCAAGGTTGCTTATACAGGAGCAGAACCCTGCTCTACAACAACAACTAGAGCAGCTTGGAAATGAGATTACTGCTGCTATCATAGAGGCAGCAACAGCTGCTATTCCACGACTAGCAACAAGGCCAAAGAGCAAGCCATGGTGGAACCAAGACTTGCACTCTCTACGAACTACGATGCTAAACAGACAACGCTTGTTCCAACGCAAGGTAGCTGCCTCCTCTATTGTAGAAGCTTTTCTATGGAAGAAAGACTATCTGGTAGCTAGAAACGCGTATCTGCGAGCTATCAAAGCAGCAAAACAGGACCATTGGAACCAGTTTCTGGAGAAGGAGGATGCGAAGTCTATCTACAAGGCAATGGCATATACTAAGCCGACTGCTAGTCAAAGCATCCCTGCAATCCAGTCAGCAAACAGGCTCGAAGAGTCGTTTCAAGGCAAATGCTCTGCCTTTAGAACTAACGCTCTTTCCACCTCCACCAGCATCTAGCGCGATCCAGTGGAACACCTACCAACAGGCAATTGGGATTGGCCAGCACTCACTAGAGCAGAAGTTCAAGCAGCCTGCTCACCTCAAGTTAAGAGTAGCAGTCCAGGACCAGACGCTATCAACCAGGAGATAATCACGGCCGCCTACAAAACACAGCCAGAAACTATCTTTCAGGTATTCTCTGCTCTCTTCAACCACGGCTACCACCCAAGTAGATGGAAGCAAGCTACTGGCATCATTCTAAAGAAGCCTAAAAAGCCCGACTACTCAGCGCCTAAAGCATACAGAGTAATTGCCCTACTCAAACTGCCTAGGAAAAGTAGCAGAGCGTCTAGTAGCTAAACGTCTAGGCGCGCTAGCAGAGGTTTCGCACCTCCTACATCCTTCGCAAATTGGCGGTAGAATCCAGAAGTCTGCGATTGACGCGTCTCTGCTCCTACTCAACCAAGTGCAGCAAAACAGAAAACAGGGACATACTACCTCTACAGTCTTCTTAGACATTAAAGGAGCCTTTGACCACGTAGCCCGGAATCAGCTACTTGCTATCCTGCAACAACTAAAGCTACCCTGCAGCCTAATAGCGTGGATCCAGTCTTTTCTCACAAATCGCCAGCTTCGGCTATCGTTTAATGGAGAAACAGAAGACTTTAGCAACATATCAGCAGGCATCCCACAAGGCAGCCCAGTATCACCAATTCTGTTTCTGATATATATCAGACCTCTGTTTTCATCAACCGTCAACTACTCACTTTCGTATATGGACGACCTCTCCATCTCTGCTTCTTCAACAAGCCTACAGAAAAACATACGCCTGCTAGAACGCGACATAGCTAGTCTCTTTACCAAAGGAGCCAGCTGTGCTATACAGTTTGACGCTGCAAAAACAGAGCTTATACACTTTACTACAAGTGATAAGGCTTCCGCAGCATCACTCACGCTCCCAGATCAATCTACGGTCACACCAAAAAAGACAGTCAGATGGCTAGGCATCTACTTTGACAACGCACTCGCATTCAAGGAGCATGCTGCTATAAGGATTAGCCAGGCCAGGTCAGCCTTCTACAGGATGTGCAGACTAGCAAACAGCGAGAGAGGACTCTCTCCCTACGCTATGCGGCAACTCTATCTAGCTTGTGTAACAAGTGTAGCCGACTACGGATGTGAGGTCTTCTGGAGAAAACAAACTGCCATCAAGAAGCAGCTACAAGGACTCCAAAACATGGCTCTTAGAAAGATACTAGGCACCTTTCGCACCTCACCAACGATTCCATCAGAGGTAGAGGCTGCGCTACCTCCGCCAGCGATCAGGCTTAACACTGCTATCAGAAAATACGCCTTCAGAGCAAGGAAGCTACCAGCTAGTCACCTAGTTCGCATCGCTATCCAAGCTCTAAACGAAGCCCTACAACCAGAATCAGACGCAGACACAGATGTAGAAGACCTTGGACGCCAACTCAAGAAAGGCCCGCCTACGCAACTCACTCAAATTATTCAATCTATTCAGACTGCTGTATCAAGCCCTGAAGAGAAGCTACTCGCAAACCACTACCAGCCATGGACCAAAAATATGCCCTATACAGCTACACTCTCTACACTACCCAAGGACGAAGAAGCAGAGGCTCACAAGGCTTACATGCTATCAAGACTAGGAGACAACATGCTCGCTATCTACACAGACGCATCGTCAATCCAAAAAGGGACAGGAATTGGCATTGGCCTAGCAGCGTTCGACTACGCTCAACAAGCTCTAGAAACACACTACGAGACGCACAACATCGGCAAAGGCCAAATTGTATACAATGGGGAGCTAGAAGGCATCACTAGAGGCTTTGAACACGCTGCGACTGTAGCTGCCCCCTACCAGGAGATTCAGATCTATGCGGACAACCAGGCTGCTATCCATAGACTGAAGACGCCCTCTAACCTACCTGGACAAGCGTGGCAGATACGCTGCGTAAAAGCAGCCAAACAGGTCATCAGCAAAGGAGCTACTATCAGCATTTACTGGGTCCCTGGACATCAAGACATAGCAGGCAACGAAAGAGCAGACTGTCTAGCCAAACTAGCTGCCAAAAAGAGGCCAGCCACGAACTCTACTAGCCTCGCCATGACTAGTACCAGGATCAAGAAGCTAGCAACGCAGGAATGGACAAAAGAACTCAAAAACTACTCCTCACAGGCAACACTACGCAATCCAAATACCTACTCAGCTAGGTACAGCTTGTCAATTCAGAAGAGAGTCAGAGTCCCACCAGGAACAAGAAGAGAGATTGCTAGCGCCTACTATCAGCTCAAACTTGGCCACGGATACAACAAAGCATACCTATTCCAGATAGGCAAAGCAGACCACCCCTATTGCAGCTGCGGAGCTAAGCAAACAGTGGAGCATCTACTACTAAGCTGCAAGTGGTACAAACAAGAACGCAAAATCCTCCAAAAATACGTGAGAGAATCAAGGCTGACTCTGCCTCTTCTCCTACACACAACACAAGGAATAAAGGCTACTCTAGCCTTTATAACAAGCACAAAGATAGGCACTCGCAAGTGGCATCTCAACCAGGACGTAGAGGAATAACTTTCCTTTATATCTCTTTACTGCGCAGCAACTTTGTTTCCTAACAACCTTGCTTAGGGCTAAAGCCCTCACCATCTCTTGTATTTTGATAGAAACACTCCCTGCAAAAACACCCTTTGTATTACCAGAGCAGCTTAGCTGCTCTCGTCTTCCATAGTCTTCGACTCACATAGGACGTTAAACTAATAAATAAATAAATAAATAAATAAATAAACAAGCCTACAGAAAAACATACGCCTGCTAGAACGCGACATAGCTAGTCTCTTTACCAAAGGAGCCAGCTGTGCTATACAGTTTGACGCTGCAAAAACAGAGCTTATACACTTTACTACAAGTGATAAGGCTTCCGCAGCATCACTCACGCTCCCAGATCAATCTACGGTCACACCAAAAAAGACAGTCAGATGGCTAGGCATCTACTTTGACAACGCACTCGCATTCAAGGAGCATGCTGCTATAAGGATTAGCCAGGCCAGGTCAGCCTTCTACAGGATGTGCAGACTAGCAAACAGCGAGAGAGGACTCTCTCCCTACGCTATGCGGCAACTCTATCTAGCTTGTGTAACAAGTGTAGCCGACTACGGATGTGAGGTCTTCTGGAGAAAACAAACTGCCATCAAGAAGCAGCTACAAGGACTCCAAAACATGGCTCTTAGAAAGATACTAGGCACCTTTCGCACCTCACCAACGATTCCATCAGAGGTAGAGGCTGCGCTACCTCCGCCAGCGATCAGGCTTAACACTGCTATCAGAA
Source organism: Lizonia empirigonia (assembly GCA_009982855.1). Classification (NCBI taxonomy): domain Eukaryota; kingdom Fungi; phylum Ascomycota; class Dothideomycetes; family Pseudoperisporiaceae; genus Lizonia; species Lizonia empirigonia. Next base: position 1,009,677 of record JAADKA010000014.1, on the reverse strand, counting down.
AATACGCCTTCAGAGCAAGGAAGCTACCAGCTAGTCACCTAGTTCGCATCGCTATCCAAGCTCTAAACGAAGCCCTACAACCAGAATCAGACGCAGACACAGATGTAGAAGACCTTGGACGCCAACTCAAGAAAGGCCCGCCTACGCAACTCACTCAAATTATTCAATCTATTCAGACTGCTGTATCAAGCCCTGAAGAGAAGCTACTCGCAAACCACTACCAGCCATGGACCAAAAAATATGCCCTATACAGCTACACTCTCTACACTACCCAAGGACGAAGAAGCAGAGGCTCACAAGGCTTACATGCTATCAAGACTAGGAGACAACATGCTCGCTATCTACACAGACGCATCGTCAATCCAAAAAGGGACAGGAATTGGCATTGGCCTAGCAGCGTTCGACTACGCTCAACAAGCTCTAGAAACACACTACGAGACGCACAACATCGGCAAAGGCCAAATTGTATACAATGGGGAGCTAGAAGGCATCACTAGAGGCTTTGAACACGCTGCGACTGTAGCTGCCCCCTACCAGGAGATTCAGATCTATGCGGACAACCAGGCTGCTATCCATAGACTGAAGACGCCCTCTAACCTACCTGGACAAGCGTGGCAGATACGCTGCGTAAAAGCAGCCAAACAGGTCATCAGCAAAGGAGCTACTATCAGCATTTACTGGGTCCCTGGACATCAAGACATAGCAGGCAACGAAAGAGCAGACTGTCTAGCCAAACTAGCTGCCAAAAAGAGGCCAGCCACGAACTCTACTAGCCTCGCCATGACTAGTACCAGGATCAAGAAGCTAGCAACGCAGGAATGGACAAAAGAACTCAAAAACTACTCCTCACAGGCAACACTACGCAATCCAAATACCTACTCAGCTAGGTACAGCTTGTCAATTCAGAAGAGAGTCAGAGTCCCACCAGGAACAAGAAGAGAGATTGCTAGCGCCTACTATCAGCTCAAACTTGGCCACGGATACAACAAAGCATACCTATTCCAGATAGGCAAAGCAGACCACCCCTATTGCAGCTGCGGAGCTAAGCAAACAGTGGAGCATCTACTACTAAGCTGCAAGTGGTACAAACAAGAACGCAAAATCCTCCAAAAATACGTGAGAGAATCAAGGCTGACTCTGCCTCTTCTCCTACACACAACACAAGGAATAAAGGCTACTCTAGCCTTTATAACAAGCACAAAGATAGGCACTCGCAAGTGGCATCTCAACCAGGACGTAGAGGAATAACTTTCCTTTATATCTCTTTACTGCGCAGCAACTTTGTTTCCTAACAACCTTGCTTAGGGCTAAAGCCCTCACCATCTCTTGTATTTTGATAGAAACACTCCCTGCAAAAACACCCTTTGTATTACCAGAGCAGCTTAGCTGCTCTCGTCTTCCATAGTCTTCGACTCACATAGGACGTTAAACTAATAAATAAATAAATAAATAAATAAATAAACAAGCCTACAGAAAAACATACGCCTGCTAGAACGCGACATAGCTAGTCTCTTTACCAAAGGAGCCAGCTGTGCTATACAGTTTGACGCTGCAAAAACAGAGCTTATACACTTTACTACAAGTGATAAGGCTTCCGCAGCATCACTCACGCTCCCAGATCAATCTACGGTCACACCAAAAAAGACAGTCAGATGGCTAGGCATCTACTTTGACAACGCACTCGCATTCAAGGAGCATGCTGCTATAAGGATTAGCCAGGCCAGGTCAGCCTTCTACAGGATGTGCAGACTAGCAAACAGCGAGAGAGGACTCTCTCCCTACGCTATGCGGCAACTCTATCTAGCTTGTGTAACAAGTGTAGCCGACTACGGATGTGAGGTCTTCTGGAGAAAACAAACTGCCATCAAGAAGCAGCTACAAGGACTCCAAAACATGGCTCTTAGAAAGATACTAGGCACCTTTCGCACCTCACCAACGATTCCATCAGAGGTAGAGGCTGCGCTACCTCCGCCAGCGATCAGGCTTAACACTGCTATCAGAAAATACGCCTTCAGAGCAAGGAAGCTACCAGCTAGTCACCTAGTTCGCATCGCTATCCAAGCTCTAAACGAAGCCCTACAACCAGAATCAGACGCAGACACAGATGTAGAAGACCTTGGACGCCAACTCAAGAAAGGCCCGCCTACGCAACTCACTCAAATTATTCAATCTATTCAGACTGCTGTATCAAGCCCTGAAGAGAAGCTACTCGCAAACCACTACCAGCCATGGACCAAAAATATGCCCTATACAGCTACACTCTCTACACTACCCAAGGACGAAGAAGCAGAGGCTCACAAGGCTTACATGCTATCAAGACTAGGAGACAACATGCTCGCTATCTACACAGACGCATCGTCAATCCAAAAAGGGACAGGAATTGGCATTGGCCTAGCAGCGTTCGACTACGCTCAACAAGCTCTAGAAACACACTACGAGACGCACAACATCGGCAAAGGCCAAATTGTATACAATGGGGAGCTAGAAGGCATCACTAGAGGCTTTGAACACGCTGCGACTGTAGCTGCCCCCTACCAGGAGATTCAGATCTATGCGGACAACCAGGCTGCTATCCATAGACTGAAGACGCCCTCTAACCTACCTGGACAAGCGTGGCAGATACGCTGCGTAAAAGCAGCCAAACAGGTCATCAGCAAAGGAGCTACTATCAGCATTTACTGGGTCCCTGGACATCAAGACATAGCAGGCAACGAAAGAGCAGACTGTCTAGCCAAACTAGCTGCCAAAAAGAGGCCAGCCACGAACTCTACTAGCCTCGCCATGACTAGTACCAGGATCAAGAAGCTAGCAACGCAGGAATGGACAAAAGAACTCAAAAACTACTCCTCACAGGCAACACTACGCAATCCAAATACCTACTCAGCTAGGTACAGCTTGTCAATTCAGAAGAGAGTCAGAGTCCCACCAGGAACAAGAAGAGAGATTGCTAGCGCCTACTATCAGCTCAAACTTGGCCACGGATACAACAAAGCATACCTATTCCAGATAGGCAAAGCAGACCACCCCTATTGCAGCTGCGGAGCTAAGCAAACAGTGGAGCATCTACTACTAAGCTGCAAGTGGTACAAACAAGAACGCAAAATCCTCCAAAAATACGTGAGAGAATCAAGGCTGACTCTGCCTCTTCTCCTACACACAACACAAGGAATAAAGGCTACTCTAGCCTTTATAACAAGCACAAAGATAGGCACTCGCAAGTGGCATCTCAACCAGGACGTAGAGGAATAACTTTCCTTTATATCTCTTTACTGCGCAGCAACTTTGTTTCCTAACAACCTTGCTTAGGGCTAAAGCCCTCACCATCTCTTGTATTTTGATAGAAACACTCCCTGCAAAAACACCCTTTGTATTACCAGAGCAGCTTAGCTGCTCTCGTCTTCCATAGTCTTCGACTCACATAGGACGTTAAACTAATAAATAAATAAAAAAAAAATAAATAAACAGCCATGGACCAAAAATATGCCCTATACAGCTACACTCTCTACACTACCCAAGGACGAAGAAGCAGAGGCTCACAAGGCTTACATGCTATCAAGACTAGGAGACAACATGCTCGCTATCTACACAGACGCATCGTCAATCCAAAAAGGGACAGGAATTGGCATTGGCCTAGCAGCGTTCGACTACGCTCAACAAGCTCTAGAAACACACTACGAGACGCACAACATCGGCAAAGGCCAAATTGTATACAATGGGGAGCTAGAAGGCATCACTAGAGGCTTTGAACACGCTGCGACTGTAGCTGCCCCCTACCAGGAGATTCAGATCTATGCGGACAACCAGGCTGCTATCCATAGACTGAAGACGCCCTCTAACCTACCTGGACAAGCGTGGCAGATACGCTGCGTAAAAGCAGCCAAACAGGTCATCAGCAAAGGAGCTACTATCAGCATTTACTGGGTCCCTGGACATCAAGACATAGCAGGCAACGAAAGAGCAGACTGTCTAGCCAAACTAGCTGCCAAAAAGAGGCCAGCCACGAACTCTACTAGCCTCGCCATGACTAGTACCAGGATCAAGAAGCTAGCAACGCAGGAATGGACAAAAGAACTCAAAAACTACTCCTCACAGGCAACACTACGCAATCCAAATACCTACTCAGCTAGGTACAGCTTGTCAATTCAGAAGAGAGTCAGAGTCCCACCAGGAACAAGAAGAGAGATTGCTAGCGCCTACTATCAGCTCAAACTTGGCCACGGATACAACAAAGCATACCTATTCCAGATAGGCAAAGCAGACCACCCCTATTGCAGCTGCGGAGCTAAGCAAACAGTGGAGCATCTACTACTAAGCTGCAAGTGGTACAAACAAGAACGCAAAATCCTCCAAAAATACGTGAGAGAATCAAGGCTGACTCTGCCTCTTCTCCTACACACAACACAAGGAATAAAGGCTACTCTAGCCTTTATAACAAGCACAAAGATAGGCACTCGCAAGTGGCATCTCAACCAGGACGTAGAGGAATAACTTTCCTTTATATCTCTTTACTGCGCAGCAACTTTGTTTCCTAACAACCTTGCTTAGGGCTAAAGCCCTCACCATCTCTTGTATTTTGATAGAAACACTCCCTGCAAAAACACCCTTTGTATTACCAGAGCAGCTTAGCTGCTCTCGTCTTCCATAGTCTTCGACTCACATAGGACGTTAAACTAATAAATAAATAAATAAAAAATAAAAAAAAGTGGTACAAACAAGACCGCAAAATCCTCCAAAAGTACGTGAGAGAATCAAGGCTGACTCTGCCTCTTCTCCTACACACAACACAAGGAATAAAGGCTACTCTAGCCTTTATAACAAGCACAAAGATAGGCACTCGCAAGTGGCATCTCAACCAGCACGTAGAGGAATAACTTTCCTTTATATCTCTTTACTGCGCAGCAACTTTGTTTCTTAACAACCTTGCTTAGGGCTAAAGCCCTCACCATCTCTTGTATTTTGATAGAAACACTCCCTGCAAAAACACCCTTTGTATTACCAGAGCAGCTTAGCTGCTCTCGTCTTCCATAGTCTTCGACTCACATAGGACGTTAAACTAATCAATCAATCAATCAATCAAGACCGCAAAATCCTCCAAAAATACGTGAGAGAATCAAGGCTGACTCTGCCTCTTCTCCTACACACAACACAAGGAATAAAGGCTACTCTAGCCTTTATAACAAGCACAAAGATAGGCACTCGCAAGTGGCATCTCAACCAGGACGTAGAGGAATAACTTTCCTTTATATCTCTTTACTGCGCAGCAACTTTGTTTCCTAACAACCCTGCTTAGGGCTAAAGCCCTCACCATCTCTTGTATTTTGATAGAAACACTCCCTGCAAAAACACCCTTTGTATTACCAGAGCAGCTTAGCTGCTCTCGTCTTCCATAGTCTTCGACTCACATAGGACGTTAAACTAATCAATCAATCAATCAATCAACCAATGCCCGGTGGCAACATTGCCTCAACCCTGACTGCACGACTCACGAAGGAGCAAAGCAGCGTCACGGGTTTGGAGAAGAGAATCCTTTTTTAGGACTGCGCCTGAGAGCGCCAGGGATCGATCCATCAACAGTATTGGGACCGATCACCAACTAATCAGACTACCCGTTCAGATAAACGGAAGGTGGATGAAGGCACTCTTGGACTCTGGAGCACAGTCTAATTACATCTCTTCGCGAGCGGTACGGCTAGCTGGACTACGCCCTACTCGGAAGACGACATCCTACCCGCTCAGAGTTGCCAATGGAGAACCGATGCCTGAGGAATCCGAGATCACACACGAAGTGACTGCGGTACCCCTCCAGATCCACAGACACCACGAGGAAATAACCCTAGACGCTTTTGGGATGGCCACTCACGACGTCATATTAGGACTTCCATGGTTAAGAAAGCACAATCCGGATATCGATTGGAAGAATCGACGGCTTTCGTTAGAACGATGCGACTGCGGCACCACCGCATCGAAGCCTACGCAACGCACGCTGCAGTTGGTAGATAAGAAGGAGATTAACAACATCTCTTCGCACGAGACGCGCCAAGTTAGAGCGGTCGACTCCACAGACACCGAACGCCCCACGGGTCACGAAGTGAGAGTTAAGGAGGATCGGAGTGCACCTCCTGACATCCCGGACGAATACAAAAGCTACATAGAGCTTTTCCGCGATGATAAGACGGCTTCGGCATTGCCCAAGCATAAACCCTGGGATCACGAGATCGTGCTACAGGAAGGAAAGGAACCGCCTTTCGGGCCCATATACGGAATGTCGGAGAAAGAACTCGGCGTACTACGCGAGTATCTCGACGAGAATCTTAAGAAAGGATTCATACGACCATCAGAATCCCCGGCGGGATTTCCCATTCTGTTCGTACCTAAGAAGGACGGAAAACTACGCCCATGTATCGACTACAGAAAGCTCAACGACATCACAGTCAAGAATCGATACCCGCTACCGAACATATCAGAATTACAGGATCGGTTAGCCGGAGCACAGTACTTCACCGCATTGGACCTAAGAGGAGCGTACAACCTCATACGGATGAAGGAAGGCGAAGAATGGAAGACGGCGTTTAGAACGCGTTACGGTCATTACGAGTACTTGGTCATGCCCTTTGGGCTAACCAATGCGCCAGCTACGTGTCAGGCCCTAATCAACAACGTGCTACGGGCACACCTCGACAAGACAGTAGTGGCATACCTAGACGATATCTTGGTATACTCACGGACCATGCCAGAACACATCCAACATGTCAAGGAAGTTCTGAAGTGCCTAGCACAGGCAGACCTACGACTTAAGCCAGAAAAGTGCGAATTCCACAAGGACGAAGTAGAGTTCCTAGGATTCGTCGTAGGCAGATACGGAGTTAAGATGAGCGCTACTAAGACACAGGTTGTGAAAGATTGGCCAACCCCAACGAACGTCAAGGGAATACAGGAATTCCTTGGGTTTGTCAACTTCAACCGACGCTTCATCAAGGACTACTCCCTGAAGGCCTTGACAACATGCTCGCTATCTAATAATAATTTAATTTAGAGTGCTACCTGGTTCCCTTTCGGGTCTATAAACACTATGTACTCGTCTCCGTGTACAGGGCCAACATGCTCTAGTCGAGCTAAACACCCCTGCCTCTTCCCTCGCTGCGTTTCTCCGTGCAAGTTCCGCTCCTTCCTCGTCGGTGCTGCCCTGTTGTAGGGGAGCAGAAGGGCTTGTGTGGTTCTTAGCCTATAGCTGCAAACGGGGACCACCCCCCGGTATTAGTCTGTTCTACCTCAAGGGCTACTCTGAACTGCTCTAGTAGCCCCGTGTCCAGTAGCCATCTCCCTGCCGCCGCGACTTTCTCCCAGTCACGGAGTAGTCGGGGAAGGTCCGTCGTGCCTGCCCTCTCCATCAGTTTGAGCCTCGCCTCCTTCTGGTCCGGGCAAAACGAGAGGATGTGTGTGAGGGTCTGCCTCGAGTGACCGCATGTGCAGGCTGGGTCGGCACCTGGCACCCCTATGCCCGCTAACCATGCCTTAAGTCCCAGTACTTCCGTGCGGAGTAGCACGATCGCTGTAGCCACGTGTTTAGGGACGTCGTCGTACAGGTGGAGGGGTTGGAACTCCCAGCCCTCTTTCCATGTAGGTGCCGATCTGCGTTGCTTCGCTGCCGCGCGTTCCCACCTCTCCTTCCATTTCTCTGTGAGGTCACGGGCTATCTCCTTGACTTTGCTCCTGGATTGGATCTGCCGGCCGCGGGTCCTGCCCTCTTTTCCCGTGCTGGCCAGCGAGGCCTGGCGTTGGGTCTCTCTTTCCTCCACGATCGTGTCGCCGGCCCGGCGCACACCTTCTATGTCCGTCGCTGGCTGGGCGATGTGTCTGGCTGGTCTGCCCCTTCTCGCTGCTCGTCCTCCTGTCCTGGCGGACTGCCACACCTCCTCTAGTGCTGTCTTGATTTGCCTAGTGACTGAGTGGTTCGCTGTTGTGACTGCCCACTGTAGTGCCACTGTCCTGATGTACAGGGCCAGTGGTGGTGTGCCACTTTCCTTCTCGATTGCTGCTATTGGCGTCCTCTTATAAGCCCCAAGTGTCTTCCGTAGGCATTTGTTCTGGACGATGAGGAGTTTTCGAAGCGCTGTCTCACGGATTCCGGTACCTCCCTTGCCAGCGGACCATATCTGGGAGCCGTACACCATGATTGGCCTCGTGACCGCTGTGTAGATCAGTCTCGATTTGCGTACTGACGGTCCCCATGACGACGCCGTGATTCTGGACATGGCTTGGAATGCTGCCTCCCCCTTCGCCGCTGCCTTCTGGATGTGGGTCTTCCATGAGAGTTTAGGGTCCACCCACACTCCTAACACTCTCATAGATGTGACCAACTCCGCTGGCTGGTCTCCTACCGTGACCGTGGAGAGGAGGTCTCCCCCCCTGTTCCGTCTCCTCGTGAGGTGCATTAGTTGGTATTTCTCCGGCGCAAACCTAGCTCCGAAGCGCGATGCCCACTGCTCGCACCGCGTGTGGGCAGTGGCGAGCCTCCGGCAGTTGTCCGCGGCGGACGGTCCCCACGCCATGATGTTGGTGTCGTCTACAAACCCGAATCCCAGACATTTGTCTTGGACTGTACCCAGGTCCTGGAGGAGGTCGGATATGAAGAGGAGGAAGAGTATTGGTGAGAGAGTCGATCCCTGGGGAATGCCAGTATTGGTCTCTATCCATGGGCTGTCGAAGTCGTTAAAGCTTATCTTCGTCCGTCTGTTCTTGAGGAACGCCTCCACATATACTACTATCCACTCTGGGAATCCCTTCCGTCGGAGGACCCACGTGAGTCGGTCGTGGGCTACGTTGTCGAAGGCTCCTGCTAGGTCTAGCGCCAGTACCGAGACCACTGGTTGCCCCGCACCCCACGCCGTGGTTACTGTGCCTGTGAGTAGTTCCATCGCCGTGAGTGTGGACCTGTTCTTGCGGGCTCCCATTTGGTTCCAGGGTGTGAGCTCCCTGTCTTCCATCGCGGCTGTGATCTTGTTTGCGACAATTTTTTCGACGATTTTTGCCATCGTGTTTTCGAGGGCGATAGGCCGGTAGCTGCCTGGGAGAGAGTAGTCCTTTTTCTTCTCCTTCCTAAGTACCACTGTGGTTGACTCCTTTAGGCACATGGGGACGTCTCCGTCCCTGAGCATTTGAGTAATCGCGGCAGCGGCGCTGTCTGCTATGTCTTCTTTAAGGACCTTCCACACTTCGTTTTGGATCTGGTCAGGGCCTGGGGCCTTGTTGTTGGGAAGCATGGCTATAACCTCCGTGAGCTCGTCTGGGGATATCTCTGGTGATAAGTCGAAGCGTGGGTGCGTCTGGTTCGGGTCGATGTCTGATAGGTCCGCCGCCCCGCTCGCCGGGAAGAACCGTTCTCCCAGGATTTGGGCCTTTGCGCCGTTTGAGGTCTCCGCTTCGTCTTGTTCGTGCCTTCGGAGTGGGGGTACGTTCACTGACTGCCCCTGTCCGCCTTCAACCTTTCTACTCCATTTCGACAGGTTCCACAAACCCTTGTTGTGGGCGTTGGCCTCGTTGTCGTCATTTGTCAGGTCTGCCACGACTTTCCTCCACCGCGTCCTTGCGTTCGACCGCAGGGTGCGCTTGAGCTGGTTGCGGAGTGACTTCCAGTTCCTTTCGCTGTCCTCGGTGTGGTCCCGTTGGAAGGCCCTTCTTGCCCTTTTGATCTCTCCCAGGATTTCTGTGGCTTCTGGGGACCAGTCTGGCCTGGCCTTGTCACTAATCCTTTTCCTTGGGCAGTGGTTCTCCAGGGCAGTTCCGACCTGTTTGATCAGTCCCTCGAGTGCCCACCTGCCTGTGGCCTGGGCCCACTCCCCGTGGCCCACCGCAACCTTGATCTTGTCCCAGTCAGCTTTTTTCAGGGCGAAACGTTTGTTCGTCTTCCTGGCTATCGGTCCTGTGCCTATGCGGATTTCGATGGGGATGTGGTCGCGGGTAATAGCCCAGTCTTCCCTTGGCCGGTACATTATGATTCTGTCTGCTGTCGCCCTGCTGGCGAATCCCAGGTCGATGACTGTGTGGAGGGGTCCCCTCCTCCACGTTGGTACTCCTGGTTCGTTAAGGAGGCGGAGCCCCCATTTGACCATATTTGCCCTTAGGCGTTCCGCCTGCGGTTCCCCGGGCGCAGCCTTTCCCGTCCACTCTGGGTGGTGTGCGTTGAAGTCCCCGATCACTAGTGTTGCAGTTGTTGGGTGGGTTCCGTGGAGGAGGTTCTCGATGTCTGGCCATGCTTCGATGTCCTCCGCTGTTTCCCTACCCGCTCCTATGGGTGGGCTGTACACGTTGATCAGGTGGGTCCATGTTCCCTGCGTTCTTATACGGATCCCCTCTGTGAGGTCTGTGGCGACAGTGCCTTCGATCTCTGTCTGCGGGATCTGGTCATACACTAGGAACACTACCTTCATTCCTTGGTGTAGGGTCCGACTCAGTCGATAGTTCTTGGGACAGTATGTCTTCCCCCTCGCGTTCTCTCCAACCATGGGTTCCTGGATGGCGATCACCGGGAACGAGGCCGGGTCGATCGAGTCCAGGAATGGCCTCGCCGCTCCTCCATTCGCGTTTCCGCAGTTGTATTGGATGATGTTCAGACCACTCATTGAGTGGATCGGATCACATCCTCAGTCTGCGTGTTGCTGTCCTCGGCCTCCGCGCGGAAGGTAAAGATTCGTTGTTGGCCTGGGGCGTTGGCCGCCCGGCTCATGTGGGTGGGGCGGCCAACCGCGATCCTCCTCTTGTTACTTCCTGCGACGGGGATGGTGGTCCATTCTGCGTCGTCTCCCCGGCTCGACCCTGCTCGGCTGGCGAGGGTGGAGCCTCCGAGGCTGTGGGTTGTACTGGCTCCTCCGGCTCCATGGTTGGATTGGATCTGGAGGGTTTGCCACTGGAGCCCCTTCTTGGTCTCCTCGTTCTTGCTTCGGAACGCCTGGTAGGCCCTGCACTGCCGTGTCATCCATGCCTTGTGACCCTTCTGTTTACAGCACGCACAGCTGGCCTTCGCGTCTTCGGTGTTCTTGCATCCCCTGGTGGCGTGGTCCTCAGCGCAGTGGCCGCACACTTCCTTGGGGGCGTTGCATACGGATTGGGTGTGTCCCCACTTCCAGCATTTGAAACACTGGCCGTCTGTCAGCGACACGTCCCAGAGCTGGACTGGATGCCACTCGGCTCCCATCAGGAAGCCTGATTTGACCAGTTTTTTCTGGTTCTCTTCCGTTCCTACGTTCATCAGGAGGGACCCCTTCTTTTGCTTGCCTCCTTCCCTCCTGGAAGTGAGGTTTTTGTCTGAGTAGAGCCATGCGACTCTTTCAATCCTGATGTTCGGGTTCCTCGTATGGGCCTGGTTGATCCATTCGTCGTTTTCTGCGCACTTGCTATTTCTGACTGGTGTGTTTAGCGGGATGCCTGACACCATGACCAGGTGTGGTTTCCGGATGAGCTTCATGCCCTCGGCGCCCTGTAGGCCCGTTTGGATGATCTGGTCGCGGCGGGCCGCGTCCCTGACCACCACCGACACCTTGTGCACGGACCTTGGGTGGGTGATGATCGCGCGAGCGTCCGGTATCGCCACCCGGATACGCTCCAATTGGGCCTGTGGGGACTCTCTTTCTGCCCCCTCCATTCCCTCCATCCTCAGCTCAATCTTCGCCGGCTGGTTTGTGCCCTTGGCCGCCACCTGGCTCCAGGTGCGCGGCCCTTTCTGTTCCCCTTGTTCTCGGGCCGGGGCCCCTCCCATTCTCTTTTCCATGGCGTCGAGCCTCCTCAGCACTGCCTGCAGTGCCCCAGTCTCGTCGTTCCTTCCTCCTGTCGCCGTGGTGGTGCTCTTCGACTTGTCGGTGAAAATTTTTTCCACTCGGCGAACCGCCGCCAGGAGGTCGTGGGCGACCCGCGTCGCGTCCTGGACAGTGGTGGCCTTGCGGAGCCCTTCTGCTCCCGTCCTCTGTGTTTCTTTCAGCCATTGTAGGATCTCCCTCTCTGTGTTCCCCTGTATCCTGTTCTGCTGTTCAGGTTCCCCTGTTGCTCCCTGCGTGGCGTTGGGGGCATCCCCGGCTGGACGCGCTGGCACCGCGTCTGGTTGGCAGCCCCCTTCTCCCTCGCGCTGTGGTCCCGGCATCGCGCTGCCTGCGGTGTCGATAGGTACAGCTAGTTCTGCTAATCTCTATAGCAGTGTTTTTAGGTTGATTTAACCAATATCTTGGATTTCGATAGAATGGTGTTCTTTTTATGGTCAGAATTATTCAGTCTCAAGTCCAGTGAAATGAGAGAGCTTACTCGCTATCTACACAGACGCATCGTCAATCCAAAAAGGGACAGGAATTGGCATTGGCCTAGCAGTGTTCGACTACGCTCAACAAGCTCTAGAAACACACTACGAGACGCACAACATCGGCAAAGGCCAAATTGTATACAATGGCGAGCTAGAAGGCATCACTAGAGGCTTTGAATACGCTGCGACTGTAGCTGCCCCCTGTTGAAGTCGTACTTTAGTCAAAGACCGTAAGCACTAATTCTATTGGTTCTCGGGGATGAGTAAGGTATCTGGATCGGTAGGGTTATCACCTAAGCAAAGCTCGTGATGATAGGGGTTGCACTGAGTAGTATAGAGGGTACTATCTGGCTCGAGGGCAGGTTGAGATTCCAAAGACAAACTTGATTGACGAGGTTGAACACGAACTATAAGAGTCGTGTTCCTACTTGCTTATATACATAAGAGATATGCACTGCCCTCAGCAGAGGTCAAGCCCTCCCTGAGGGTTGGGCCCTTTCTGAGGGTTGAGCCCTTTCTGAGGGTTGAGCCCTCTCTGAGGGTTGAGCCCTCTCTGAGGGTTGAGCTTGGCGTGAGGGTTCGTGAGGTCACGTGACCAGCGACTCGTGATCCGTGACACGCTGTCATCCGAAGCTGCCCCGCTTCCTATCAGTGCCTGTTCGTTCGAAGATCGTAACACTACCTCTCCCCTTCCAGCATATCGTCCTCGATATATTGTTTCTCCGTGCCGTAAGGTCGCAGGGTAGGTCTCTCCTATAAGTACTGGTCGTAAGTCGCGTCGTTGTTTTTTCTGCACAGCCTCCCTGACCATGCCGAAGGATTCCGGAACTCGAAAACCGCGAGCTACTCGTCCGCAGCCGTCGTCTACTGCCGAACGTCGCCTTCGTGCACAGCGTGTGCAGGAGCGTGCGTTAGAAATGGTTTTTCGTTGTGAAAGGTGTGAACAAAAGAAATTGCGGTGCTTTGTCGATACCGCGACTGGTCGTTGTGCTGGTTGTATCTCCGTGAACGCGGAGTGCAATTTGTTTGTTCCTGAGGAAGAATGGGAAAAGGTTGAGAAGGAGAAGGAAGAGAAGCGTCTTGAGCTGTTGTGTGCTGAGGAAACTGTTGCTCGTACTCGTCGTGAGTTGGCGGAGCTGGAGGGTCGCGAGCGTCGATTCGCGCGTCGCGATCTGTCCATGTTGAAGGCGCAGGACCAGGCACAAGAGTCGGAGGGTCCAAGTACAACCGTCGACTCCCTTGGCTCGAATCCTTTGGCTGATTCCGGCTGGTCATAGGCCAATAATCCTTCCTTTCTTGACCTCTCACTAGATCAACTTCTTTCTGACTTCCTTGTCGATCCTACTGGCTCTGGCAACCCGCTGTCTACACCTTGGGATTTCGACGATACTGTGCCAGCAACTGGCGACAGTTCGTGAGGTTTGCTTCTGGCTCCCATGTGTTCTCTAAGTCTGGGTATCCTAACCACTTGACTAGGTATTCTTTGTCAGGTCCCGTTCCTCGGTGTGTTATTAATTTTTCGACTTCCCACTCGTCTTCGCCGTCAGCTTGGTAGTGGAAGTCTTTCTGGATTGGCGTTTTGGGGTCGGCTGGTTCCAATAGCGAAACGTGGAACACTGGGTGGATCTTTGCATCCTTGGGCAGCTCGAGTCGATAGTTGACTGGGCTGATTTGCTTTGAAATGAAAAATGGTCCGACCTTGACCTTGTCCAGTTTTTTCGTTGGTCGCCGTGTGCGTAGGTTCTTCGTGAGGAGATAGACTTTATCCCCCTCTTTTAGCAGAGGCGCCGTTTTTCGTTTCTTGTTGACATAAGAGATGCTCCTTGACTGAGCTTTGACGATGTTTTCGAGTGATTTCTCGTGTACTGCCTTCAGTGCTGCGACTGAGGCTATTGCTGAATCCGTTTGAATGTTACTATCCAATGATCTGGTAAAGAGATTTGGGTGTCTCCCGTGGTTCGCGAAGAACGGCGTGACGCCCGTTGCTTCCGATAGTTTGTTGTTGTATGCGATTTGCGCCATAGGCAAGAGTGAAACCCAGTTGTCTTGCTGCTGGTTGCAGTAAATGCGGAGATACGTCTCCATTGTCTGGTTTACTCGTTCAGTCTGTCCATCCGTCTGCGGATGATATGCCGTGGATAGCTTCTTCTTGGTACCTATTGCTGCTAACAGCGTAGTCCAGTAGTTTGACGTGAAGAGCTTATCTCTATCGCTGATAATTGATTCCGGAATGCCGTGGTGTCTAACTACTCGGTCCAGGAACACTCGTGCAAGTTGCTCTGCAGTGTAGCTGTGTCGGAATGGTATAAACTCGGCAGCTTTCGTGAATCGACATACGACGTTGAAGATCGAGTCGTATTCATATCCTGTGACAGGGTCCTTGGAGATTGGTAGCTGTGTGACGAAATCCATCGTGATGTTCGTCCAGGGTGCCGTTGGCGGCTCCATTGCTTGTGCTTCTCCGTATTTGGCGTGCGTGCTGTGTTTGTTTTGCTGGCAGCTGACGCATTGCTTGATAAATTTGGTGACCTTGTCCTTCATGTTTGGAAACTCATAGTGTCGCTTGATGAGTTCCATTGTTCGTGTGATACCAGGGTGTCCGTGGAGTGGGTCGTCATGGTGACTCCTTATAACTTCCTCTTGAAGTTCGTCTGGTACTTGGGCTGGTATGCGTTGTTCCTGCTGAACCTGCATAACCTGATTGAGTTGTTGTGATGGTCCTAGTGACCCATCGTCATTAACTCCGAGCACTGCGAACTCGTTGATGGTCTTGTCTCCTGCAAGGTCGCGTCTGCGACTTAATGCATCGGCTCTGCCGTTATCTTTTCCTGGCGTATACAGTATCTTGAACTTGTACTGTCCAAGCATCTCAGACCAGCGCACTTGGCGTCGGTTGAGTACTTTGGTGGTGGTGAAATGTACCAGGTTTTTATGATCCGTGTAGATGGTGAGCTCCGAGCAGCTTTGTGCGTAGATCCGCCAATGTTCCAGGGCTGAGACGATTGCGAGTAATTCCTTGTCGTGCACATCGTAGCGTTCTTCCGGTCCTGAGAACTTTCTTGAGTAGTAGGCGATCGGGTGCCATTGTCCATCTCGTTCTTGTGTTGCGCATGCTCCTAATGCCAAATCCGAGGCATCGGTCTCGATTCGTAGAGGTTTGTTGCTCTCGAATGTAATCATCGTGGGTGGCTCTACACATGCTTGTTTAAGCGATTGAAAAGCGTCTTCCTGCGCTTTTTCCCACTTGAATGGTATGTCCTTCCGCGTTAGCTTGGTTAGCGGCAAGGCCTTCAGGGAGTAGTCCTTGATGAAGCGTCGGTTGAAGTTGACAAACCCAAGGAATTCTTGTATCCCCTTGACGTTCGTTGGGGTTGGCCAATCTTTCACAACCTGTGTCTTAGTAGCGCTCATCTTAACTCCGTATCTGCCTACGACGAATCCTAGGAACTCTACTTCGTCCTTGTGGAATTCGCACTTCTCTGGCTTAAGTCGTAGGTCTGCCTGTGCTAGGCACTTCAGAACTTCCTTGACATGTTGGATGTGTTCTGGCATGGTCCGTGAGTATACCAAGATATCGTCTAGGTATGCCACTACTGTCTTGTCGAGGTGTGCCCGTAGCACGTTGTTGATTAGGGCCTGACACGTAGCTGGCGCATTGGTTAGCCCAAAGGGCATGACCAAGTACTCGTAATGACCGTAACGCGTTCTAAACGCCGTCTTCCATTCTTCGCCTTCCTTCATCCGTATGAGGTTGTACGCTCCTCTTAGGTCCAATGCGGTGAAGTACTGTGCTCCGGCTAACCGATCCTGTAATTCTGATATGTTCGGTAGCGGGTATCGATTTTTGACCGTGATGTCGTTGAGCTTTCTGTAGTCGATACATGGGCGTAGTTTTCCGTCCTTCTTAGGTACGAACAGAATGGGAAATCCCGCTGGGGATTCTGATGGTCGTATGAATCCTTTCTTAAGATTCTCGTCGAGATACTCGCGTAGTACGCCGAGTTCTTTCTCCGACATTCCGTATATGGGCCCGAAAGGCGGTTCCTTTCCTTCCTGTAGCACGATCTCGTGATCCCAGGGTTTATGCTTGGGCAATGCCGAAGCCGTCTTATCATCGCGGAAAAGCTCTATGTAGCCTTTGTATTCGTCCGGGATGTCAGGAGGTGCACTCCGATCCTCCTTAACTCTCACTTCGTGACCCGTGGGGCGTTCGGTGTCTGTGGAGTCGACCGCTCTAACTTGGCGCGTCTTGTTCGAAGAGATGTTGTTAATCTCCTTCTCATCTACCAACTGCAGCGTGCGTTGCGTAGGCTTCGATGCGGTGGTGCCGCAGTCGCATCGTTCTAACGAAAGCCGTCGATTCTTCCAATCGATATCCGGATTGTGCTTTCTTAACCATGGAAGTCCTAATATGACGTCGTGAGTGGCCATCCCAAAAGCGTCTAGGGTTATTTCCTCGTGGTGTCTGTGGATCTGGAGGGGTACCGCAGTCACTTCGTGTGTGATCTCGGATTCCTCAGGCATCGGTTCTCCATTGGCAACTCTGAGCGGGTAGGATGTCGTCTTCCGAGTAGGGCGTAGTCCAGCTAGCCGTACCGCTCGCGAAGAGATGTAATTAGACTGTGCTCCAGAGTCCAAGAGTGCCTTCATCCACCTTCCGTTTATCTTGACGGGTAACTTGATTAGTTGGTGATCGGTCCCAATACTGTTGATGGATCGATCCCTGGCGCTCTCAGGCGCAGTCCTAAAAAAGGATTCTCTTCTCCAAACCCGTGACGCTGCTTTGCTCCTTCGTGAGTGGTGCAGTCAGGGTTGAGGCAATGTTGCCATCGGGCATTGGTGCATCTTCCGTTGATCACCAATTGCTGGGCTCCGCGAGACTCAGGGGTGTCGTTCCCTGGAAAACACTTGTTTTCTCGCTTGTCGATAAGGTGCATCTCGCAGTAGTCGTTTAGGCATCGTGTCCAGTGTCGCTTTGTTCGTCGAGCTTGTCGCTCCTTGCGACTCTCGCGCTGACTTAAAGGCTGTTGATGTTCTACCGCATCCTCGTAGTAGTCCGGATGAGGTGTTGGTGCGCGGTACTGCGTAGTTGGTTTGATGTATCCTTCATCGTTATCGGGACCGGACTCTGGGTCTTCCATGAGTCGTCCAATGTCATCAGTGAGAATTTCCCATTCACTGGCATCAGCGTCGCATTCTTCCTGACCGCTGGTAATCATATTGAGCTGTCGGAGAACCTTGTTCTTCTGACGACAGTCTCTCGCAAAGTGGCCTGGTTTGCCACAGTTGTAGCAGTCCTTTGACGTGCCATGTTTGTTGCTACTACCCCTGCCCTTGTCATTCCAGCGAGCCGAAGGTGCTGTTGGTCCTTTGTTGAGGTTTGACAAGTCCATGGCTTCCGGTCCATAGTACCCACTCTGAGTGTTACTATGAATACGTCGTCCCGTGTTAGGACGGTACCGGTTTCCTCGTTCCGCGATCGGGTTGCGCCATTGGTTGCGTGGCGGCGGGCGTCGATCAGTATTGATGACGCGTGCTCGTGGGTCGTCTCGAAGCTCTTGTTGAAGTTCGTAGAGCTTGGTGTCGATGTCGATGGCCGTGTTCATGAGGGTGTCAAGGGTGTCGGTGCTGGCGCCGGTGCGCATCAGCTCTTCCTTGACCTTAGGCTTAAGCCCTTGTCGGAACATGGTCATCAACGCATTTTCGTCCCATTCCGTGTTGGCGGCCAGTTGCTGAAACTCGGCGGCGTAGTCGGCAGCGGATTGGGTCTGTCGAATGCGCTGGATGTCACGTCGAGCGATTGCGGGCTCGTTGGTGACTCCAAACACGACTCGGATCTTGTCCTTAAACTCATCGAAGTCTTCCATCCACTCGTTAATGTCGCTTGAGTCGAGGGTGTCGTTTCGGTACTTGATGAGGAAAGGTTTGATCCACTTGAATGCTTGGCCACGCATGTAGCTTGCGACGAGGGTGACTCGCTTGTCCTCGGGCACACGCTCTCCTTGGAATAGAAAGAAGAGGTCCCACTGGATGAGCCAGTCGTCGAGCTTGCTGCGATCTCCATGGTAGAGGTCTGGTCTGTTGACGTTCATGACGTTGCGGGAAAGTTCCTCGGCAACGCTAACGTTGTCTTCGTCCATGGGGTCGGAGCGGGGGGTAGAGCGTGATCCTGAAGCGATACTCATCTTGGGGGTGTTCAAAATGTTGAAGTCGTACTTTAGTCAAAGACCGTAAGCACTAATTCTATTGGTTCTCGGGGATGAGTAAGGTATCTGGATCGGTAGGGTTATCACCTAAGCAAAGCTCGTGATGATAGGGGTTGCACTGAGTAGTATAGAGGGTACTATCTAGCTCGAGGGCAGGTTGAGATTCCAAAGACAAACTTGATTGACGAGGTTGAACACGAACCTTAAGGGTTGTGTTCCTACTGTTTATATACTAAGGAATTTCTGCCATCGCAGGTGGTTCTGCCTTGGCGAGGTGGTTACAGTATCACGTGACCTGTGACACGCTGTCACCCGAGGCGCTGCCGTCCGCAGCTCTGCCCCGCTTCTTATCAGCGCCTGTTCCTTCGAAGATCGTAACAGTTTCCTTCTCTTTTATTTGACAAAGAAATAGTTGAAATGACTAGAAGAAAGCTTGTTTTTGCACAGATAGAGGTACCTAGTCTCTCAGAGCTGAAAAACAGGGAAAAAGGCGTCTTAGTTTTACTCGTTTTGCTCCCTCTCTCTTCTTACTAGCCTAACTAGTAGACCTCTAGGAATTGATTAGGAGTAAAATAGCAGAAAACTAAGCAAAAGGCTGCAGTATGGTGTGTTGTGTCCAATTTGCGGTGGTTTGTGGTGGATCGTGCTTTTGCTGATAAGATAAGAGCGGTCTGTGCGCAGAACGTGAAAACTCAGAAGAGCGTGAACTGTAGGTTTGCACCTGGCTGCGCTCCTCTACCACGAGCCTAGAGGCTGTGAGAGTGATAATAGAGCTTCTCTGTGTTGTACTGCGATGGATTCTAATGATTTTGGGATGCTGGAGGCGCTGGTTTCGATTTTGCTGACCCGGCAATTGTCGTGTTGGTGTCCATAGTCTTCGACTCACATAGGACGTTAAACTAATCAATCAATCAATCAATCAATCAAGCCTATGGATGCTTGGAGAGCATGAGACTGGCAAATTCGATGCTTCATTTCCTTGCGGACGCTCCGGACGCCCGCGTCTTTTGTATAGCCGGGTTTCACACAGGACGCGCCAAACTGGCGCCTTTCTTCGAGGAGGTGATTCCCCAGCAGGGGCTCGAGGTGGAGGAATTGTTCGAGATGGATGCGGACGGCGTGCGGCGGCCTTGGGCGAAGGAACGAGACGGAGGAAGGGAGGACATTGGCGAGCGGAAGAAATGGCTGGTGGTGTCGAGGATACGGCGGCGGACCGCCCACTGAACGCAGACTGCAGACGCAAAGCTCAGGCCTTTCGTCTGAAGCAAAGCGTGCAAACACTTGTCCCCGTCTTCCCCCCGAATGTGAAGCTCGGATACTTTGCCTTGCTCTCATACACCAGCTCGCCTCCTTTCACATTGAACCACCCCTTGACTTCCTCTTCGGTCCAATTGCAACTTGTGATCAAGAACCGGCCGCCCTTCTTGATCAACTTCTCCACCTTTTCTCTATAGCCTTCGCATATCCTCCGACCGTGGGCGTCCGTCTCCTGCGCCAGACAGATTGCATCAAACGTGCCCTTGTCCAGCACCACGTCAAATCCACCAGCTAACCAAGTGCCTGGCTCTTCGCCCAGGAGATCCCACTCGTGGAACTGGATGCCGGCATACGCCTCGTCCTTTGAGTCACGAATCTCGTTGGCGAGTCGCACACTCTGCGGCGCATAATCCACGCCCACCATCTCACCCTCCCACTCCTCCTCCCGCAGCGCAAAAAGCAAGTGTCCGTTCCCTGTCCCGAGATCTAAGAAACGCGTCGCTATCTCGTCGGGTGATGTGTCCTTGTGTAACCGTCCTTCGTCTGCCAGGTTCTCAAGGAAGGAGAGCATGCGCTCCTCTGCGCCTGCATCGCTGAACCATATTGTCCCTTCGTCGTCAGGATTGGACGAGAAGTTCTGACGCTCGGTCGTGTAGGCAGCGTCCCAGTACGACTTTGTGCCGAGCTCGGAGGTATTGAGATGTTCGGGATTCGCCATGGTGGGGTGTTGTGGTGTTTTGCTGTGCGCCTCGGCATCTGGCGTCAAAAAGTTTGGGGGCTTTGGAGGGGCATTCTAGACCCTAGCACAGGATGAGTTCTGGCCAGGAACATGACGTACGAGGTTGATCGAGCTGCATCACCTGCCTGCTGGCCTTTGATCGTCGACCACGGCTCTATACACCGTATACTTCTCACTCTTTACGCAACAATAGCAGACTGAGCGCGCAATTCACCATAGCTGACTCCGTCTCCTCCATCAGTACCCTCCCACCCCTCCTCTTCGCCTCCGCCCTCTCGGCCTACGGCCTCTACCTCTGCAAAGAGAACATCACGCGTCTGCAGCAATATGAAGCGCAGAGCGAAAAAGCAGCAGAGTGGAGTAACACAGCTGCCCAGCGTCTGCGCAAGACCCGCACTACACAGACCAGTGGAACACTCTCAGTACGTTGCCCCTCCTGCTGCGCAGTCTAGTCTTGTCGTATTGCCGAGTTCATTCGCTGATGTTCGTATAGTTATTCCTCTCCTTCTTCGCCTCCTCCACCCTCCCTTTCCTAACGTCCAAACACACGCCCACGATCCTCGGCATCACCGGTCTCGCCGCGGGCGCCCTCCTCTACACTGCGCGCACGCACATGGCAGACTTCTGGAATGAGAGCAAGCAGACCAAGATTCCGTTCGTCGAAATGTTTAACGATGCTATCAGGGGCAGCGAGAAGGTTGTTCTCATCCTCGAGACGCTGAGCTTCAGTTGGGGCGCGGCCGGTTGTGTGTGGGCGCTGGGTTGGGGAGGGTTGGGATTGGGCGTTTGGGGGCTGGTGGCAGGCGTGAGGACGGCATGGATGGTCAATCAGGGGTGGGGATCGAGTTTGTGAGCTCCACTCGACGGCGATTGAGAAGGTGAGGGGTGGGTTGAACAGCAGCTTGTAAAGTAGGTGTAATGTATGTTAAGAAACAATAGACAAGGCTTCATTCCAACCCGCTCATCTTCCTTACCAGTCTCATACTGTCGGCCTCCCTGATCCACTCTTCAATCCTTGCCCCTACGTCTCCCACCAACCTCTCATACGTCTCGTTCACGAAGAACAGACTCGTATGCGCAGCCACCTCATCCATGCCCTCCATGTACACGCGAATCCACGTTGGATCTTTGTGACCAGAGCCGTCCTTGGGAGGCAGCATGCAAAACTTGCCGAGCTTCTTCTCTTTCTCTTTCTTCCTTTCTTTGATGTCGCTTGAATCCGCCTCCGTATCCGCGGTTTCATTTGTTTCGGTAATATGGGAAGTGTAGTTCGAGTCGGTAATGGACGCTTGGTCATCGGGGAAGCTTGGCTGAGGATTGCGCTGCGGGAAAACTCGTAGTTGGCATAAGGGCTGTGAGAGGGTTGGTCGCCGAGTTGCATTGTGTGGAGGTGAGATTCTAAGCCTGGCATTGCCAGGTCTGGTGTTTCTTGGGCGCGAGTTGCGAGGCCTTCGTTGAGTGATTGGTATTCCTTCCCTTCAAGTCTGGCCTGCTCTCTTGCCATTCTTTCCCTTTCTCCTTCTAGCCTGAGCTCCTCTCCAGTCAATTCAGGTTTCGCTTTCGGCAATGGAACCGCCACCTTGTGTTGTCGTTGCCTCTCCCATTCTTCTTCGATGTCTTCTCGCTCGTCGATAATTCTGTTGCGTGCTTTTACTGCTTTCTGGTACTCCTCGAGTGCTTGGTCATGTTCTCTTTCCGCCGCTCGTCGTTGCGCCCTGTCACTGATCTGCGCAAGATCCACGAAAGGTGGTTCCTGCGGTATGGCCGGGACTTCAGGAAGGGCTGGTCGATCCATGCCCTGCTGTGAAAAGCTCTTCTCTGGACTGGTGGCGGAAAGAATGTCTTGTGGCGTTACTGCAACGACATGTCCTCCTCGGTGTTCCTTCACATCTATGGACAGCCGTGGGGGAGTACCACGACTTGAGCTCACTTTATTGAGCTCAGGGTTGGGTACGGTTGCCAAACCGCTTGCGTCGCTGTCACGATGTTGTAGCGAAGCACTATGCGGACGTGAAGGCGATGGACTTTTTGGTGATTTCGGCTTCTTTGGTCTGCCCGTGCTTGCAGTGTAGTAGTTAACAAATCGTATCCGAGGTGGCGAGCGTACATCCGGGTTACCCAGCCTTCGCTTTGCCTCATCCTCTTCTTCCAGGGCTCGGACGCGTGAATATCTCTCTTTCAACTCTTTGTAATCGGCCATGGCGCTGCCGAACTCAAAGTGTGATTTGACCAGACCCTTGCCAGCTTCTCTGATGCCGCTGGAGTGCTTGTTGAACCAATGCAACGCGTTCTCCCAGCCCTTGCGGACGGGTAGGTGAACATCATTGGCGAATGTGGGATTGTAGTTGGGATCTGCGGGTTTCGGATTGAAGATTGTGCTCATCCGACTGGGCTTATTCTCAGTTGATGATGATGCGAGTATCTGGTCTTGTGGAGGGGGTACTTTTGTAAAGATGCTTCCTAGTCCTGCCTTGATGATGCCAGGGTGCATGCCAACGAAAGGAACATCAAAATTGATGATGCCAACAATGCGGTGACGGAAGAGTAGGGCAACATCGGCAGCAAGGAGTCCTCCCATGGAGTGACCGAGGAGGATCGTGTCGGTCCATTGGTCTTCGTGTGGTGCTAACCTGCCACAAATCAGCTCTACGGTCGTTTGGTAAACGCTAGTGCGTTGAGATGCTCACCACGCAGAGAATTGGTCTCTTGCTTGATCAAGACTGTAGCGTGCTCGATATCTGGGGTAAATCTTGGTATGAATCACGTGCGTCTCGGCCAGTGTCACAGTGACAAGATTGTGAACGTGAGCGGGAAAGCTCCTGAAACTTGTCTCATTACCCATGAAGCCGTGGACGTACACGAGCAAGATACGGCGGCGTCCCGTGTTCGCTAGAGTGGGGTCGGGAACCAGGGATTGTGTCGACGAAGATCGAGGATCCTGCGACGACATAGCCATGACAGATGAGTAGCTGGGAGGTGAGTTCATCTCGTTTGTTTGTGAGGCTCGCGGTGGCAGAGGCGGTGGAGCTTTTGTACTGATGTTGGCTTCATCCTGGTTTGCGAAATTCGATGGCGACGTCATTTTCAGATTGGACAGGCGCTGAGTGGCAGCGCGTGGCAGCGCGTAGCACTGGGTTGGCGACACAATCAGGAGAGATGCATGGTTTATCAATTCAGGTTGCTACGGAAAAACGTGCTTGATGTTGACTTGAGCGTTCCCGTTGTGGCGGTGCAGAATGCGCGGGGTCACGATTGCCGACTTCCTCCCGTTTACGAAGTACGACAGCGATACGGCGGCGAGCGAGATGGCAGAGCGGCGCACACGGGGTGAGGTTGCGTCGAAGGGCCTCACTTGCAGTGATGGCGCAGACGGTGGGTCCCCCCTCCCAGCCCAGCACGACAGCGCTAGGTACGAAGAAGCTCGTTTTTTTTAGTTGTGTCATAAAGAGAACACCAAAACTTGCTAAATCTAGCTACACGCAATAGCATAACAACATACTAGGATAATATATTTTAATAATAAATACTATAACTAGAATTTAAAGCTTTATAAACTTATAAGCTTTTAAGCATTTAATTGCTGCGTTAGATAAGGAAATATGCTGTCTAGGAAGGTAGGTGTTTGTTGTTCCTAAAACCCACAACACAAAAAAAACGAGCTTCCTCGTACAGTTAGGCTAGGTATGGAAGCATATCGGACGGGTCCCCGGGGCCGGTCAATCATCGAGGGGCGGTTCGCCAGACAGCCGCAATGCCACCCGGTGCTTGGCAATACAGTGTGAAAGTCACGCAGGGCCTGGAATACCAGGATGGTGGCGCGTAATGAGGTTTTGACCGTCTTCCACTGCGCGTGTGGTGCCGAGGCGGGAGCTTCCAAGGTTCAGCCTTTGGGAAGGCGCGTTCCTGGATTCAATGGCTCGAGGTGGTGCGAGCGCCACCAGGGCTCCTTCTGCTGCAGGGTCGGAGCGGCAGGTGCAGCTCTTGGCCGCACTAGCGAGGGGCCTGCTGCGAGCGTGACTGGCGTCCTTCACTGCCCACTCCCCCCCAGCTGTCACACGCGGACATGCTACAAAGGGCTGCTGCTGGCGTGCCTGCGGAGAGCAGCGTGAAGGACGCCCGCTTCCAAGCGTCTCAAGCTTCTGTGCACACGGCGCCTGTGGTCAGAGTGCTGCTGCGCGTCATTGTACCGAAATAGAAGGGCACACGGACAGGGCCCACCAGTACTGTATACGGAAGAAAGCCAATCTCGCTTGGGCCCATGCCAGCAGTCAGCGCGGCCGTCCCACAGCCAACGGCCAGGCGTCGCACCTCACTCGCTGTGGGTTTGGTGGCCTCTCTCTTCACCTGCCCGGCGAGCTTGTCACGCCCTCGTGCCTCGCCCGTCTGCCTCTCGCCCTCAGCAGGACTTCCGCTGCGACGTCGACCATCCGCCCTCGCCCTCGCAGCGCGCCAGGCCCGGGAGGAGAAGCGCGAGAGACGCAGACAGCATCTCTATTTGGCCTGTTGGACTGCCGCACTCGGCGCTCAGGCCCCTTTCGATTCAGATTGCAGCCTTGGGGTCCGCCGTCGCACTCCACGCCTGGCCCCCCGCCTTATGCTGGTCCATTGACCGCGTCCAGGTGTGTGCCGCGCATTCTGCTGCATCGTGCTGCCTGCTAATCCATCTTCGCCGCAGTCACTCCTTCACCAGCCAGACCTTGGCAGCCATTCGTTTCTCGACGCTCACTCGCAGAAGACGCATCTGCTCCCACTGCATCCATTGACTGGACCCCCTGCATCGGCCAACGCCTTTACGTCCCTTCCTTAGCACCGTCTCGCATCGCTTGCGACCACCATCCTACCGGCATCCATCATTCGAGACCCATGTTCCGTGCACACGTCCAATCCACCGCCACCATTCTGGAAGCGCCATCTGCGCCCGAGCAGTGTAATTCATGGACCACAACATTGCGCCATTTACATCTAGAGTCACCTCGCGCAACCACCGTCACGCCCAATATCCACGAACCAGGAGAGTGCTGGGAAGAGAACCAGACCCGTACGAGCAAGTCGAGGAGCACACCAACGGGCCCTTGCTGATCAGGGAGCACAAGAGACGGACTATCATGAGCAATTCGCATCGCAGGTTTCATCGACGGGCGCCCCAGGCCAGCGCCAAGGTCCTGATCGTGAATGTCGAGGTCATCGTTACACTGGACACGGCTGGAAACGTGGTTGGACAAGCCACTGTAACGCAACCAGCCTCAAACGCCTCGAACGAATCCACGCAGGCACTGTCCGTCACGGATTCCTCCCATGTCTCGGCAACGTCCACGTCAGCTGGCCCTTCTGCGCCCAATGCAGTAGCGGCGGCAGTATCCACTCCTCAAATCCCCTCAGCGGCATCATTGCCGTCAGACACGCAGCCAATAGACCCATCAACCCTAGGAGACTCTTCACAGGCATCAGTGCCGTCAGCGCCCGTCGAGCCAACCGTGGCCGTTGTGCTTGCTCTGCCTTCTGTGCCATCTGTGCCAGCCGTACCGAGCGTCTCCTTCCCATCTGTTCCGTCTGTTCCGCCATTCCCCAGCACGCTCACAGTTCCCGCGTATCCCTTTGCTTCTTCAAGCGTCGATGCGGTCAACACCAATGCAGTCTCGGCCGCCGCATCATCTTCAGCGTCAGTTGCTGCTAGCAGCAGCCCATCCATCGTTGCTGCACTGACTGCAGCGGAGAGTACGGCCTCAACGATATCCAGCATCTTCAGCAGCACATCGTCGATTGCATCTTCTGTGCTCGCTTCCTCGTCTACTCTGCCCTCCACCGTGAGCGGATCCACATATTCCTCGCCCTCCGGAGCGGCAACATCGCAGTCTGCCGAGGCCTCGCCATCTGGGTTGTCGCGCTCTGAAGCCTCTTCTGCAACTTCCGCCTCGTCGTCCTACGCCAACCCAACCGAGTCTCTGGATGCCGCCGGCTCGTCCTCGTTCTACGGTGGCGGAGGCCCTGGCTGGATGGGAGGCAGTGCGACTGCAACAGCAGGCTCGCCCACAGGCACAACAGCTGCTATCAGCGATGACGAGGCAGAAGGTACCGGGCCTCTGGACACACCACAAGTTGTGGGAAGCGTAGTCGGCAGTCTGGCCGGTGCAGCGCTCATCTTGGCCATCATCTTGATCCTCCTCCGTCGCCACAAGCGTAGGCGACAGAATGGTGGCGCTCTCCAGCTCACTGACAGTCATCCCACAGACAACGAGCAGGCCATGCGACAAACGCAGGCACCAGCACCAGCAAGGGCCAGTCTTGTGCCATCGGCCTTCCTCAATCGCTTCTCTGGGCTTTCGAGATCGACCGCCGACACAAGCTCGCCTACCGAGCGCAGCTTCCAGCGGGTCTCCGGGCGCAAGCTGCCGTCTGCCTTCAGTGAAGGCATGACTTCAGATCAGTTCACGCAAAGCGGCACCATGTCTGGCGCATCCTTCTACCAGGACGACCACGGCACGTACGGTAGTCCTGGAGGACTGAACAAAGAACATGGTGGAGGTTTCGGGAAAGAGATTGGCGAGACGTCCTTTGCTGGCGGCGCGGGCACGATGAATCTTCGACCCGGCCCAGCGAGAACACCCGTCATTCGCCACCCTGATGAAAACCCATTCAGCGACACAAACCGTTCCAACCTCAGTCCTCCTATGTCACCAAACCCTTTCACGTCACCGAGCCCCGATCTATCCCCTCGAGCCGCCCTTGGTAGAAGTCTGCACTCGGCCGACGGGTCCAGAAGTTCTCGCTTCACCGAAAACGTCTGATGAAGTTCCTCTTGCCCTTCCGTTCTCACCGTCGCTACCCGCAACCAACCTATCACGACGCATGCATGTACATACAGCTTTCTCTGTACCTGCTTGGCACATGCTCCATCAGTGGCTTTCCTCGTGTACAGCCTAGTTGGAAGCCACTCGATTGCACCCCTCATTGCACAGCTGCACCCACAGTCACTAATCAGGCCGCAATACGGCACTCCGCGTAATGTCTTTGAATCTCGTCTTGTTCATGTTCTATTCTTCAAGGCATGCCACGTCGTTGGCGGCCGTGTGTGTTTCATACCCCGGGTGTTGCCCGACGTTTGTTTGTTGCCAAGGCTGAATGTATATACTCGGTTGCCTTGTTGTCCCCGAGCGATGCTGGGGAGACAGGCTTGTGTATAGGCCGCTCATGGTTGTTACGCATAAAGAAGGGGGAAGGGGGGATCAGGTCCCTAAGGGACCCATGAGGGTCCATGTAGATACCTAGGCGCGTGGAGTTGGGAGCGAATGTGAAAAGTTCTACCTGTTACATTCCCTTGAAATGGTAGTTGTTTAGCCTTCTTGGACAGGAAACAGATCAAGGCAGTTTATTCTTACGCTAAAGGCAAGTTCGACCTCTAGGCCCAGAACCATTTCTATAGAGATCAGAGAGCTGTAGTCGGCCTTTTCCGCATCGTGAGAGATAGTCTGCTTCAGTCAACATGGCTCAAAGTGTACATCATAGCCACGCTCTCGGTGCTACACGTGGCGGCAAGGTCGTCCAACATATGGACCATTGTTCGCACGTCCTTGGCGGTATCCAACGTGACCTTGCGGCGCTCTTTGTTCCGCTGGCGAAACGGGACAGGGGCGTTGGTGCCTTCAATGCTCGCGAGCCGTACGCTATGGAGGTGACCAAGGCCCCTGAGCGTAGACAGCAAGACTGGCCAGGTCCCTGTCAGGAGACAGACGTGAGTGAGGTTCAGCCGTTGTAGCGTTGCGGCGTGCGTCTTCACCAGTTTCGCTAGGTCCGACTCATGGGCTGTGGAATGGCAGAGGTGGAAGGTTTCGAGCCGCTCCAGGTGGATCGAGTCTGAAAGAGAGCGGATGATGCGCGCACCGTATGGAGAGACGTGGCATTTGCGGTCCAGAGAAAGCGTCAAGTGCTTCAGACTAGGCGCGCTGGAGATGAACCGACTCAGGCCGTTTTCCCAGCCGGGCAGCCTATGATGGACATTGTGTTGGCTGACAATGGACAAGGTCATGGCCTCCAAGTCGTCGAAACATGACTTCAGTCTCTGGAGGTACTCGACTGGCATTTGCAGTGCCGGATACGGCACGTGGGCGCACTTGCTGAGGGTCACAAAGCCCATTTCTTTTCCCATGCTAAAGGCGGACAAATGGATGCCGCTCTTTACTATGGCGTCTAGCACGGCCCGCAGACACCGGGATCGAAAGAGATGGTCTCCTTCTGGTATGGCTATAGTCTTCCAGTCGAGCGGCTCGATCTGGTGCGCGCGGAATCGGACTGCTTTTAAGTTTTCCAAGCCTCGCAACCCGGTCACCAAACGCTCCGTGATACATTTCGCCTGCCTGTTTGCAAGCACATCATCGTACAAAGTACTCTCTTGCACAATGTCTTGGTTTCTGACGCAGGCCAGCTTTGGAAATCGCTTGGGTGGTGGGAAGATGCCAATCCTTGCAATCTTTGCCAGGTCTTTGTAGTCGCGGTGATTGAGCAGTCTAATCTCCAAGGTGGTGACCGATCTGGACAAATGACCATGACTCGCCACGTCGACGAGGCGATGCAGCGATGGCGACCCGAGTGTTGTGATGAATTTGGCGAAATAGCTGTCTGTAAAGGTTGACAGGCTTAGCAGGTGAAGTCGTTGGGAGGTCAAACGCAGTGTTTGGTACGCGGACAAGTCCAGGGAGGCTGCAATGATGTCAAAGACCTCGGCAGGGAGGCGCTCGAAGAGTGAGGTCATGTCCGAGAGTCGTCCATTGTTCAGTTCAGGCGGGTTCTAGACAGAGGGACCAAGACTGTGAGTCGCTTGACTACTTCCAGCCCATGGCGATCCAAGGTCGCCAAGCATGCACGTCGGTGAATTGTTGGTGGTGGTTCCTCACTGTCCAGGCACGCAGGCACGCACAGACACGCAGCAAAGAGCATCGTCTCCACTGCAGAGGCGTCCCCCACCATCCCTACCTTGCACCCCTCACGCCGCACCTGTACCTTGCACCCTTTCCGTGCTCATCCAGCCCGTGCTTTTACCACTTGCCTCTGCGTATACACGGCCTCGTCAGGCACACATCACACTCGTTTGCGCAGCCTCACGCCTTCGGCAGGTACGGATCGTCTTCTTCCGAGAGGTAGACAAAGACTGACGTGTGTGCAGGAACAGCACCTGCCACGACACACGGCCATGGACTCGATGCGCAGCCTCAACAAATCGCTGCCCCAGACCAAGCGGCAGCCAGACGTCCACCAGTCATTCAAGAAGGCGGCCCTGCAGCTGACCAACCTCTACAAGTCGGCCCTGGCCGACGCCGACCGTGCGCGCAGCGACGGCTACCAAGAAGCGCTCGATGACCTCCTCCTGTTCCTGGACAAGGAGAACCTGGGCGTGGGCGACGGAGAAGGGTGGCGGATACGGCAGTGGGCGACGGAGCGCCTGGACGGGCCACGGCTCGCAAACAGTGATGAGGACGACGAGAACGACATGGACGATAAGCGCGCCCGCAGTTCCTCGCCCATCATGGAACGCAACATCAGCCCCGAAGCGACCCGCACCCCCCCTCTCCACGCCGACGCCGCCCAGCGGCCCGACTCTGCGCCCCCTGTCCCGCTGGAGGCCTCTGTCACGGAAGCAGACATGTCGCCGCTGCACCACGTCTTCCAGTTCTCTTCCCCGCAGCCGTACCCATTGAGCGTGAACGCGGAGAATGCGTTTGGCGACTTTGGCGCGGCTGCTAGGCGGGCGTTCCCTACACCTCGCCGTGAACGGCACGCGAACCGGTCTTCGTCACGGAATCTGCAGCGGGCGGCGACACAGAACCTCTTCCAACTGGGCCAAGGTGCTGGGCAGAAGCGCAGGATGATGGACTCGTTCCACCCCGATGGTGCCAACGACCGCCGTGACGGCGCTGGTGGAGGAGGGCCCAAGAGGGGCCGAATGACATGAGACAGGAAGACAGGGAGTGGAAGACGGACGAGGAACATGCAGGACAGCAATGGACTTGATGGTGGAGGGCGAGGCGAGGGCGAGGCGAGGGCGAGGCATCAGCACACACAACAGGCGCATTAGGCAGGGGGAATTCATTATGCATGGGGTGGAGTTGCTCATCTGGCATTGTGCGGAGTTTACTATATACCATGGGAACATTCCTAATTCGGGTCGATTTCATAGCAGCATATATTTTCTAGTCAGACTTTTGGGTAGATATCACTTGTGGTGGTCTGAATGCTTTCCAAGACATGTCTGTCTGCCCACGATGCATAGGCAATCGACAGATGGTACATTTGAGTCTGCTTTCTGCTCTCATGCAAACCACCGGTACACGCCCAAGCCCACAAAGACGGCCGAAGTGGTGGTGATGGCGGCTCTTCGACTGGCCATGCCAAAGACGCTCTTGCTCTGCCGAATGACTGCTTCTTGTGCTTTTAGTTGCGAGTGGCCAGACACATGGGTGAATGCGCCGAGGCCCACAAAGGTTGCGCTCCCTAGGTCTCGTGTTAGTGGTGAGGTGGCTGTCACGGGCAGTGCATGGCCGCACGGCAGGCGCAAGCATACCCACGACGCGGCAAGGGGTACAGTCGTCCAACTGCGCCTTGTCCTGCTTCAGCGCCTCTTGGAACGTCGGCGTGGTAACTTGGTCGGCCATGGCGGAGGTGAAGTGTGGGTGAGAGCGACTAATGGTCACCGTAGTCGCATTGCACTTGCATCATGGCTGCATGTGAGACGCACGTCCGTCTCCTCGACCCTCACTCGGCGGGTGAGCCAGCCAGGACGATGAGCACAATTGAAGCGCTGTTCATCTTTGATGAGCACAAGTAACGCCCTCGCGCCCACCTGACCTGACCTGACCTGACTTGCCCCCCCCAGCACGCCTCTGCTCGAACACACGTACAACGGCCGGCCGGCGTCCAGCAGCGCCCTCCTGCCGCTCTACCTCGCCCACCCCACCCCGCGGCCCTCGCTCGTCTACCTGCCCGCGACCAACCCGGCCACGCTGCTCTACTCGCTCGTCCAGGACCAGCTGCTCTTCCTGGCCCCGTGCTCCACCGACACGGCGCCGCTGCACGTGCTCGAGTTCCTGCACCGCGTCGCCGACGTGCTCGAAGACTACCTCGGCGCGCCCCTGCTCGCCTCCAAGATCGAGGCCAACTACCATGTCGTCGCCCAGCTGCTGAACGAAATGGTCGACGGCGGCATCGTCAGCTGCACCGAGCCGAATGCCCTGCGCGACGTCGTCGACGCCCCGTCGCTGCTCAAGTCCCTGCTGGGCGGCGTGGGCCTGCCGAGCACCACGCCCAGCTCCCTGACGCCCGCGAGCACCCCGTTCTCCCTGCCCGGCCGCGGCGGAGGCCCGAGTCCGCGTCTGGCGCCTGCCAACACGCCGCAGTCCACCTCGCCCGTGCCCTGGCGGAGCGCCAACGTCAGGCACACGAGCAACGAGATGTACGTCGACATTGTCGAAACCCTCTCCGTCACCCTCTCACCCTCGGGCCGCCCTTTGTCTGCCATGGCCAACGGCACCATTGCATTCACTGCCAAAGTGTCTGGCGTGCCCGACTTGATTCTCCACTTGTCATGTCCGGGCGGGATAGCAAACGCCGTCTCTCTCCCCGTCTTCCACCCCTGTGTACGCCTCAACCGCTGGAAAGAGAGGCCCGGCGAGCTCTCCTTCGTCCCGCCCGACGGCCGCTTCGTCCTCGCGGGATATGAAGTCGACCTGCTCGGTCCCTCTGCGCTCGACGCCTTCTCCACCTCGTCCACCCCCATCCCAAGACTGGCCATACCCGCCACAGTCAGCGTGCACACGTCCCTCGGCCCCAGCGGGAGCAACTTTGAAGTCAGACTGCAGCTCAACCCGCGCTTCACAGGCAAATCGTCTGCCCCGCCGCCCCCTTCCGCCTCCTCGCGCGGCGGCCTGGGGTCGCGTATAGCCAACAGCACGGGCGCGACCGGCACATCGACCGCGCCCGCCATCGAGGAAATGACCATCCACGTCCCCTTGCCTTCCTCGGTCCGCAACATCCTCGACCTGCGCGTGGCCCGCGGCATGGGCGATGCATCCTACGCGCCGGGCTCCACTTCGATCGAATGGCACATTTCCTCGCGCGAAATCTCCATGCTCATGTCCCAAGACCGGGGCGGCGGCCTTGGGTGCACCGCGACATTGTCCGGCACCGTCGTGGGCTCTGCCGACGAATCCCTCGACGAGGGCTACGACGACAGCACCACGGCCATCTCGCTGTCCGCAGCGACCTACAACTACGACGATGACGAGGCCAGCAGCTACCAGTCGGCACCCACGGCGGCCCCCTCGCAGCAGACGACCGCCGATGCGGACGCGAAACGGAAGAAGGCAAATAAGGTGCTCATGCCGAGCGCGGCCACGGTGAGTTTCTCCGTCAAGGGCTGGCTGCCGAGCGGCATCAAGGTGGAGAGCTTGAACGTGGACCAGAAGAAGTCGAGAGGCCTGGGAGGCGGCGTAACGCCGTACAAGGGCGTCAAATATTTGTGTGTGAGCACGCAAGGGGTCGAGTGTCGTTGTTGACGAGCGAGAGAAAGGTAGACGCACCGGCATGTATGCGATGACAATCCGCCAGAGACGCAGAGCATCTAAAAACCAAACACTCCGACTCACTCCGACTCTCTTCTGTGCAAATGCACCCAGGATACAAGTCCACAAGAGGCAAAAAGATCAATTCGATTGGGCAGAGGTGAAAAGTTCCCATTACATCCTACCTACATCCACAGGGCCACTCCCCATGACTTGTGACCTTCCCTCAGGCGCCGCTACCTACTTCCCCCCTCACAGATGCTCTACCACATCCCCAAACGCCAGTGATGCAGTGCCGGATACTGTCCGTCCAGCCCATGTTGACCGAGTAAATTCATCCCAAACACCGCAATGCATGTCGTAACCTCCCCGTCTCCTGCCATTATTCCTCCATCTTATCATCACCCTTCGTCTCCGCCTCCTTCGCTCCCTTGTTCAGCATCATATTGCGGAAATCGCTATTGCTCTTGGCCGCCTCTCCATTCGTCGCTGCCGCCGCTCGCGGTACGGATGGGCGTGCCCCGAACCCCGTCCTGCCGCGAGCCCGTCCACCGCCTCGTGCAGTCGGCCGGTTCACCCGATTTGGCTGCACAAAACTGTTGGCCGCTTTCCACTCGCCCTTCTGTTGTCGGAGTTCCTTCACCGTCCCGATGCGCAATTTCCTGCCCTCGAATTCAAGCCCTTGTAACGCAATCTCGGCTTTGCCTGCGCCTTCAATACTCGTAAACTCAATCACTGCGCCACCGTGCTGAGGTTCAAGCGCAATCTTCTTGAACCCGTATGCTTCAACGAGCGGCTTGATGCGCACATCCGGCACCGTGTCTGGTAGATTCAAGATGGCAAGAGACCGCTCGTTGAAGGGCGCAGCTTTGAAAGATGCAGTGGGCGCTGCAGCAGGCGCCGTCTCTGCTGGGCCGGGCGTTGTATCCTGCGTTGCTCCGCTGGCAGCGTTTTCAAGCGTCGACCGTATCTTCGGCTTTGTTTCGTTCCTGTCATTCGCAATTTCCACGTGGAGCTCAAGACCCCAGAGTTCCTTTTTGTCCATGTCAGCGACCGCAGCATCAGCGCTTTCTTTCGTATCAAACACTACGAAGCAGAAGCCCTTGTTGTTGCCGTTCTTGAGAGTAGGGAAATTGATGCGATCAATGTGACCAAACTGTGCAAACATGTCCTGGACCTCCTGTTTCTTGATCTTGAAGTTGAGGTGCCAAACGTACACTTCGCGACCTTCAGCAGTCGCTCCATCGCGCTTCTTTTTGGCCTGCGGGTTCGAGATTTTCACGCTAAGCTTCAGTCCTTCCACGTCTGTGCCGTCAAGCTGAGTCGCTGCAACCGCCTGGGCAGCGTTGGCGAATTGTACGTAGCAGAAGCGGCGATGTGTGTCGAACTTGAGAGACGGAAACCTGAAGCCTATGATGTCGCCGAACGGACTGAAGTGCTTGCGGAGGTACGCCTCGTCGGCATGCGCGGGTAGTTGGTGACATAGAGTGTCGTACTCGCTCCACGTTCGATAGAAATGGTGTGCCCTTTGAAACCCTTGGCTTCCTTGCTTAAAGCGTAGTCGGCCTCCTCTGCCGTCTCAAACTCAACAACGGCCGTCACACTGTCCTGTTCTGGCTTAAGCACAAGGTTCCGCACCGTACCGGCATCCGTGAAGAATCGCCTGATCTGAGCTTGTGTAGTATCGGCTGGTAGCTTCTTGACAATGACCGAGGTATGCTCCCGGTCGCGTTTGGGTCCAGATTGGCCTTCAGATGGTGCCTCGCTAGCACGAACGGATTCACCGTTGACGGGCACAGCAGCGGGAGAGACGTCTTCCGAGTCTGCTTGCCTGCTCTTCTTCGCGGCAGCATCGTTATTGGTACCAGCATCGTCCCTTTTTCTCTTTCCAGCGCCCTCTGTGAAGTAGTCTGGCTGAGGCTGAGCTGCAGCGGCTGCAGCTTCAGCAGCTGCCCTCTCTTTCTCTTTTCGAATAGAGACCATTCGTTCGGCTCGCCTCTTTTCGATTGAGGCGCTTCTGACCTTCAGGGCCGTCTCGTGTTGTTCACAATGATTCATGTACATTTCCATAATCCGTTCCGGGAAATCCATTGTTTGAAGGCGTTCCATGGCACGTTCCAGGACAGCCGTAGCTCGCGTGGGAGTCAGCAGTTGTTGGCCAGCGTTGTGTTCACCGCGCATTGCGTGTTGAGACCAAACGACCATCTCGAAGATGTACCAACGGTACCAGAAGTCGTACGAGTCAGCTTGATGCTTGACGAGCAACTCCCAGATGTTGCGTGCTTCATCCACGTTTCCGCGCTGAAGCCAGTACTTCAAGTGGATGCGCTCGAGTCGGTACTGTGAGTCGCCGGCCCAGTCTCGTCCATGCTTCTTCATGCCGACCTCTCTGACAAACTCCAAGGCAGAGCGAATACCGACTTCGGCAATGTCGGCATCGTCGTCTGTCGCCTTGGGATCGTCGAAAGCTCTTCGTCGTAGATAACCGCACCACGCAATCTGGACCTTGATGATCTCCTCCAAGTCGGAATGCTCTAGCAATCCAGTCCCGGTGGCAGTGTGTTTGACGTGCTCAATCTCCTCGAAAGCCTTGTTCTCCACCTCGAGCGTAAGAATTCGGTGAGACCAAAGCGATCCAGACCAGGGGCAATGTCGTGTGGCGCGCTCTAGCACGTTGAGCAAATCGACCGAACGGTCTTTTTGCCAGATGAGGAACTCGACATGGTCCTCCCATAGGGAAGGGTCGACGGGAAAGCGGAGTGTGGCGCGCTCGTACAGCGCGTTTACCAAGGGAAAACTGTAAATGCCCATGGTCCTCTTCTCCCATTTCAAGTAGCGGGTAATGGCATGGTACTCTGCGTTCTGATCGCCCTGTTGGATGGCCTGAAGAACCTTGAACTCGTAGTCTTCGCGATTGGCGCACTGCTGTATGATGTGCGTGTTCTTCTGCGTGACCTGCTCATTGACTTGCTCAGGGTCACCAAGATTGTAACGCTGGATGAAGGAGATGTATCTTGAGCGTGTATGGGACCAAGTGGCATGTGGCAGACCCAGTCGTTCGTTGTATATCGAAGCGATCCTCGTGACCTTGTCCTGACTCAAGCCGGTGCGCTCGAGATCCTCTTCCAGGACCTGCAGATAGCGATCCCAGACCAGATTGCTTTCTTGTAAATTGTACTTTACTCTTTCTGCGCCTTGCTGGAGAGCTTCGACTAACAATTGTGGCTGAAAGAGCTCGCGACCGATGAGTTTGTCTTGTTCCGACCAATCTTCCGGGGGCACTTGTTCACACGAGCAGGCAACCAGATAACTGACGTACTCGCCGTAGGCAGCCCAGAGTTTGGCGCTGTAAGGTTCCTCGTGTGTTGCTTGTTTGTGCAACTCGAGTACGGCCATGCGCTCTTCCGAATTGGTTGCTAGAATCTTCTCGTCGTTGAGTCGATAGTGCCACAGTGTTGCGCCGAGTGGATACTTTTCCGACATGACTCTGTACGCATCGCGCAGGATGTGGACTAGCTCGTAAGCATGCGGACTCGAGTCAATGGATGCAAGATGATTTTGGAATCCTTGGTGAAGCGTTGTGACCAAGGCAAGATGGCTGTAATAATTGAAAGGGTTTTCGGTGAGGTCTCGGTCCAATTGATCTAGGTAGTCGATGTGCTGCTGGTCCAAAGACTTTGTCGCAAAGTTACGCGGTCTAGGGGAATGTTCCGACATGGCGGCACTGGCTACAGAGTCGCCTGAGAGATGTTGCCCGAGATGTTGCAATCTGGGTTTTGTTAGCACTTTGACTTGGGTTTCAGCGCCAAGACATTTGAAGGCAGCGGCGACCGCGTGACAAAGAGAAACCAACAAAGCGCTTCATGACTTGATTGTCGACGAAGAACAATTGGTTGGCAGAATGTCGCGTGAAAACGGCGCCTTGATCGAGAGACTTACGTTACTGGGCGCTGGTGACGGAGCGAATTCTGTCGCGCAGCTTGCTGCTGTTGTTGCATACTTGCAAGATCTGTATAGCGATCAGCCATCATGTCACTGAATCGACTGACAGGTATCGCAGGTGCACTGCACATGTGTTGCGGATGTGGAAGTCGCAATCCTCGTGAGAGCACCGACAATTCCCTGTCGGCTTCAGTGGTCTTGAACGGGACATGGTACCCACCGGCCAATGCGTCCATGCCTGGTGTTGAGGCTTGGCGATACATGTGAGACGGAGGGGTCATGCGAGCATCGTGTGGTGAGCCCAGCGGTTGTGGAGTGCTTGTGGCACTGTGCATTGCCCTCGCGCCGTTTGCGACGTGGCCATAGCCTGGCGAGGGCATGTTCTGGTGGGCGAGGTGGACTTGCGGCGAGGACGTCATCTGCTGGCTCAGTCCCGAGGGTGTTCTCGAGGGCATTTGCTGGCGGGCGGTGCGCTGGCCGGGCGATTGGGCAGGCAGTATCGACGGCGATGCATGGGCGGGTGGTGGCGGAGGCGTCTCGGCGGGCGAGTCTGACGGTGACAACAGCGAGTTGATGTCCATGGCGGGCGTGTGCAGGCCTTCAGTGACGGGCGCACCGACTGCAGGGACGATGGAGTGTCGCGGGCGTGGTAACGAGCGGCATGGAACGGCAGGCGGACGGGCTGCCGCAGCGGAGGGCTCGGGGGCTCGAGGGCTCGACGTGGCCGTGGGAGGGTCGAAGGAGCGTGTGGGAGCACCGGTCACGTGAGCGCGAGCAGTCGAGTCGGGCCTGAATTTCTCGGAGCGCTGCGACTGCGCTGCACGACGACATCCCCCATCACCGCCGCGCAACCGGGGGCCGAGCATCGCAATGAGTGCACGAATTCCTTCACGGCGGCTTGGGCAGTCCGGTGAGCCACTCCCGCCTCTGCAGCCTCCAGCCTCTGCAGCCGTCAACCCCCCGTGCATGCACTGACAGCCTCCAGCCCTCGCCCTCCGCCCTCGACCCACCACACCGTGGACATCTCTCCCCGCCACACCGTGGACATCTCTCCCCGCCACACCGTGGACATCTCTCCCCGCCATCACCCGGCGCAATGCCTCGACCGCCGACCTCTCCAACCCCGTGCTGGAGAAGTACCTGGAGCAGCAGGAAGCCGAACGCGCTGCAGCAGCCGCAGCCCAGCCCGGCCAGGACGGCCGCCCCCCGAAGAAGGCCTCTCCCACCCTTCGCGATGGCGGCTCCTACACGGTCCCCTCTCCCCTGTTCGACCCCGAGCGCCTGGTCCCCGGATGGCGCAAGGACCTGCCCCCGGCAGAGAAGGCGGCGTTGAAGGCACGCGCCGAGCAGAGGCGGCTGGCCGTGCAGAAGGAGGAGGAGAAGCGCCTGCTCAGCGTCAACATCGACCCCGCCCCCACCGCCCGCCGCAGCCTCGAGCGCAAGCTCGTCATCAAAAGCCTCCGCAAGCACGGCCGCATGACCAAGGCCGCCAAGATCCTGCGCACCGAACGCTCGTCGCTCTACAAGTCCACCTTCCTGCCCACCTCTGTCAAGAAAATGACCAAGATCCTGAACCAGATCCAAGGCAAGACCGTCTCCGAAGCACTCGTCCAGCTGCGCTTCTCGCCCAAGAAGATCGCGCGGGACATCTACAAGGGACTCATCATCGCGCAGGACGAGGCCATTGCCGCACGCGGAATGGGGCTGGGCGACAAGAACGCGCTGAAGAAGTGGATCGAGCAGAGGAACGAGGTGGCGTCGACACTGGCCAACCTGGATGAGAAGACGCCCAAGACCAAGGGCGTGCAACAGGTCATTGAGCTCAAGGACGGCAAGAAGAAGCTGGTCAAGGATGCGACAGAAATCTACATTGATCAGGCCTGGTGCGGCAGGGGCGAGAGCTGGAGCAGCCCCGAGTTCAGGGCAAGAGGAAAGGTCAACATGCTGACACACAGGACAACCAGTACGTCATATTTCATCACCCATGGCCCATTTTCCACTGACAGTATCCAGGCTTCTCTTTCCTCCTCAAGGAAGAAAAGACACGCATGCGCATCTCCGACGAGATCAAGAAGAAGCGCGACAACCGCAAGCTCTGGGTGGCTCTACCCGACCGACCCGTCACAGCACAAAGGCAGTACTGCTTGTGGTAGGTGTAGCATTTCCAATGTAACATAGGCGTCAATGTGTGAATAGCATGAGAATAGCACGAGCCCAACGGCTCGATGAACTTGTACAACATACCTCCGCACTGAATTGTCTCACCTCACGCCTCGCATCACAGCTATTCTCAAAAGTAACGGATGAGACGTGCCTTAGCTCACCCGAGCACGCAGCCACCGCTACTGCTTACAGGCTTACCTCACGTGTCTCCCCACCCACTTCATCAACCACCATTATACAGCCCTCACTCGCACTCGACAGGCCCTCGCATCCCTCTCACCCTCGGTACGCCTATTCCATCCCCACAAGCCCATCACACAATGTCCCGCCTATCCCAAACCGCACGCTTCCTCCTGATCCTCCACGGCATCCTCAACATCGCCCAAGGCCTGTACAGCATCACGCAACCCCGCGCCTGGGCTGCCCTCGCCGGCCCAGACTTGACCCGAACGCCAGTCCAAGCGGTCCAAGCCATCGGTGCGCCGCCTCCCTTCCCCTTAGCATGCAACGCTTGCTGATGCGAGTAGGCCTCGGCATGCTCGGGGTAGGCTGGTACCAGGCCGTTTTTGCATGGCAGAATAACAAGGGTCTGCTGGTTGCGACGATTCCCCTGAGACTTGTGTACGCAGCCGTCACTGCATCGTGGGGCTATCGCGGGGCAGTTGTGTATGAGCTTGTGGTGTGGGCGTTGGCGAATTGCGCTGCGTACTTGTGATGCTTCGTCCGTGATTCAGGTAAGAAAAAGAGGAAAAAGAAATTAGAGGTTTATGTTTGTACACAAGGATCCTCTCATTGCTTATAAGAGAAAACGGCTTTTTCTTTCCTCAAGGCTGAATGGTCAATACTTCTTTCAGTCTTTCCATGGCGGTCGTGCTATGGACAATTCCTCATAACTCAATCTTCAGCTCCACTTCACGCTCCCCTTAGCAACGCCGTTCAATCCCCATCCTCCATACGTGTCCACAAACCCCTCCCTCGTCAGGCGCTCCGCGTGCTCCTCGCCTCGCCACGCCAGCTGCGAGCCCAGGCGCCACGACGTGTCCATCTTCGGC
This sequence comes from Lizonia empirigonia, assembly GCA_009982855.1. Taxonomy (NCBI): domain Eukaryota; kingdom Fungi; phylum Ascomycota; class Dothideomycetes; family Pseudoperisporiaceae; genus Lizonia; species Lizonia empirigonia. The sequence goes on along the minus strand of JAADKA010000014.1, from coordinate 969,487 downwards.
ACCACCATTTCGATGAGTTGCAGATTCTCCGGCCTTTTGACCCTGTCCTTGGCTAGAATGGCCGTCAGCTCCGCCTTGGTGGCGGCGCGGTGGAACGACGTCGAGGGCGAGGGGTGGTGGTAGAGGGGCAGGAGGTGGGAGTAGTCGTGTGGCACAATGTCGTTGTATGCTGGTGGCAGTTAGTTTCGGATCCTGCCGATTCTAATCATCGAGCTTACGCTGCTGCGCGCCCCAGATTAGCCTCTCGACCGTGTAGCCCTCATTGTTGATGACGAAGATGAGAGGTGCGATGCCTGCTTTGATCATCGTCCCGATCTCCTGGATCGTTAGTGCCATGGAGCCTGGCAGACATTAGCAACTCCGTCTGACATTTTCAGAAGGAAGGAATCCTCACCATCGCCAGTAATCAGCACCGTCCTCCCCTCCCTGTACCCGTCCCCACCCCTGAGGCTCTTCCCCTCTCTCTCCTTCCTCGCAACCTCAATCCCCAGCGTCGCCGCCGTCGCATAACCAATAGACCCATAGTAAATCTGCGCAATAAACTGCACAGATTCAGGGAACGTCATGTCGCTCAGTCCGAAGACGGACGTGCCTGTCTCGCCAACTACAACATCGCCGGGCTGGAGGAAAGCCTCGATTTGCGGCCACAGCCAGGACTGCGTGATGTGCGTTGCGTCTTTGTCCCGTGGGACCCGGGGAGGCGGCAAAACGGCCGCGGGGATCGAGTGCTGGGGTTTGAAAGGCAAGGCTTCGACCAGAGCAGCGAGCAGGGGCTTGATAGCGATGTTGGAGTACGTCTTCCCTTGGACGATGACATCATGCGGGTTGATTTCGATGGTCTTGTTCGCGTCGATTTGTCGGGAGAACCCACCAGAGTTCGTGTCCGCGGGTAGGTAACCCAGTATTAGCATGAGGTCGGCCGATTCAGCGGCTTCGCGCACGCCGGGAGTGCCGATTGCGCCATTCCAGACGCCAATGTAGTAAGGGGAGGTTTCGTCGATGATTCCTTTGCCCATGTTTGCGGAGAAGAAGGGAACGTCTAGCTTGGAGATCAGCGCTTGGGTCTCCGAGACGGCATCGAAGCGGTGGACGAGTGCGTCGATGAGGAGGGAGGGATGTTGTGCCGAGCTGAGTGCGCTGGTTATGGCGGTCACTGCGGTGTTTTGGGCTTCCATATCGACTTGAGGAGAGATGTCGATAGGACTCAAGAGAAGGCTGGCGTCTACCTGCTCGCCAGAGAGATCAAGCGGAAGGAAGATGTACACTGGACCGGATTTGATGAAGCACTCCCGTATCACGCGGTCGATTTCTGCAGGTGCGGTTTTGACGTCCCATAGTTCGGCTGCTGCGTAGCGAACAGGTTCGGAGCATTTGTTGTATGTTTGGTGGTCAGGCTTCCGTCCAATGGAGTGGTGAATCATCATGTGGTTATTCTGCATCACCCGCGTGGTTTGCCCGACGATGTGTATGAGCTTGACGTGTTCTGACATGGCACCAGCCACGCCGTTGATGGCGCTGAGCTCGCCCACACCATGGGTTGTGACGAAACATCCGGGTGCACCTTTGACTCTGGCGTAGCCGTCCGCAGCATAGGCGGCGTTGAGCTCGTTCTGGTTGGTTATGAATTTGAGGCCTGCTGTGTGGTAAATGGAGTCGAGGAACTGTAGATTAAAGTCTCCGGGTACCCCAAAGACCGTATCGACGCCGACTTGGTGAAGGCGCTCCCACATGTACCGTCCAAGCGTGATCTTTTCAGATGGTGGGTCGGCCATGGCTGGTTGTTTCTTGACGTTTTGGTGATTTTAGGTAGAGATTCGGGGTGAAATACTCATTCAAAACAAAAGGAGTTGTATTCAACACTTAAAAAAAAACTACAAGCCTGTAGATTTTCAGTGTAAGTTCAATGTGAAGTAGACATTGCCATTTTGATACAAGCGATGGCACTTACCAAGTTGGAATGAAAGACTTGGACAGAAAAGCTTACCTGTTTTCTTCTGCTGGGATGCAATGCGCTCAGGAGTCTATGCAGGTTTCTAAATGTCTACGGAGAGAAGATTATATCTAAAGGGGTGACTGTAGGGCGATAGTCTCGCAGGGCGTCGTTACCGCGGACCCCAGCCTCGGTTCAAGATGTGGGGCAGGCGCAATGCGGGGGATCTGGAGTGTTTCGGAAAATGTACCGCTTTTCGGAATGAGGTCACGCATGTTGACTCAGAGATATATTTGCGATGGTCAGGGTGTATGCGGAGCAGTTGGTCTTGTCAGTCATGTGGACGTGCTTGAAATTTGAGATCTATACAGAAGCGCTCACTTCCGTACTCCCATTGAGCTTACCATCCTTGGCGTCCTGGTAAGTTGCCATCTTGAAGTCATACGGCAGTTCAAATTCGGCATTAGGATCTCCCTTGAAAGGTATAAAGTCAACAAGAAGCGAGTCCTTGACAGCAAACACGGCATCGTCTTCAATGTACTTGCTGCTCCGGTCAAAGATCTGGGTGACGATAGGTTTGTGGCCCGGCGCTGTGAGCTGTTGGATATTAGCAAAAACAACTCGATGACATATCAAGTGATGGAAGAGGACGTACGAGGAAATGGATGTGCGCCGGCCTGTACGGATGTCTGTCCAGCGCCTTCAGCACCGTGCCCGCCGGCCCATCGAATGGAATCGGATAAGGTACAGGCCTGAGGCAGTAGAAGTTGTATTTGCCGTCAGCGCCGGTCGTGAATCTTCCTCTCAAATTCATCTCCGGCTGATCCAGATCCTGCTGCTCGTACAGCCCGTTCGGTGCCGTGTGCCAAACGTCCACCACTGCGCCCTCAATCGGCTTGCCGGTCTTGAAGTCCGTCACCGTGCCGTGCATCCACGTCCGGTCCCCTTTCTCCTCAACGCCGGACACGATGCAGCTCCCCATTTCCATCTTAGGGGCATCGTGCCGGTAGAAGGGCCCGAGGATGGCGGTGGCGGTGGGCTCGTCGGCGGCGTCTGTCGCGAGCTTGTATGTGATTTCGTCAACGAGGGACTCAAGTCCGAGCACATCGCAGAGGAGCTGGCCTTCGTTGCGCTTGGAGTCGGACATGCGGCCGGCTTCGTTCATCTTTTGTAATCAGTACCATGCGCACGTAGGGCAGTGGGGACTGTACCAATTCGACGCCCATCATCCATTCATCGACCGTGAGCTCATTTTCTCGCGCAAAGTCATGCAGATGCTGGATCAAGCTCGTCGCAAGCTGCTTGACCCGGGGGTTTGCATTGGGATCTGTGGCAGCGATGACTTGTTGTGTGAAGTTTGGGTTGAACTTGTGGGGTTTGCTGTCTGACGCTGCTGCTTCGGGCATTGTGAAGGATATAACAATGACTGGGACGGGTCGACTATGTCAGGAGCTGCACGGCAGTGAGTTGTGTATGAGATTAGTTAAGGATCAAAAGGGCCATTTGCGGCCCTTCAGGGCACCTTTAAAGGGTCTGCTTCCGTGCAAGCTGGCCGAGCTGGTCATGCCAGACAGCAAACGATTGTGGGACATGGGGGAGTCGTTGGAGCAGCCGGCTGCTCCCTGGTGCATCATCCGCTGCAACATCCGAACGTCGAAGCATCCGAAAGTAGCCCTGGCCAGTGAGCAGCATGGTAATCGGCAAAGGGAAGCAATCCACTAGAAACGTTCGTGCAGATGAAGGACGGGTTATGTGGCTGAGAAGTGCGAAAAGTGGCAAAAGCAGACGCATTTGGTACGTAATTATCACGCAGAGCACCACTTTTCGGACTTCACCACAAACTCAGCTCGCATCCGATGGACGATCAAGCCTGCATATGCTCCACCAACTACGCAATGGTACCCTCCCATAGCCAAGACCTTCGGCTAGTGATGCTTCTGCATTACCAATCTCTAATGTGCGCGCGCGGAATAACTCGATAGCTCATGCTAATATAATCGTAAAAATGCCAATCTCCAGTCGCTCAATCACTGTCATCGTCGACTCTTGCGCGCTTTGTCGAACGTCCTTCTGAGGGGTCTGTGATGCCGTATCGCTTGTCCCCGGACTTTGCCTCGCCTTTAACCTCATTGATCATCGCATTGATATTGAACGGATCATCCGTGTCCTTCTCAAACTGCACCGGACCGTCTCGTTGCTCTTGCAGATCAGCGCCTTTGAAACCCTTGCCTGCCTTGCCCAGCACCTCAAATTTGCTGGACTTGGTGATCCGGTCGTATGTCTGGCCCTCATCTTCACCATCGTCTTGCTGGACAGTGGGACGGTATATGCTGCTGATCGCGTCCTGGGCGGCGAACAAGGGCTTGTCGTAGTGGTTGTCCTCGTTGATGCCTGCATTAAACCCGCTGGTTTGGTTGAACAATCGTGCATCATACATAGACTCGCCGCCTTGTGTGGGCTTGGCCAGGCCAAGTGCGACCTTCTCGGAGATGTCTCGATTTTGTTCGCGGGCAAGCATCTGGATCTTGCGTTCTGTGCCCATCTTTGCCTGCCGTAGCTCGCGCTGGAAATCTTCGCGCCGCTCCTTCCTCGCTTCCTGACGTTTGCGGACCTCTTCCTGCTCCGAGTCCGATTCTGAGTCGCTGTAGGAGCGGCGACGTCCAGCGTTTGCGCGCTCCTCACGGGCTTGTTTGGCCAAGTTGCGCAGGTGTTCCTCCTTTTGCAGCTTCTCTTTCTCCGCCAAGCGTTGTTGCATGATGGCGCGCTGCTTGACCTCTTCTCGAGCGTGCCTGTCCGCGGCCTGTAATGCCTCGCCGAACTGTGCGAATTTGTCGTTGATGGAGATGTCCTGAAGACCTCGCCCATCAGCCGCCAGACGTTTGTCTAGTGGTACCGTGTAGCCCTTGGGGTTCTTCCAGTTACTAATCGGCGGTGGGATCTTCCACATCTCCTGGTCCTCGGCAGTCAACTTCCGAGGTGGCGAGTGCAGGACGGGAGGCGGAGGAGAGGGTGGACCGCGAGGAATACGCTTGTGCTTGAACTTTGGTGGCTCCATGGGGTCGATCTGTCGCTGCTGGATTTTGAAAATGCGCGTCTTGCCCTGTGCTTCGCCCATTTGCGCAGTGGGCGTGTAGCGTACAAACGTAGGCTCATCGTCCTTGCGGCCCTGGACGTTCTTCGGTTTTTGTGCAGCGGTCTGGCCTGAGACGAGCGCCATGAGCGCGGCTTCTGTCTTCGCCTTTGTCGCCTGCACAACCTCCTGGCTTGGGCGGTCCAGGTCCAGCTCGCCAGCATTTGCCTGTTGCCGCAGGGGGATGAGGTCCTTGAAGCTGGCCTGCACAATCCTGCTTTCGCCGTGTCCTCTTCTCGCAATCTCGTCATATTTTGTCTTTCCTTCGGCGTCTACTCGTCTTGTGAGCGCGTTGGATGTGGACGGCTGGCCCTTCTTTCCCATGTCGAGCGGGTACTGGGCGACGTGGACTTCGGGAAATGCGCCGCCATGGCCAAAGTCTTCTGCTGTGCGCGGTCGCCAGCTTTGCCTGCTGCCGTACGGAGGCGGTCCATTCTGCCGTCTCGCGACCTGTGTCTCGTACTGCTCAGCGCTCAGCACGCGTGTGCTGCGCGTCAGCTCCTCCTCTTCGCCCGTGTATTTCGGCTTGGGCAGCGACTTGGAGAGGGCGGCAACAGACATTGTGGCGGGTGAAGGTGGAGGAAGGTGGAGCTGGTCGATCCTGGGCTTCTTGGAGCCTGATGGCTTGGAGCAAAAGTGATGCCAAGAACGGAGGAAAGAGCGCCGACGCCGAGTCTCGGCTGAAGCTGAGAAGAATGAGGGACGACGAGTCGCACAACATGACTGCACTTGACCATTGCTTTTTCCGCTCTTCGTTGTTCCTTGCTGTGCATCTGCCTTGCATGTTCATGTACGTTCGTTGATGCTGCTCTTGACGTGAGCAACCACGCATGCCTGATGAGCAGCAAGCTTGAAGCTTGATTCAAAGCTCACCGGTCTGCCGCTGCAACTAACATAATTACTGTGTACTGGGCGCATTCACATGTGTTGCTTTGGTTCACCAGAATTGGTCCGGCGGTATTAAGGTTTGAGCCTCCCATGTCAGATTGTGGGTTTGTGCGCATGTTCCAAATTGTGAGGCTGGGTAACAGCAGGTAGCGTGTTTCCCCCTGATGACAGTGGACGAGGCTGGTAGCAGAGCCAGGTCTCTTGGGGTTTGCAGAACCAAGGTAGCACAACTGTCACACTCGAATGCCTCTGCACGCCACTGCCTGTCCCTTTAACACGGCCCAACGTCTGCCATTTGTTCAGTGTGAGCTCACGGCTAGAGGTGTGCTCTCGTGTGCATGAGGCGGACCGTGCCTCCCACCAAGGATGAAACACCAAATCGCTCGCTGTACAAGTTCTAGAAAGATACTGTTCCAGTCGCAAGCGCGCTGCAAGCATGACGCGCGCCACGCCTGTTTGGTAGTTGTATGTACAACGCTGAACCCTGCAGCTGCCAGCAAACTCACCGGCGCGCCTTGCAGCCATGCCGGCCGTCTCTCGACACCCGTCGACGGCGCGCCAACCTGACATGCAATCACAAACACCGTCCGCCAAACACAAACGCTTCGCGTCCCTTCTGCGCCTGCCCTCGTCGTCGTCCAAAAAGGACAAGGACAAGAACCCCACCACGCCCACAGCACCCGTCCCCAACGCGCCCGCAGCTGCCGCAGCTGCCCCGTCCTACTTCTCCCCACAGCCCGGCTCGTCCGGCTCAGGGACCGACGTCCGTTCGCCGGGAAGCAGGAGACCGCCTGCCTCGTTCAGTGGCCATGGGTAACTACGCTTTGCGCCGCCGTGTCCGTTGTTTGGTACTAACAAGGGCACAGTAAGCAACCATGTCGTAGTCAACACTAGCAGCCCCGCAACCCCTCGGTCCCTCGTTCCCTCCCCTATCCTCCCAGAATGGCGGCGTGATGCCCTCTCGTCCATTGGCTCTCTCGGTGCTCTGCGCCATGGCTGACCGTGCTCGTTTGCAGGCATAGACAATTCGCGTGGCCCGCCCGTCACCCTCATCACACGTGGAAACTCCGACTACGCGCGGAAGAAGGCCCCTGCCACGGGTCCTGCACCGCCGCAGCGACAGCCATCAGGACATTCAGGCCTGCCCGCGCCAATCGCTGGCCTGCAGCGCCGCGACGACGACGACGACGACGACGACAGCTCAAGCGCAAGCGAGGCCACCGCGTCAGCACCATACCCAACCAAGCCAGTGCTCTCGCGACAGAGCACCGTGACCAGCACCCGCTCCTCGCGACACATGGCGAGCTCAAGAGACGAGTCCTCTGACGTCGACGACGCCCGCAATGGGCACGCCGGGCGCGCCAAGAGGAATGCACCCGGCACGGAAAGCGAGGACCTCTTCATGAACATCGCCGAAGACACGGCGCCCAGGCAGCGCGCAATCGACGCTGCTGCGCGCCAGGACCGCCTGCGCTCGCGCATTGCCCGCGTGAACCACCGGCATTCAACACCGTCTGGTCTGCAAGCATCCTCGCCAGTACACGCCGTCTCGGCCTATGCTACACCGACCACAAGCCGCATCCCCTTTTCCATTTCCACAGAACCAAAGTCGACCGCTTTGCCTCGCCGCCCCACAGCGCTTCCCACACCATCCAGGACAACTTACCAGTCTCCACTGTCGCCGAACAACCCAAAGGAGACGACTCGAACACGTCTGCCCGAGCTCAACCCCAAGGCATCCTTCTCTTCCTCCAGGAGGGATGCCGAACTCTCGCCCAGCGAGTTCCTGGCCTCGATGCGACGGCCGTCTGCTCCAGATGCACTCCACACTCCCCCCAAACGCACACCAACACACGCCTACCGTCCATCCAATCTCAACTACACATCTGTGCGCAACGAACCAAAGACGCCACAAGCTGAAACAAAACAGGAGGCATCTTCACACCACGATGGGACCGAGTCGCATGCTTCAACGGGCCCTGCGACTTCCGTGTGGGACGAACTGGATGAGTTGAAAACAAGGATCCGAAAGATAGAACAAGGCGGCGCCAAGACGCCTGCAACTTCCAATGCTGCCGTTGCACAGGCCTCCGCCGATCGTCCACGCACCGCCAACACATCAGCCACCACAGTCTCATCCTCGCCACATCAGCAGCGCAAATCGAATGCGTCTCCCTCCGAATCCACTGTCGATGCACCGTCCACAAAGGTCCACCCCCTGCTGCGAGACGCCTTAGCAAAGGCTAAGCAGCATACTACACACTCGGTATACCGCGTACTCGAATCCACAGCAACAGAAGCAATTGCTTTAGCAGAGATGACCGGGAGCACAGGCATGTTGAACTCAGCTGCTTCAGTTTACAGTGGAGCCGCCACAGCTGACCGACAGGTCCGCCGGAAAGCAGACAATATCTGTCGCAGCCTGACAGAGTTGTGCATAGCATTGTGCGATACGAAACCAAGTCTGGCAAGCCCAGCCATGCGCTCTTCAGCAGCTGCTGTTGCGCGTAGACCCAGCGTACAGGTGAATGGGGAATCACCAAAGACGATACGGGACAGCGAGGATACGGGAAGTGTTGTGTCGTTCTCGGGTGTTAGTCCCAGTCGAGCTCTTGAACGCATCGAAGCTCGCAGGACCAGTATGCTCGCGGCCTCCACAAGTAAACGTGAATCTAGCCAGGAGCCCAACACGTCATCCGACGCTCTCTCTGCGTCTCGTATACAGCGAGCAGGCACCAGTCTGAACCGCACTCGAAGACAATCGGATGCGGACGAAGACGAGGATGATACACTACGTGCGCCTTCTCGTGCGATGGCCGATTTTAAGCAGCTGCGAAACGCAAATACCAACACCAACAACAGCAACTTCGAGGCGAACCGTCAACACAGCAGGACGTATACATCACAGGAGCCTATGCCGGAGCTACAGCCTTCTCCCAAGTTCCAAGCTGCCCCCAGCCTACGGCGACCGACTGTCACAGGTGTACCGAACGAGAATAGTCTGCTGTTCAGAGATGGTCCTCGACGTTACAATTCCGATCGACAGAGCTCGCCTGCAGTCGAAAAGCAGACCGTGAGTGGTCTTCGCGAACGTTTACAACTGAGTACCAACCGCACCGCCTTGAACCGCAATTCGATTGGTACTACAGCAGACTTGACTCGAAGTGTGAGTTTGGGCACCAGAAGGATGAGAGGAGCAAGTACTGGAGAGTGAGCAGACGAGAACTGCACAATCATGTTTTGAGCGTTTCTGACGACTGTAACGATATATACCCAGTTTATTGTCCGGAAGACGTGTTACGATGCCGTATTTTGCGCGCAGCACACCACCTCCTGAACGATGCGTTACGGCACTCCGAATCCGGCGGTGTCGTTGAATTCGCCAACGTGCGAAAATGTAGGATCAGCATCTGTGGATATTTTGGGAAGGAGAGATCTTTGAAGCGCAACATGCAGTTCCAGCAAGTGTTACGACTGTATAGGTACTCTGGGAGGCATTGTGGGCGGAGCGCAAACACTCCATGTATCAGTAAACGCAACCATGAGGAGTGTACCAGTTTTCACTTACAACAACGCTGCGCAAATCCAGTGCATGCTCGATTACTCCAAAAACAACTTGTATTCACTTTTTGCTGTTCCTTTCATGTGAAAGTCCAGATCTGTGCGATCGATCAACAACACATACAACAAGCCATCATCTGCGCCACAGATGAAAATCTCCCAAGGCGCCGTTGAGCGATCTTAGTGGACGATTCGAACGTTGACACGACGTTGGCCCCGTGGAAACTTGATCTGGCTCGCTCGAACTTGCATGCACGCGGGACGATCACTGGATCTAGCTCGGATGACGTATGACATGCGACGTCCACACACCAGGCACGACCCCTGTCATTCCATCGCCAACCGCATGCTTGAGCCATGATCCCGGGCTGTTGACTGTGGATGAGATCACTGGGGGATGACGAGCTTGGAGTGAGGGTCTTGCTGAGGACGGACGTATATAGTACTGCGGTCTGCAAAAGCGCTTATCTAGACCTACCATTAATACAGACATCGTCCCAAACTTCTGCTCTTACTATTGAATCAAAACTTCCAAGATACCATCTAGTCAACATGGCAAACAATAGCCAGAACCCCGAGAGCAAGACCTACAAGCAGCAGGCTGGAGAGTTCTACAACCGCCAGTACGACAACTGGGTCCCCTGGATGGAGGACAAGTACCTGCAGTGGTTCACAAAGGACAACAAGGCTTCCTATGCCACAAAACGTACGTCGTTTCCCCCAGCACCCATCAAAGCATCACTTTACCTGCCCTCCATGTCCATGTCCTCATATCTCTCCACACTGATCCTCCCCATCTCTCACAACAACAACATCACTAACGTCCCCACAGAGAATCTCGACAAAACCAAGGTCACCGGCATCTCGCAAGTCGACAACCTCCAAGACGGCGTCCACGGCCTCGTTAGCGGGCAAGTGGGCCAAGGCGGCATCGCGCAACCCATTGGCGACGCGCTGTCGAAGGAGGGCATCAACCGCGCCGAGCGCGGCGGCAAGGACGAGAACGGCAACCCTATTGAGTCTCAGGGCCCGCTGGGCGGATACGGACAGGGTGCTGTGGATGGCGTCAAGGGCGGCGCCGGCGCGGTCGGAAGCGGCGTGTCGAGTGCCGGCGAGAATGTTACTGGGGGCGCGAAGAATGCCGGTGGTTACCTGGGCGGGCTTTGGGGCGGCAAGAAGGAGGGTGGTGAGCAGAAGAAGTAGACTGTGTGAGGAGAGTGGGATGCTGGGTGGACAAGTTTTATGATACCATGATTTGATTATATTAGTACCTCCGAGGAGCAAATTGCAACTTGAGTTATCCTGTGGTACAGTGCTTTCTAGTTTGTCTCTCGATGCCCCAGCTGATCTCTCTTACCGACAACTCTGTGTTCCATCGCGACAATATTCATTGTTGTCTCTGTCCGCGTGCTTCGAACAAGCTCCACAGCAAACCACTTTCCCCATACATAACGAGCGCATTCTAAGAAAGCTGCTCGCCTCCAGAGCTCTCTCTGACGCCGCCATCAGCACCGAACTGACCTGGCTCGATCGCAGACGTGCTTTCACCTCCGAGTCCTGTTTTCGAGGTGACTGCACTTGGCAGGTACAATGCTCGGTGAGTGAGGGGGCTCGAGCCATGTACGCACTTTCACCTCGACTTTCTTCGTATATACTCTGGAAAAAAAGTTCACAGTGCTCTTTGATCCGCATCCTTTCTCTTTCAACCTCTTCACCTTTCCACTTTCGTCGTCGTCCTTTCTTCTGACCAGCCGCTTGGCCGTTCCGCTTCGTGTGCCTTCGAATCCATCATGGCTCGCAACGATTTGATGGATGTGCTTCTCGAGAACGACGAGGCCAACAAGCGGGCCCAAGCTGCTTATGAAGGGACGCTTGCACAGCAACTTGAAGCCGACACGACGGAGAAATCAGGGATGGCGGATCCCGGGAGTTAATTGACCTTGCAATCAGATGATGCTTCTTCGGACAATATGGATGTACCGTACCATGGCTACGGTAGCTGCTCTTCTCCGTTCATCTACACATCGTCAGTAGAGCGAAGTGTTTTGAGCGAGGACGAAGGATGTGTCCGCGTTGAAGAGCCAAAGGTGGATAACCAAATCGACGAACACTTAGCTCGGAGACAACTCGCAAGCATCCATAACTCTTCCAACCTGTACGGTGCAGATGTTCGAAGGTGGCCAGCAGAGGATCGCGCTGATCTCGCCCCTTCCACAAACATCACCCTACGAATTCGTACGCCAGCAGGCTCAGGAACGCACAACATCTCGTTGCTGAAACTGCCATTTATTGCTGTTTCTCCTAACGCGCGAGAACATTTCGAGAAGCGCCTGACACAAACCCGATGGAATATCCCATCCCCCAGCGGCAACCTCACGACTCCAGCCGTTCGTGCGATTGCAAAGTGGTTAAAGAACATTTGCATTGACTCTGAGGTGAGGGAAATATCAATCCCAAACACGTCGCAGTCCTGGAAGAGGGCGTTAGAGCTACGCATGACAGCTATTGAGCTCGGTATGGGGCAGTATGTGGAGCACATAGGCGTAGCATACACGAAGACCTTGGCCACTCGCCATGTTTATACGGAAGAAGCCCTCGTCGTTACGAGAACTGCTCGCGCGGCGGACAAATTGGTCGCGGGAGGACACGAGGCACTGGAAGATGAGGTTCTGACAGCTGTTGCGAATCGCCTGAGCTATCTCGCTCGATATGAAGAATTGTCGTTCGAAAACGAGGAAACGATACTTACTATGTTATCTGGTGAGGACTGGGCCCCGTTGTTGCGAGCAGTGCAGGAGGACGGGGTGAAGGCTCTTCGTCGGGAAGCGTTTGGTTTAGTATAAATCAATTTATGGGCTTCATCTTCTGATCTCGTGAATTTTACGTGAATTGTATGAAGGGGTTGCAATAACCATACTTCTCAATTCACTTTTGCTTGTTCGACAAAACTAATTCAGCAAGGATGTGACATCACCTTGTGTAGAACTATGATTAGATCATGGGCAGGGATGTCAGTCATAATCTCCGGTTGATGTGGTTCTCATCATCCCGTGGAGATGATCTCTATCCTTCACTACAGGTTGACAACCTCCGTGCACAAGTCTGACAGGACTTAGTCTGACGGGACTTGGTCTGACGGTTCATGCCATTATGCTACTAACACACAGTAACAAGTTGGTGTGGTAGTCATGTGTTCGTACTTGACTTTAAACTGGCATGTGCATCTAAGGAAAGCTCTCAATTTGCAAAATGGGCAGTCTTTTTATTTGTCATGTCACTGGCGGTGCGAGGCGCGGATTCGCATAACGCAGTCGTCCTTCACTCAGAGTAGAAGGCGCCTGCTCCCTCCCACCTGGGCAGTCGGGACTCCATATTGAAGTTCTTCTCTCATCGTCATGAAGTAGGTCGTGCTGGTTCAAGAACTCAACTGCACGTGTTCCCAAACTATGCTACCAGGTATGCACTCCTTATTACCGTAAATGCCACGAACTTTAATCAAGGCCACATAGAGAAGGCCTAAGGGGACGATAGCAACGAGCTGACCTTCCATCATTTGGAGAAAATTGGCACGCACTCCTTTGGATGTTTGTCAGACATCGGGCAGCCAGTGAACGCTCTTCCAGATCAATGGAAAGGGTTGTCTCAAATTAAAAGTCTGGAACTGACGCATGGGTAATGTTTGATGAGTTGACGGCTTGAATTTTCCTTAAGAACTGAAAGGCGTGATCTTTGATGCGTATCGTGGACGTAAAGCCATTAGAAAAGACCCTGAAGCTTCCAAATATCTACTTCAGATTCCACCATCTTAAGCAAGGTGGGAAACGAGGCACAATCGCAGAAGAAGGTCTACGAGCGTAAGGTGGTGAAGGAGGAAGAATTCATGGAGCAATTCAAGTGAGAGCGTGAGCGCCATGAGGCTCATGATTACCAAGTTAAGTCTTCGAGCGGGAAACGATGAGCAACGGTCTCATCCGCACATTTCCTGCAAGGGAAGCTGCCAATCTGAGCGGTTGCTAGATTTTTTAGACCAATAGACAACTCATTATAAAGAAGTGGGTAATTGCGGCATTAGCAGCCACGTGGGAAATTCGGCGTTGGGAGCCTCCATTGTTAGCAGGACCTGGTGCCTCCGGGTCGCGTATGAAACAGCAATCGCAGGTTTACCACCTTACCCTCTTTCCCCAAATTCCCCATTACTCAGCAGTTCTCTAAAAACATTTTCGGGTCCTAGATCACGTTTGTGGGCAGTGTCGATTGCTTTGATTTACTGTCGTCTGATTATGCAGCAATCGTTCTAGCCCAACATAATACATCTTACTGACTTATGACGAAGCCAAGAAATCCTCAGATAATGAACAGATAATGCGGTTGCCTAGGGGAACGCTTTCACTCGTTCTGAGGCCGCCTCTGGCTGTGTGAGCTCTCCGCTCTCCTATATATACCGAGTTCTCTTCAATCCTCTTGTTTTTACACTGTACATCCACCTTGAGCTTATAGCCCCACCCTCGGAAAGTAGTTCCTTTATTTCCCCTCAAAAGTAAGCCTTTTTCCTCAACGCTGTGCACACAGAACTTCAATTTACAGCAGTAGGCATGGCATCCGCCACCGTTAAACCAGCCCCGAAGCTCAGTTTCCCGATTAGCAACTACGGCCAGTGTCAACCAAAGGCTAATACAATGACCAAAGTCACTAAAACCAAGTCTGGCTTTCCAGTCGAGCTTGATAACGTTCTCTCTACCGAAATGGAGATGTATATACTCGGGATCGAGGACATCCGCACCCTCATGCAGGAGAAGCGTCAAGTGCTACTTCAAGGCCCCAAGGCCCAGGTCAAGGTCGACGGCGAAGTTTTGGAGAACCTTCCGTTCCATCTCTTCCTTGCGGTGTCACCCTTAGTCCGTAACCTTTACATCAAGAGCGACAAACACTATCCCACCAGCATCAACTTCAAAGGCCTCGACAAGAGGACGACCAAGACGCTAATTACCTACCTCAAGGAGATAGCCACCAAATCGAAATGTTTTTTACTCCAGAAGTCACAAGACGGTCAGCTCCGTAAGGACCTGCTGCTGCTACGTACCGCCGAGGGTCTAGGCATGCGGCCGTTAGTGAACCACATCGCCTGCAATTGGCTCAAGGACATTCGCACTCGCGGTCGCGTTCCTACCATTCAAGAGCAGAACGCGGCCGAGGAGTTCTACACGACCGGTGACCCGATCTGTGCTGCGATTGCCAAGCGGATCGCACACTATGAGGTCGTGGGTGTTATCGAGCACCGGCCTGACTTCTACATTGCTCACCCCAAGCTTTTTGCGTCTGTCAAATCGATGTATGATGAGTTGATGTTGGTGCGAACCTCTCGGAAGTAGGCTTGAATGCATTTCTGACAACATGCGTGTGCGCAGACGGCGGCGCACGAAGTAGAGGTTGATCAGTTGGGAAGAGATAGGTATGCTTGAGAGAGAGAGCCTACAGAAAACTAAGATTTGGCAGAAGGACGCTCCAGAGAACGAGATTTCTGGACCTGATTCAGCAGGCGACATAAAAAATGATCAATCAGTAGATAGCGAGTCTATGGGTCAGGCCGCTAATTGTAGCCAGGTCAAATAATCTCAACACATTCCGGAGCTCAGGGAATTGTCCGAAAAAGAAAAGTCGTTCTTCCTGTCAGCTCTTTACAATTTTAGAACCTTAGAATGAAGAAGTCGGTGACTGCAAGAGCCTGCTTTGGCGGAAGACAATGTCGGTTAATGGATGTGGATCGGAGGCGCTGCAGAATACGAGGTGTTAACTTTGTAACAGCCAGTATTGATTCATCGTGAGCGTGTGTCTTGTGTTAAGGCGCATATTCCTGAACAGAGGGTGGCAGGATTGAATGCTGACATCATCACGCGCTAGACACGCGCTAAACACGCGTGGCCAACCTTGGAAACACTCCCTCATCAGTAAGTTTTTCTTCCTCATGCCATCAACATGACATCTAGACGCAACACAAAAGGCACAGGATACGTTGCACAAAATCACTCAATTCCTTATTTATGTCAACAAGAGCGCCCTGCTTCGCTGGGGTGTATAAGACAGTCTGATCGCTCCACTCAGAACGTCAGCTCAGCGTTACTGAGATGTCAACTTGACAACTGTATCCCAGTACGTCTTATCACGAGCCGCACGCTCCTCGTGTCTCTTCTGAAAGTAGGCCTCGTTTTCTGCAATCTTTCGCTCGACCTCCTTAGTGTCGACTTTGTTGGTACTGACCGCAGAAGCTATAGCTTTGAAAATGTAAGACATTTCTGTGTTTAGATTAAGCTACCGTTTAAACAAGGGGATACTGGAAGCCCAAGAATATTATGCTGGTGTTGCTGTTGTTATCAGGGTTGCTACGAATCTTCAATGTGATGTTAAACTAATGGCGGGACAGGAAGAGATGTTATAAAGAGCGATCAATGTGATGGTTATTTTTACAAGGTGCTTTTGAACAGAGACATCC
This sequence comes from Lizonia empirigonia, assembly GCA_009982855.1. NCBI lineage: Eukaryota > Fungi > Ascomycota > Dothideomycetes > Pseudoperisporiaceae > Lizonia > Lizonia empirigonia. Next base: position 953,491 of record JAADKA010000014.1, on the reverse strand, counting down.
GACTTTGTTCATGTGACCAGGCGTGCACAGAGTAAATCTCGCTTTGTTGAGGACCATTGACAACATTGCCAATGCCTTAACGTATTCTATCAGCGAGTGTCGCAGAATCTCTTGGCAGTACCAACTCATTCTACTACTCTTCAATTTCATCACTATCAACCTAGAGCTCTGTGCATATAGAGCTCAACTCTGATTCAAAATTCTCTTCTGTATCCTTTTTGCACGTGTGAGCGTTGTGCCCAGTCCCACCACAGTTTCCACAGCGCCGTAGAGCTGGTTGGGCTGTTCCTTGATCACCACGGCCACGAGCCTTCTTCGATCGGCTAGCCGTTATAGAAGCCTCTCCAGCTACCTGAGATGCTGCCTGACCATACTCTATAGTACCACCCTGCTGGATATACTTCCGTTTGCGAGTTTTTCTTTTAGTGATTACTGCTAATTGTTCTTCAAGCTCTTTGTTCCGAGCAGCCAGAAGCGCGTTTTGGTGAAGCATCAGCTCAGCACCCTTTACAAGCTGGGAGAAGCCAGCCTGAGTTGTAATAGGTGACTGAGTGAAGTAGTTGCTTACTAGCTTTGACTGGGATCTAAACTCGTGCGTATTGCTTGGTGTCTTTGATTGCCATAGTGTTTCTTGTAGTAGAGGTGGAGGTGGGGTACGCAGCCGCACTTCAAGGCGATCCAACACTATCTGCGCGTTGATAGGGACTAATCCAGATGCCTCAAAAGCCTTTCGACAGTTCTTCTCTGTAAACACGTCGAAAAACGCGTCTTTAAAGGCTGGTAAGAAGCCTTCTTTGTTGATATGGAAGACGCGTCGACATGCCAAGACTCTAACGCGTTCAGAGTATCTCCTCTTTAACGGTGAGAAGCAGACCACATCGAGTGGCTGGAGGATGTGCGATGAGTGAGGTGGCATGCAGAAAGTAAGGATCTTGTGTTCAAGGCAGTAGTCCTTGAAATCCTGGTTGAGATGGCTCTCATGGCCATCTAGAATGAGTAGCCTGTACACCCCCACCTTGCGCGTCTTTGTATGCGCGTTAAAATGCTTCAACCACTCTAGACCAAGAGCGTTGTTAGTCCAGCCATTCTCAGAGACTGAGACCTTCCAATTACGCGGGATATCTGCCTCCTCATACCAGGCAGAGATGTGGACGCGCCCTTTATAGATGATGAAAGGTGGGGTTGCATACCCAGCAGCGCAGATACTCTGGATGACTGTAACCCACTCGCGATCGCCTGGCTGAATAAGATTTGGTCGAGCACGTCTCTCTGCGCCTGTAACCACTTTCATTGAGCCAATAACGCCCATCTGAAAGCCTGTCTCATCGAAGTTGTGCACGTCATCGTCGTGGATGCCGTACTTGGCTTTGGTGTCCTCCACCAGCTTAAACCACGCGCTAATTATCTCTGGGTCCTCCTGGAGTATTCTCTGGTGATCCTTTGCTCGATTGAACGCCATCTTGAGCTCATCTGATTGCGTTACGAATCTCTCAGCCCAGCATTTGCCAACTGGCTCACCACCACGTACACCCAGTAGTTTATCAGCCATATCTGCTACCTCGCACAGCCGGGGCGCAAATCCTCGTAAGTCAAGGTCGAGGATATATTGGACAATCGTCTTCTCTTCAGTCGCAGTAAGCTTTTGGTTGTTGGGGGTGCAATCGCGTCGTGCAGAAATTCCTTGTACGCGTCGGTTGAGGGTCCTTGGGCGAACGTTGAAGGCGTCAGCAGCAGATTTTTGCGTTCGGAATTGGCCAGATTGGAAAGCTGCAAGTGCAAGTTCAACTGCACCTTCATGATAGACTGAGTTCACGTTGTTTGATGAAGACATGTTGTGTTGAAGGTAGATGGTGGTTGCCAAGAGAATTCTGCGACACTCGCTGATGCGCGCCACTCGCTGATGGAATAACATGCAGATCGGTGTGGCGCTCGGCTCGGCGTAACGCTCGAAACACCAGAATTTGCCCACCCACATCACTGAATTGAATCGCCACATTTAGTCGCTGCACTCTTGTAAAAATAAAGGAGGTAATTAAGAAAGGCAATGCAATAAATCTGTTCTATCTAAATTTGCTAGGAAGCGTGACGTTGCGACCGCGTAAAGTAATTTTGGTTAGGGGTGATAGGGCAGCCTCTGGGGCAGCATCCTTTGATGCACCGCCCCTAGATTGTTTCTGACGCTTGTTCTTTACATAGGGTACTTGGGGAGCTTTTCTCTTCCCTTGTTGGGTGTTTTGAGTCGCTTTGGCAGCCTCTTTCTCTGCTTTTTTGCGTTGTTGTTCAGCCTGCTTCTTAGCCTTCTCCTTCTCCCTCTCCTTCTTGAGTCTCTCTCTCTTATCACGCCTCTGTTCAAGCTCAAGTTGCTTCTGAATCCTCGCATCCTCCTGGTCTTGTTTCCTCTTAGCCTTGTCCAGTTTCTCCTGCGCTGCTTGCTGCTCCATGACTGTCCTTCTCACTCTTGCTTCTCTGCCCTTCCTTGGGGACCACATCACAGCTCCACCATGATACTCTTGACGCTGTTGAAGGTCAAGAGGTACGCCCTTCTTCTTTTGTTTCTTCTTGCTCTGAAATGCCTCTCTTAGGCCTTCATTCTCTTGAGAAATAAGCTCATTGTTGGCTTGAAGATGGTGGAAGACTTGGGTGAGAGTTTTGGCCTCTTTCTTAGCCCCATCCTTCACAGACTCATTAATGAGCTTTCTTATCTTTCTCCAATCAGTCTCAAGAGGAGCTGCAGGGTTGTTTGTAACCTCAGCTTTATTAGTGGTTGTATGGTGGAATCTTTTGAGAACTGCTTCACTGTTCTTTGGCCAGATCCCAGTGGTTGAAAAGGACTTCAAGATGCGATCCTTGATGAAGGAGGCCTTCCAGGCCTTCCAGAATAACAAGAAGAAGTCTCCTTTCTTAATGCGGGCATAGCCTTGGCTTCTTTGGGTAAGGTCTGTGAGTTCTCTTGTGTATCCAGATGAAAGAGACTTGAACATAACTACATCAAGTGGCTGAAGCGTGTGGGTTGAATGGGGAGGTAAGATCAACAAGAGGATCTTGTTCTGATAGCAATACTCGATGAAATCCAGCGTGACATGAGATCCATGGCCATCAATAATAAGAAGGCGCCAAGATCTTCTTGCTTTAACCTTGGTATAGCGGTCAAATACCTGTTCAAGCCAGGCTAATCCAACGTCATTGTTAGACCAGCCTGATGGAGCTGAATTGTAGAAGACTTGGTGTTTATCTAGGTCAATATCTTGCACCCAATCTGACTGAATGTTGCCATTTAAACCCTGGAAAATGAGGCCAGGAGGAAGAGCATCTCCACCAGCTCCCACACAAGCCAGGACAGTAATCCATTCACGTGAGCCATCTTGAAGGACTTCAGTCTTCCTTTTCTTCTCCCAAGTCTCTCTGCTAAAGACTCTCTTAGTCCTTCCCACCTGTCCAATCATGAAGCCTTTCTCATCCATATTGTATGTATTTCCAGGCAGAACTCCGTACTCTTCAATCTTGCTGTGGACCAGATCAAAGTATAGCTTGTATCTTGCTTCTGAATCAGCCTGGTGGCGTGTGTAGTCCATCCCAGATGTCCAGCGTGAGACAAGTTTGTCATGGTGTTTGTTGATAAAGCGCGTCACCCACCCCTTTCCCACATGCCCCTGAGCTATCCCTGATGCAAATCTTCTTATCATCTCTCTTGTGGGCGCAAGGCCTCTCTCTGTGAGCCTCTCAATATGCTGTATGAGCTCTTGTTCTTGTTGTGGGTTGAGGCGTTGTTGGTTGATTGCCTTGGCTTGCATTGGAGCTTGGGTGCCTTTGCATCTTCTGGCTAGTGTGTGTCTGCTCACATTGTATTTTCCAGCAACTTTTGTATATAAGAGTTGTTCTCCTTCACCCTGCGTTTCCATCGCTTTAACTGCCAGGTCAATTGGGTCCATATTAGTTGAGTTGTCGCGTGTTGAAGTTGGCGTCACTTTGGTGTTCTGGTGTTTGGCCGAGCGTTACGCCGGGCCGAGCGGCACACCGATCTGCATGTTACGTTATCTGAAACTTTACACAATGTTTTCATTTCGGGTTGGAGCGTTGGAGTCCGAAACGACAACAAATAGACGCGAAAATTCCAGCAATTCGTCTGCCTGCTTTTGTAGGCTGAGATAGAACTCTACACTTATGCTGCCCAACGTTTCTTCAACCTGTCAATGACCATACTCATGTATGCGCTCTCCGTTACATCGGGTATCTGGCTCAAGGACTCACTGTCCTTGCCAGTTTCTTCTGTTATATATACCAACGGACCCTTCGGTTTAGTAGACGCAGCGCTACCGTACTTGCTCTCGAACCAGTCAAATAATTTAATCGGAGGGTTCTTCTTCGGGTCTCGGTCTGAGTTGCGCAGTCGCTCCATCCACTGTTCCGTCGGTAACGACTCGAATTCAAGACCCGCTGCCGTCAGCGCAGGCAACATATCTTTGGTCCAGTGGAAACGTGTAGGGTTCAGCACGTGGTAGACCAGGTCGGGATCTGTGGTGCGTGACGCAGCGCGGTCTGGTCGGCATACGTCGAGGATTATGCGCGCAGCATAATCGACCGGTAGCCAGGTCATCTCCTAGGAGGTATTAGTAGGTAGAAAGAGACCATTCTCGGGGACTTACTTCGTCAAGCTGAGGCAGCGCGCCTAGTGTCACTGCCGTCTGGATCATAAGAGGAATCCCCTCGGTTGTATTCCATTCACCGACCTTACTGTCGCCGACAAGCTGACCGATCCTGAGTACTCTCGCTTGAGCACCCGCGTCCCTCATCGCGTTGCGAACGATTTGCTCTGCCACGTACTTTGACCGCGCGTAACCTGTACCCTGAACATGCACAATGTCTCTAACAGGTGTTTCCGGCACTGTACCAGGACGAGGCGTGGCGCCGGTTGAAGAAACCGATGAACAAAAATAGAAGCGTGCTGGAGAGCCATGTGTTGTCGATTGGCACAAATTGATAAAGTCGGGTACGGCTTTGATGTGTTGGTCCTCGAAACTCTCAACAGAGATGTTGAAGTTGACTGCCCAAGCACTATGGATGACCAGAGTAAGACTTGAGCGCAGCTGCACGAACCTTGATGCACCAAGACCAAAGTCTGGCTTGCTGAGATCGGATGGAACAGCGATGACTTTGCGGATTTCTTCGGTTGAGAGTGTGATGCCACGGGATGAGAGACTTTGAAGTGTTCTCTCAAAAGCAGCATGCTCTGACGACGCTCGTACCAGTGCCCAGACTGTCGACACACTAGGGTCGCGGACCAACTGTGCAAGTAGGTGGGCCCCGAGGCCTCCAGTGACACCTGTCAAAACTACGGTTTCTGTAGATGGTGGAGTCCGGTACTCTTCGTTGTACTTCCTGAAGGAAGAGTGCTTTGCGATAAGATCACGCATGACTTGGTACGTGTCTTTAGATCGTTCTGTTTTCCCAGTACGGATTCCATCGATGTGACGAGCAAGGGATTGAACGTTGCCGGTCTCATACAGAACGTTCTGGCCAAGTTGAGATTGTCGTCCACCAAGGTCAAGTTCCTTCTTCATCAAGCTCCACATCTTCATGCACTGCAGACTGTCAATTCCAAGAGCGAAGAAATCGTCAGAAGCTAACAGCTGCACACCAAGGTGTTCTCGAAACCTTTTCAATAGATAGTCTTCGAGCTCTGGCAGGGACAGCGCCACTGTGCCAACCTCATCATCGCCACTCTCGAAATTTGCATATGCGGACTCGATTAGATCCTTGAACTGCGCATATACTTGTGCGCGGATGAATGTACCCTTGTCAGTCTTTGCGTATGTGATGTCGGAGGGCAGAACAATGATGAGTTCTTTTGGTATCCTCGAGAAGCTCTCAGCACGAGAGTTCGCGTCTTCAACTGCAGGCCATATTTGCTCGAGGAAGTCTGTGTCTGATAGATTCGTAGCAGTGTCAGCCTTCACAATTAAAATACCGGGAAGGCTCTTCCCGTCACCGAACACGACTGCTTCCTTGACAAGACTTTCTTGGCGTATCCGGCCTTCCATTGGGATTGGCAGAACCTTCTCGCCATTGACCAATGTGAGTCTGTCATCGAGTCGTGAAACAAATCTCCAGAAGTCTGGATTTATAGGGTGACGCACGAAAAGATCTCTTGTACGGAAAGATCGAGGTGGGTCATCTGAATTGATGGTGTTCTTGGATCGTAGACCATCAAGTGCGACGCATTCGAAGATGCCTGGCGCGATCTCGTCCATCAAAACGTACTTCTTGACCTCTGGTAAGATCCTCAGGTAATTCCAAGCGTGGTCTCCAGCCGGACGGACAGAGGTCGACAGTCTTCCCGTCTCGGTGGCGCCATAGTTCGCAACTAGGTTCACTCCATTCTTAACGAGCATGTCTCCGAGATCATCAGGACATGCACTGCCGCCATACATGACAAGGTCAATCTTTGCTAGCGACCTGATGCCTTCCTCAGATTCGCCCAACAACTTGAGGACATAAGGTACGCAGAAGAGCAGATCCGGCCTGACAGCTGCGAGTGTCGCTGTGATGTTTTGTTTCGTCAAAGGGAATGCATAGTTGAAGTAGTACATTGGCTTCCCCGAGTATATCGACCGGAATGTCTCGTAGAACCCGAAGCTATGGAACAGAGGCTGTGTCATCAACGCTTTCCTGTCCAAGTTTGTCGAAAAAGCTGCAATGCAACTGCGGTTGGTGAGGTAGATGGGCTTCGGCAGGCCAGTAGAGCCTGAGGAGTGGATGATGACAATGTTTTTAGTGGCCTCCTTGTATGGGTCGTAGGCACGTTGGAATTTAGGTGCTTCGACACGATAATATTCTTCGTGCTTCAGAAGCTCGAGTACGGTTGTGGCACGTTCGCTCTTGACTGCTTCCAATACTGGGTGGAAGTGCGAGATTGTTAAGAGAGTATTGCACTCAGCCAACTCAAGCAGGCGAACTAAAGCCGGGCCTGCCAGCCGGGTTGACAGCAATAGGCTAGCATAGCCAAGTCTGCTCAAACCCAACAACGTGACAATGAAGGGGAGTCCAGAGTGAGCGAGAAGGCCAATGACAGGGGCCTTATCAAGAGAGGCATCCTGTGGCTTGAAATCAGCGCAACCTTCGGATGGGAAGGCTTAACTTACCACTTTCTTGAGACCCCTCTGTTGTAACGCTTCTGTGGCTGCATCGGCATATTTGTTCACCGCGAATGCTGAATGTTCTTCGTAATCTGTTACACCTTCCTTGGGGTATCCAATAAGCGGCGAATCTTGTAATTCTGACGCACGTCGTTTGATCAGCTCATCGATTGTATAGATTTCGTCAGGGTGTGCTGGCAGAAGCGTTCTTATCGGCTGTTCCTCGGTCGCGGTGTGAGTGCGTGACATTGTGAGTTCGCGACCTTCCAAGGGCTGCTCAGTAGACTGAGGAAGTGTAGAGCCCAACATTTTAGACCATGGCATGCTATATGCAGAGATGGCTTACACAGAACGTGGGTTTAGTGACGGAGAAGGTATCCTGGAGGTGGCGCTAAACACAACCGAAACACCCGGATTCATTATCCACAGCGCATAGCGTTATCCGGAGGCTCTTGAATTTACCACCAATCTCGAGCTGAAGAAATGATCTGGATAACGCATCCGAATGAAGATCCCCGAATGAAGCAAGGCCCATGTTTCAGCGTCTCTAAGCACCAAGGGTACCGCAAATCCTAGTGTAACGTTATTTGAGATGTTCGTCGTGATTGCCTTCTAAGGCGCTGACGCGAAGATCACGACGGATATCCTGCATCCTGTTAGCACACCCGCAGATGCTAATACACCCCACGGGGTCGCAATAACTCCAAAAACCACCGACGATATCAAGCTTGACAAGGCTGCTATAAAGATGCATGAGGAGTCGAGGCACATGTATAGTACAGCGCCTCGAGCACTGTTTTTCTCCTCATCGGAACAGTCATGACTACGACAACAGACCAGATCAAGGCGAAGAAAGAGCATATTGACACTATCAGTGTCACAGACCATCCCTTCAAGCCTCAACATGAGGAACTTGACAGGTTCGGAGCGTTGCTAGTGAGGAGCCCTGCTCAGGTCGCCTTGGTGAAGAAGCTAGACCGCTGGATGATGGTGGGTCTGTCGATAGAAACAAACTATCAGAGACCAACACAAGCAGCCTATTCTATGGTTGATGTAATTTCTGTGTTTCCTCGACCATAACGCCATCGTCAACGCCAAAATCGATAACATGGACAAGGATCTCAACCTCAAGGACACGCAGTACAACACCTGTGCTTCGATTTTCTTTGTGGGGTGGGTCCATTGCTTCCATTTTCGTAGCACTCAGATCTTGACTGACTGAATTCACAGCTATTTGGTTGGGCAGGTGCCGAGCAACCTGCTGCTCACCCGCATCAAGCCGTCCGTTTTCATGTCTGGCTGGATGCTGGCCTGGGCCATTGTTTCCACGCTCATGGCTGTTGTCAAAGAAAGGCTACAAATCCATGCTAGCGTGTCGATTCGTATTGGGCATAACGGAAGCGCCATTCTACCCGGGAGGAGTATTTCTGATCTCCCAATTCTATACTCGAAAGGAGAGCGCCACCAGGCCCTCGGTTTTCTATACGGGGAATCTACTTACCAGCTCTTTTTCTGGCTTAATCAGCGCAGGAGTTTTTGCAGGGATGGAAGGCAAACATGGTCTCGCGGGCTGGAGATGGCTCTTTATTATCCAAGGTTCGGTCACTGGTGAGTCACTCGGAAGCTCGAATTTGCCCGCCACTGACATCCCTCAAGTCGGTGTCGCTGTCCTGGCCTTTTTCATGCTGCCCAATGCACCTCTCGAAACCCGATGGCTTACCCAGGAAGAGTGCGAGCTGGCGCACAGCAGAATTTCGTTCGACACTACCGGCAAAAAGAGAAACAGAGCGTCTGGAAAGGTCTCGCCGAAGCTTGCCTTGACTACCGCACCTGGGTCTTCGCTCTACTTCAAAATTCACACTTGTCGGCAAATGGCTTTAAGAACTTCCTGCCTACTGTTGTTAAGGTTAGGGTGCCATCATTCGATCTCTCGCTTGGATACGCTGACTACTATCCAGACACTCGGCTTCAACCGCACCATCACGCTAGTGCTTACGTGTCCGCCGTATCTGCTCTCTGCTTTCATCTCTATTGCTGTCGCATGGTCATCTGGACGGTATAACGAGCGTACCTGGCATATCACCGCATCCAAAGCCGTCGTCATCATCGGTTTCATCATCGGTACCGTGACGTTGAACGTCGGCGCTCGATACTTTGCCATGGTGTTGTTCGTCGGTATGACTTACGGCGTTAATAATATAAGCTTATCATGGGCCACTTCGGTTCTTGGTCAGACTGACGAAAAAAAAAGCCGTGGTTGCCATTGTCAATACTCTGGGTAATCTTTCTTTCGTCTATACACCATACCTGTGGCCCGATAGCAGTGCTCCTCGCTTCTCAATGGCTATGTGGGCAAGTGCTGGGTTCTCTGCTGGTGTCATACTGTGCGCCTGGGCGCTGAGGTTCATTCTCATGAGGGACAACAGGAAGATCCGCGCTCAGGATAACGAGGCTATCAACTTCTACGTGTATTAGTGAGCTTAGTATCGTTCGAGAGGAATTATTGCATCGATAATGCAAATTGTCTGCTTCTTCGCACGCAACTTCCAACCTTGACGTGATGGTATCCTGAACGATTCAGGAAACGACGATAGCGCAGGCGGAAGCGCAGCCTCGCTTGCACCTGACATGGCAAACCAATGACAAACACGCAATGCGTTTCTCGACCTGCACTTGACACAGAGCCTCAATTGTCGCGACACGGAGAGCCATAGTCAACGGTGCAACTTCGCAGACAAACACGCAACAATCATCAAGGAAAACAGCTTTGTTTGCCACCATGGGCGATGCGGCAAGCAGCGAAAGGTTATACCCGGAACTACAACTCTTCGTACACCCAAGCTCCATCACAATACCCGCGACGCCAGATAACACACCAGAAGAAAGCATGAGCGAGCCGACAAGTGACCAAACCGCTACAGTAACTCCTCCGAAACTCCCAGGTTCGACAAATACCAATAACATCGCGGGCGCCACGGCTGGCACCATTAACGCAGATGTTTCATATGACCACGAAACGCCTGTTCTATCAATCGAAGACGAGGAAGTAGATATCTTCGCCTCCCTAGAACCTGACGCAATCCTAGCAATTCCAATCACCAACCCGTCCGCCTTCCCCATCCAACGCATCCAAGAGGTCCAGTCGCAACACTACCCCAGTACTTATATCACGAACATGCTCTGTCACAAGACTCGCTCTGGACCAATAACTCAAGTGACCGCCGACATCCAAGACGGCTCCGTCAACCACTTGCTCATCCGCGACCAACGACTCATCAGCGCCCTTGGCCTCGCACCACCGGACTTCGACACCATCACTCTCGACACAAATAAGCTCAAAATCGACGAAACATTCATGATCCGGATCTTGCCTGGTCAGCGCCCGCAGAAACTCGATGAGTGGATCATGGCCTCATTGGAAAGTGCAAGGCATGCGTATTTGTACTGGTTGGATGAGAGGAGGACCGCGGATCCGATATATGGACCGTATGCGGCCGAGTCTAAGGCAATAGCGAGAAAGACGAGGAGGAGGTGGCCGGATGTCTTGAGAGAGATCGAGGCAGTGTGGAAGCTGGAACAGGGAGATAACGGAAAGCACTATCGGGAGAACAGGATGAGGTATCTCGGGGAAGATCCGACGTATCCCGAGGGAGCAGAAGACGGGAGGATGTTGAGTATGTTTGGCTAGCTCGAAGTAACGAGGTACGAGGTTTCTTCCCAGTATAGACGTTACGGGTTCTCTTCAGATGAAGGAAGGCACGTAGCCACCCTCTTCTACCAAGTCTCTCCAGTCAACATTTCTCTTCGTTCTTTCGTCCGTGGTAAGATCTTGCCTTCTCCACACAGCCTTGACTAGCCCAATGATGATACTGTAATTGCCAATACGCCTGCTAAACCCACTTATTTCCATTAGATCCAGAATTCGAATGCGATGCTCGTCTCCCGTAACGCTGCAGGCTAAGATAAACAGTGGCCAGGGACTGCTACAGATCTTCATCTCCCAAAGTATGTCCAGGCCCTTGCGCACGAGGTCCTGAGGATTCATCGCAGGCATGAAGAACGTCGAGACGGTTTGGTAGAAATAGAGTACGGCTGCGAGTCGATAGAGCTCGGCGGTAAGCGTGATTCGAGCGTGATCAATGCTACCGGATGTCAATCCAGGGTGAATGAGTAAATCTTGTTGCAAGTTCAAGAGGCGGTCTTCCATTTGGCCAAGTACCTTGAATTTTTTGAGATAAGGGCTGATCGAGCGGCTTCCGGCATTGTTAGAAGGACTTGCGGGAAGTTGCAGGCTACGTAGCTGGTTCACGCATCCGATGAGGTGGAGCACTTCGGTCGAGCAGCCTAAGACACCGATGATCTGTTCGGAATCAACTATGAACTCTTGAGTCTAGGTTGGGATAGAGGGTTGGGATACCTTGCGGTTTTCCTGCGTGGCACTTGGAGTATGATCTCTGACTCTGTGGCTTGCTCAGAGTAGGTATATTGGCTGAAGATGTAGTGATACTGGAACCAGGGCCTTAGAAATTCAAATCCAGTTTCAAGCTTCGCATTCGCAGGAATCGTATCGTATATGGATTTTGCCCCTTGAAGATGCATGTACCATGCAGTGTCAGACTCATCAAAGACCTAAGAAATAATTAGCTGAGGAGTGTCAGTCCGCGAGGGCTGACTGATCTTACACCATAGATACAGAGCATCATAGAAGCTGCAAAGTGTCTGGTCTTGGTTGTTGAGTCCATATCATTAAGAGAAACGCTGGCGAAGCTGTCGCTCAGATCTTTGATAGCCTGGAACTTGTACTTCAGGGCTTGCTGCGGACGACCAAGGTGGTAACAAGCAACGGCTAACGTGGAGTGGAGTATGCTTCGTACCGACAAGTCCGACGAGGAGAGCGCCATTGGAATAAGTGCCAGGCGGAAGCCATTCGAATCATCATCAATCGTTGTTGTCATCCTTGCTATCTCTATGTCATCTGATTGCGGTAAGTACGTGATTTCCGACGCAGTGGACGCTTGAGAGGCGTACAGTGGTTGAGCAACATTCCATCCTGCTCACTGACCGAGGATAGACTCATAGGCGCTGGAATTGTGCTCGATATGATGCTGATCAAGTCACCATTGATGAGGTCCTGGACAGACAGCCTTGTGCCGTCCAGATCCTTGACGACCGTATTGAGAAATGCCAAATGCCCGTTATTGCGAGGCAGATATCTGGCAACAATTTCTTGATTTGTCACTTCATATCGCTTCTGCTTGCGGCGACCGTCTTGTTTATCAGGCCAGGCAAGACGCAAGCCGTAGCCTTGACAGTCTCGTTGACCTTTCTTGCAATTGATGCAGATCGGCAATGTACGGTCACAGCCAACTTTGCGCTCTACAATGAAGTCAGTACGTTTGGGCATTGTCGTATTGATCCACCCACGCTTGCAGATCCAGCAATTCGTCGACGCTGTCGCCATTTCGTATGCGCCATAGTATTCTGAAGCTAAAACAAGTATTCGTCAAGCAGGATTCGAGTCAATGCAGGTAGGTGGTTTGACATGGCCATGCTAGCTTCTGAGATTCATGACTCAGCCTTGGAGACCGTGAACGCGGATATTGCAGGCCCCGGCTGGCCGACCAGATTTCAGTCCTAAGGAACAGAAGAGACCGACGAGTAACGCGGCTGAACGGACATTGGTTGTAATCAAAGTTCGTGAAGCATGAGTTGGTTGCTGGTGGGCCGTCGTTCAAGGTCTGTCAGACCTGTGCGCTCTCATCCCACGCGGTCAGGTAGCCTAGCACCGGCTTCCTAAATCAACAGTGGTGGTGATGAGATACTTCCCTACGCAAACAATAGTGTAAGGTGTGGCAGCATTGAGACAAGATTCAAGTCAGCAAAGTCGACGTTGCTGCTGTCATCAGATGGCGTTCGAGGCAGGTGCACGGACCGACAAGGGTCGATGGAGCGGGCGACCCGCTTTTTTTAGCGAGCCCACCGTGCTGCTGAGCTTTTCGCAACTCGAGAACGTCGACTTTTCGCGATACTAACCACAGGCACAACACAACAGCGACCATGTCCAGGCCGACCGTCACCGTCATCTCCCCTAAGGGCGAGTCCTCTAAGGAGACCATTGCCGTCCCCAATGTCTTCAAGGTCAGTCTCCGCGAGACGCTGGCCGCTCGAACACGCAACGACACGGCGCGCGCTGCAAATACGTGGGACTGGGAGTGAGAAAATGAGGGTGCAGAAATTGCAACCGGCAACAACGTCTCGAGACTCCCAATCTCAGTATTTGCAATGCGCTGCGAGCTGCAAGAGCTGGGCCTTGATGCTTGAACAGGTGGCTAACAAATTTGCAGGCGCCCATCCGCCCTGACATTGTGCACTCGGTCCACACTGGCATGAACAAGAACCGTCGCCAGCCCTACGCCGTCTCCGAGAAGGCTGGTCACCAGACCTCTGCTGAGTCCTGGGGTACCGGTCGTGCCGTCGCCCGTATCCCCCGTGTCTCTGGTGGTGGTACTCACCGCGCCGGTCAGGCTGCCTTCGGTAACATGTGCCGTTCCGGTCGCATGTTCGCTCCTACCAAGGTGTGGCGCAAGTGGCACCAGAAGATCAACCTCAACCAGAAGCGTTTCGCGACTGCCTCCGCGCTCGCCGCCTCTGGCAGCCCTGCTCTTCTCCTTGCCCGCGGTCACGCCATCTCCACCGTCCCTGAGGTTCCCCTCGTCGTCTCCTCGACCGCCTTCGCTGATGGCGCCATCAAGAAGACCTCCGCTGCCGTTGCCCTGCTCAAGGCTGTCGGTGCCGGTGCTGACATCGAGAAGGCCAAGAACTCTCGCAAGGTCCGTGCTGGTAAGGGTAAGATGAGGGGTCGCCGCCACAAGCAGCGCCGTGGTCCTCTTGTCATCTACAACCCTGAGGAGGATGGCAAAGACCTCGTCCTTGCTTTCCGCAACATCCCCGGCGTTGAGACAAGCTCTGTCTACTCGCTCAACCTCCTCCAGCTCGCCCCTGGTGGTCACCTTGGCCGCTTTGTCGTCTGGTCGTCGTCTGCTTTCTCTGCTCTCGACAAGATCTACGGCTCCACCACCGAGGCCTCTGCCCTCAAGAAGGACTTCCTCCTGCCCTCCACCATGATGAAGCAGCCCGATCTGTCCAAGATCATCAACTCCAGCGACGTTCAGAAGGTCCTCCGCCCCACCCGTGGCGGTGCCGTCTCCAAGCGTGGTGTTGTACAGAAGAAGAACCCTCTCAAGAACTTCCAGGTGCAGCTCCGCCTCAACCCCTACGCCGCGGCTTTCTCGAAGGAGAAGCTCGGCCAGAAGAAGGTTGAGCACACCAAGGAGAGGTCCGGCCAGGACTTCGCCACCTTGTTGGCCGACAACTAAGTGTTTGGTTTAGCGGGAACGGTTTCTTTTAGGTCAATCACGGAAACGAATCATGGGACAGGCGGCTAGTGTAGCTGTCTGAATAGCCTCACGAGGTTTACTTCTTCCACTTATCTTCTCCATGCCGTCTCGAACTGTGATGCATGTTATACCCATATCTACCACAATGCATTTCATCTCTCGGACCGTCACCACCCTTGTACTCTACTATGAATCCCCATTGGCTCTAACCTCTGTCCCCTGCCCCCTCTCCACCCCAAACAATTCTAACACACTGTCCCTCTTGAACATCCACGCACAATCCACCGCGTTCGGATGTCCCCCCGCAACATCCGCACCAGCCTCAAACAGCACCTTGACCACATCCTCGTAACCCTTGAAGACAGCCCCAGCAATCGGGCTTTGACCCCTTCCGTTGAGCGCGTTAGGGTCCGCACCGGCATCTAAGAGCATCTTGGCGGTTTCTGCATTCCCGTGGTACGATGTCAGCATGAGCAGCGTGTCGCCAGTGCTGTTGGTGAGATTCTTGGGCACGCCGGCATCGACGTATTGTTTGAGTGTTGTGGTGGTGCCTTTGCGCGCTAGGTCGAAGAGTTTGGCGGCGAGGTCGAGCGCTGCGGGAGGGAGGTCTGCTACGGATTGGGGTGGCTGTGATGTGCTGTTCGTTGCAGATGTGCCATTTGTTGGGGGTACTCCATTTGTTGTAGAGGCCCCGTTGAGTCCTTCCGCTGTTGGTGGGACGCCATTGGATGTGTGTTCAGAAGGCATGGTGCGAGGAATGATGGGTGTAATACTGTAAATGTGCAATTGTGAATTATAGGTAAATTTATCCGGAGCACCCTCGAGTTAGTTCTCCATGTAGTAAAAGTCTAGTACATAATTGCTTAGTAGACGGGCAGAATGCGCTGGATTGTCGATGACATAACCACCCACCCACCGTTGCGAAGCGGGATGACGCACGTTCAGGCGTAGTGAAAGCGCGTTACTAGCGCCATTTGTCGTTCGCGACTCATGTGGTTGGGTGAGATATTGAACCACGCGGTCAACACTACTCCCACTCCACACGTCAACCTCGCACAACACCTAGGCTGTCCAGCTTCACCAGCCGTCATGGCTTCTCCACCGCACATGTCGTCGTTCACCATGCCCAAGAAGCGCGGCAGCATCTCCTCGCTGTCCTCGGCGCAGACCAAGAAACGCAAACCCTCACAGCTGCGCAATGCTTTCTCGCCGGAGACTGAGGGCGTCGGCTCACCAGCGCGCTATTCGCGGTCGCCATCAGTCGATAGCGTGGCCACAACCTCAGTCATCAACGGCGGTGGAGGGAAAAAGAGGCGGAAGAAGAACGCAGATGATGCCAGCATCGCTGGGTCCAGCATGCGCGGCGGCAAGGGCGATACGCGCAGCGCTCTCAACGGCGACGGCGACCACGATGCGAACGCACAGGATGACGACGAAGACGACGACGAAGACCTTATGGACGAGATGGACACAGCGCTCGAAGGCGGGCAGTCGATGGCCGACCGCAAAACACTTGAGAAAGAGCACGAGCGTGTACTTATGGAGTACATGACCCCTCTCCAGGCTGATCGCTATGCTACCTACCGCCGAATACGCCTGAAGCGCGAGACCGTGCGGAAGCTTGTGAACCAAACGCTCTCCCAGTCTGTCCCCCAACCCGTGATTATCGCCGTCACATCCTACACCAAGTCGTTCATGGGCGAGATCATTGACCGCGCGCTCACCGTCCGCGACGAATGGGCGGCGTCTCGCACCCACCTGCCCAACCCGAATCTCCCACCTCCTGTCCTGGCAACATCCCTCGGTCGGCCGTCCGCTCACATAACTGATCCGCGCAACAAACCGACCAATGCAGACATCCAGAGTGCAGGCATGTACTTCAATCAAGTGGACAGGAGCGAGCCGTTGTGGATCGAGATTGAAAAGGATGCTGGGCTGCAGGAGAGGCTGAAGCAGTGCGACAAGGGACCGCTGACACCGGCGCATTTGAGGGAGGCGCTGAGACGGTACAAGAGGGACCGGGATGGTGGGGGCGCTGGATTCGCAGGCATGAGTCTGGAAGGGGTGGAAAGGACTGCTGCGAGGACTGGAGGGAGGAGGCTGTTCCGCTGAGGGCGGTGGTTAAGAGCTGGATGATTACAGTGGACTAGGGCGGCACGTTGATCTGGCAAGGTGCTGGACAGGATATCATCAAGGGATACGTGCATAGCGACGGCGTACTGGGGAATTGGGGTTCAAGTTCAGTTTCAAGGTGCGTTGGCTATGGTCATTGTGAGAGGGTTCATGGTTACGAGAAGGAACGGAAATTCGAATACAAGGCATGAATGATTGCATTGGCCATCAAAGCTACATGTACCATGCGTACCTTGACCACAGTCGCTCTTAAGCAGACGCTCTTCCATAGCAGGAGGGTGTGCAACGCTTGAGCAAGAAGGACCAATTGCTGCTTGAGAAATGCTGGAGGCCTACCTGCCCCTTGATTTTGACGATCAGACACTTATAATAACGTCTTCACGTGTCGGCAATCTGATCAATCTCGGCGTGGAAGTCAGTGCTGTCCGATCACCACCAGGATAGGAACTTGGATGTGGCCCTTGCCCTCACGACTTGGCTCAGTGAGGCAAGAGCGCACGCAGCGGGAAGAGGTGAAACGCAGCCACGTCGATTGCTCGCCTGTTCGGGCAACGCAGGAGAGATTGCACGTCTTGCTGGATGCAGAAGGAGCACCTCGAGGTGCATACACGACAGGAGAGGTGGAAGTAGCATAGTACGGTCATGGTAGGGCATCCATGGAGTATCCGCCGTGTAGTCATGATAGCACAAATCAGACTAGCAAACTATCCTCACCAAAATTGCGAAACAAACCACGGCCTTGGTGTATGCTGATGAAACCCTGAGGCAACTCCTCTCACATGACGAGGCGCTGGCGCAGTGGTTGCGACGGTAATAACGGGATTGGTACCCTTTCCGCTGGCTCGCGAAGCTCCTCCCGCCAACGAGTGGAGCGCATTTGTTTTGCGGCGCTGGAGAAACAGCGACGTCTGATTGCTGGTGCGGTTCCAGCGTTCCCCAACAACGCGCCGCCGTGAGTGGCCGGGCGCTGCAGGGCGTGTATTAATAGAACTGACGGCGCTTACCCACACGATGCGAAGCGGCGCCTCGACTCTCCGTCCATAGCGCTGGCTCAGTTGGCTTCACAGCACCCACCAGTGCCCTCCACCGCGGCCGCCCACGATACCCTCGTCGCGGTAGTGGCTCTGGAACCCTGCGCCCGCCCGCCAGACGACCGCCCGGCCTCCCTTTGCGCTCCGCCAGCACTGCACGCACTGCCCGCGAAGTCCCCCTCAGAGCCTGCCGCAGATGCACGCTGCCTGCAACACCCTGTCCGCGCCGCACCCACCTAGTCACTCTCTCAGGCGCTTCGAGGAGCCGGCATCCTCGCGTACTCGCCCAGCCACGCCCGCCCGCTGCTGCTGCTGCGGCTGCTCCTGCCTCTCGGTGCGTAGTCATGCCTCCTTCCTCCCGTGCTTCGTCGCTCCTTCCTCTGCCTCTCCCTACGTCGTGGCCTCGCCCATGACACTCACTGCACGCTGCGAGACAGCTCCCCTCGCCGCCATGTCTGTCTCGCCGACCCCGACCACACTGCACCACGCTGACATGACGACTTCCAAAAGGCCTTCGTCCACACACAGTCCCTCCTTCCCGTCCAAGAAGCCTGAACATACCTTGGTGCACTGCAGGCGCCGGTCCAGCACCACGCGCGCCCACTCCCTCCGCGCCGCCTCGTCCCCACAGCTCCCAAGCATGCCGGCAACGACTTCGAGAACATACATGCCCATGCCCTCGTTTGGCGCCGTCTTTGGAGGAGAGCCGCACAGCATTGCCCACACCCAGACCTCAGACCGCGACCCAAGTACCGCACATGGCAACAATGTAGCACAACGCACCTCGAGCGGGAACACAATACACGGCGCTCCCTTCTCATCCTTCCACAACCACCACGACTCGCGCGACAGCAACTCGACCGCATCCTCGGACAACTCACCCACTACCACAATCTCCACCATGGACTCGTCCTCGGTGACCGACCCTTCGCCTGGGCCCTCGCCTGAGTCGCCCATGCCTACCATGTCCAACCACTCCTTCGCAGCCGACTTTCGAGCAAGGAGACCCGAGACGGCAGACGGCGTGTCGTCGACGGGCAACTTCTTCGAGCTGCAGCGGCCAACAACACCAGCAAAGAAGGCACGGAACCTCAAGAACCTTGGCATCAACACGACTACATCACTCACCAACCTCCGTGGTCAGGCGCCCGCTGCACCAGCTGCGGCAGCCGGCAAAGAGAAGAATAGTTCGGCCCCACCGTCGCCTCTGTTCATCAAGCCTCCCACACCACCACGGAGACGGCCGTCGAACCTGAGCTTGACAATCGCGACCCCTGGCATCAACGACAGCAAGCCTACCAGACTCGTCATTCCTTCCACACCATCGCTCAGTCGGCCAGCGTTGCGTCACTTCCAGTCTTCACCCTCCCTGCCACTATGCTCACCAAGTGTTGCCCCAGCTGGAGGCATCAAGTTCCCCGCCTTGCGTCCGATCGTGACCAAGAGCAGTGGCTTGTCAGAGGTGCCGTTTGAGATGGAAGAAGAAGAGGAAGAACCAAACTTCGACATTCCGCAATCAAAAGAAGAAAAGCCCGCAGCATACCCCAACGGACCCATATGTATATACCCCGCTGGTGTCTACCTCTACTTCGAACCGACAGCCGAGCAAGCTGCCACTTTCGACGTGATAGTCAATGTTGCGAGCGAAGTCCAGAACCCCTTCACATCCTCCAAGTCAGAGTCGCAAAAGGACCTTAATGCTAGGAGAGTGGATGGGCCGGCAGCGGAGAAGGTTGATTTCGCCGCGCTGTCACAACAACCGAAATCCACATTCGGTTTCGGAAGCGATTCGCCCACCACACCCAAGGCAACACCCCCGGTCTTGCAAACGATACAGCCTGGTGAGATTGTGCTCAACGGCAAGACCTACCGAACTCCTGAGTACATTCACATGCCCTGGGAGCATAATACCGATATCGTGCCCGATCTGTACAAGTTGGTCAAGGTCATGGACGACCGAGTAAAGCAAGGAAAGCGCGTTCTCGTACACTGCCAGTGTGGTGTGAGCCGTTCTGCCAGTTTGGTCGTCGCCTACGGCTTGTACAAGGAGCCTGAAGTTAGTGTCCAGGAGGCATACGACAAGGCCAAGAAGCGCAGCAAGTGGATTGGACCTAACATGAACCTCATCATGCAGCTCCAGGAATTCCGCAACGGTCTTCTCAGACAAAACCAGAACAATCGCTCGCAAAACCAAGGTTTCGGGAGACGAGCTGGGTTCCCATCTGCGTCAGCCACGAACAACAGATTCTCTTGTCCCAATCCTGAGAGGGATGACGCGTCTGGACCGCGCACCCCTCAGACAGCTCCGTTACCACCGGATACCGACATCAGCATGCAACGAGCTAGTACAGGAAACATGATGGCCATCTCTCCGGGGCCGTTGTCTGCTCCTAGCGGTGCGTTTGCTGCACGTTTCCGCAACTCTTGGGACTCGGGTCACTCAAACTTGGATGTTTCGCCCAACTCTACGCCAACAACTACCCCCTATGTTGACCCTAAGGGGCATATAGTACCTGTCGTCCAAGTCCCCATCAACGCTTCTGCCGTGGCACCAGAGGTTCCCGCCATTCCGAAGGTCGTGCGACCTGCACCGGAACCTGCATCGCAAGCGCGGGCAGTTCCGAACTTTTCGCGTCAACTCTCGTTGCGGTCATACTCGGATGCCCCTGTAGAGCGGTCGATTGAGACAAAGAGCACCCACTTGGCACCCATGAATCCAATGGAGCATGCGCCACTCAAGTCGCCCGCTGCCTTGACGTTCAACATCCCTTCGTACAGCACCCAAGAGCACGACCAAGGAGACGAAATCAAGTCTCCGGTAAAGACATCGTTCGATCTCCCGTGGCCTTCTGAATACGATAAACCAAAATCTTCGCTATCGGTACCGAAAGCGCAGGACTCATTCCGGCTTGGAGTCCCTCCCAAATCGCCAATGTTCGCTCCCCCGCGCATGACCCTACCAAAGTCGAAAGGTGGCCGTAATGGGAAACCGCGCAATCAGCTACCGTTCCGTGTTGCCCAGGAATCGAGTCAGCCAGTGCAGTCGGGGTCATTCACCAACACTGAGAACACGTCTACTCTCGAACAATCCTCCGACTTCGCTTCGCCAACGTTCGGATCGTTCCCTAAGGAAGCGTTCGGTTCCAGCAGTATTCTAGATACAGAGTTGAAGTCTCCCAGAGCTGCAGAGTTTCACATGGCACCGCTCAGGCCTAGAAGCGCTGATGAGGATCCATTTGGTCTGACATCGCCTACAAGGAGAGACTTTTCGTCTGGCAGCACATTCGATAGCCTGGCGAGCTCTCAAAACTCCGGAAGTGACGATCGGCGTCCAGCCTTTCAAGCCATCCTCCCGCCTTCGCATCAGACATTCAACGGGTTCGCCTCGCTCGACGGACACGCACGCACTCCATCGACCTCAACATTGGACCAGAGCCCAGTACCGATACAAGCACCCCCGCCAAAGCGGAAGCTAAACATCGAGTCGCGCATTGGCAGCTTGAGTACAGCTCCGGAAACCAACATCATCGCGTGTAGCCCGATACAAGCAGCTGGCCCAGTGGCCCCGCCAGAGAGACCCGAGACGCCTCGGACCAAAGAGTTTCTAGCGACGCCTGCGAAAATGATCCGCACACGATTTTCGTCACCGAATATGCAAGCGCAGAGACAGTTGTCAAAGCTTCAATACGAGATGGAGTCCAAACTAGCCAATAGACCAGCGGCACCTCAGCAAGCAATGGATGACCTGGATGCACTGATGTCGCCGCGTGCAGAAGAATTCACCAGGAATCCCTTCCACTTCGATCTGCGCCCTTCGGCCGAGGATGTGAGCCCAGCTTCATCAGACGAGACTATCAAAGATGGACAGAATGGTCACACCTGGTGTGAGCCGCCGCGACAATGGATGCCCGAAAAACTCACAGTCGATCCTCGAAGTCCAGCACAGACTGGCAGCAGCCCCATCGTGCGAAACATCTGGGGCGTGTTATGATCGACGATTTCATGCACCATGTTCGCCTGCCCTTCTCCAAATACGACCCGCCAACAGCTGCGCTGACCAAGCCGTCTTGCTGTAAAAGTCTGTGCACTCAACAGCCGAGAACTCCGGACTAAACTCCGTCCACTCGCCAATGAAACCGCCTCGGTGACCTCGCACGGAGAGAAGAACGACCAGGGGCATGCAGAGGCGTTTAAGTTTGGCCTTAAGACGGCAAATCTCGGACAAAGGGCGCTAGTCCAAGTCGAGCACGTGTGCTTGGATACGCCGTTCACAAGACACGAGTTCGAGTCGTGCGAAACGACCTGTCTCTGCGCGAAGCTATTTTAAAACCAGCAGATTTCATTGTGTCCATTCTCCTATGTTCAAGCCACCATACCCCGGCTCTCGACCGTGGAGGTCCAACGCGTTGAATTACAAAGCATCGTAATGTTCTAGTCCTTAGTCACCTAGTCCCGCGACAGCATCCTCCACACATCTACATTCGCTCGAACCCATATCATAACATCATTACATACTCACTCGCTTGTACATCATCATACTTATCATTGTCATGAGCAACGCTGGCGTGATTGGAAGGTTTCTTTGCACGCCTTGGGAGTCATTTTATTTCATACCACGCCTGAGGGCTTCTGCCGGTAGTGTCTAGGTCATTTGGAGTAGCTGGGCAAAAGTGGATAGGAGGAAACTAGTACTCTCGCTTTGCAATGGAGAGGGGTCTATGTAGATGAATGGAAACATACCATCAAGTCTGGGATGCCCTCCGTTCGTCTCTTGTCGCTATGCTAGTCTCGAGGCTGACGAAGTGCATCTATACCATTGCTACCCTAGCTACTTGCTGAACCCAGCAACCACACCTTTCCCTCTTCCCACCACATACCACCAGATCTCTATCTTACACATACATGGCATCCACCACACCTAACATCCCCGAGGAGGCTGCCTCCCCAACTCCCCAACATACCACATTCTCTCTGCACCACTCAGCACGCGCGCCGCGTCCAACGCCCGCGTCTTCGCAACATATGCCTCCTGCATCGCAACCTCGTGGGCCTTGCTCGCCACCTGCCACTGGCCCGCCTGCGCATAGACACGAGCTCCCTCTCTGCCGCGGCGCTTGCGGTGCTGCTTCGCCGCGGATCGCTCCATGATGTGCACAATCGCCGCGTTCAGCGCGGGCCGGTCGGCGCAAAACGCTGCGAAGTCGTCTGGGTCTGGGATCGCGTCGGCGCGCACCAGCGCGGCGAGCTTGCGCAGCATGATTTTGTGCAGGCGCGGGTGGCTTGCAGCGAAATGCTGGAGGGCGTCGATTTCGGGGTATTGCGGTGCGCGGCGGGCGAAGTAGAGGGCGGTTGCGCGGAAGATGTGGGCCGTGTGCTTTGTTAGGCCGAGGCGTTGGGATGCTTGACATAGAGCTAGGGACTCGAAGATGGGTAGGTTGTTGGGGAGACGCAGTGGTGGTGGGTCGCTGCTGGCGATGTCTACGAGGTGCTGAACTAGGGTTGTGACTCCAGATGGCTCGGTGTCGGGTGCGAGGTGGATGGCGCCATTGTAGAGTAGCTCTGAGGCGCGCGATGAAGTGGCTTGTAGAAGGGTTAGTGGGATCATACTGATCTGGTAGCCGTCGATGAATATGGGGATCAGAAAGCCGCAGAGAAGAGCGTGGCGAACACTGGCGGGCTGTTTTCGAATGTCCTTGTCCGCAGCTGTGCGACCGGTGATGGTGGTGTGCGTGGTTCTACCGGGGCGGAATTCATTGAAGGTAGTCGAGATGCTAGATTTTTCCGAGGCAGGCGCGGTGGTGGAAATTGAATTGGAAGACATTTTGACAGTCCTCTCGGTCGCTGAACTCGAATGTCACAAAGTTCACCGGAATATATGTCACAAGTGCTGATATGCTGGTGTATGACGGGGGCAGTGAGCGGTGCCTTGTTGACCAATCTAGTTGAAGAGTTGGGGGTTTCGGTGATGATGATAACATGGTAAGTGCATGAAATGCGAGACTTAAAATGCCGAGGGAATGAATAGTGTTCGGCCTGTGCAGAGAGAGAGTGAAAGAAAGTATGAAACAGCTGCCCTTTCACTCCAAGCACAGGCTATCAGCGAAGCGACAACTGTGGAACATCGCAGCTGAGACTCAGGGGGATGCACAAGCGATACTTCTGGTAATCTCTGAGCGAGGAACCTAGATTGAGGGTTAGACGGCGCGTCTACGAAGAAGGAGCTGGATGAAACTAATTTCTCGACAGTCTCTATCAAGGCTACTTAGTCCCCTGACCTTAAACCTCAATTACTACACCTGGAGACACTTCTCCATTCGAAATTCCTCAGTCTCAAAACATTGGATCATGCAAAATGCTCGTCTGGACTGTTTAGCAACTCGTGGGCAATAGCAACGGGTGACCTTGTGGAGAAGCTTGATAAGAAAACGAAGGCTTGAAGCTCAAGTCGCTCGAAGCGTTTGTCAGGGATAGTCGCCTGCAGCTAACAAAGCGCGTCATGACGTCAGCTTCAAATTGTATATAACGTAGTTTATAAGCGAGCGGGCCACCCCACCAACTTTGCGCAACGCGTGTACTTTAATCAACCATGGCCCCCTCCCACCACGCCCAAAAGAGCTCTCATGAGGCTGATATATACCTCGCAATCTCAGCTCTTAATGAACGCCAAATATTAACTGAGAGATCTGCCGCCCAAACGTACGAAGTCTCCCGAACCACCCTCCAACGCCGACGCGCTGGGACGCGCGCCCGACGCGATTGCCAGCCCAACTCAATGAAGCTTACCAAGCGAGAGGAGCAGGTGATTGTCAGACATATACTCGACTTGGATACACGTGGATTTGCGCCTACGTACGAAGCTGTACGTGATATGGCTGATAAGCTGCTGGCTGCGCGCGGCGCTGGTCAGGTCGGCGTCCACTGGCCGCGCAACTTTTTCAAGCGTACAGACAGTCTCACGACGCGTTTCAATCGACCGTACGATAGGCAGAGAGCTCTATGTGAGGATTCTGTGTTAATCAGAAGCTGGTTTGAGCTTGTGGAGGAGACAAAGGCCAAGTACGGTATCTGCGATGATGACGTCTACAACTTTGACGAGGCTGGCTTTATGATGGGCAAGATTACGACTCAGCTCGTCGTGACAGGATCAGAGAGGAGAGGCAGGCCAAAGGCTCTCCAGCCTGGCGACCGTGAATGAGTGACAGTAATCGCTGCTATCAACGCTGCTGGCTGGACAATCCCACCGTTCCTCATCTTCGCTGGCCAGTATCATCTATCTGCCTGGTACGAGGAAGCAGAGATCCCACGCGACTGGGCAATCGCAGTCAGCGACAATGGCTGGACGAACAACGAGCTAGGAGTAGAGTGGCTGAAGCACTTCAACGCTCACACGAAGACTCGCGTCGTCGGTGCGCGTCGCCTGCTCGTCCTTGACAGCCACGAGAGCCACAACTCTATTGAGTTTTAAGAGCTCTGCAAGGAGAACAATATCTACACGCTCTGCATGCCGCCTCACTCATCCCACCTGCCTGCTGCAGCCGCTTGACGTTGGCTGCTTCTCCCCGTTGAAGCGCGCGTACAGCCGTGAGGTTGAGAGCCTGATCCGCCACCACATCAACCATATCACCAAGCTTGAGTTCTTGCCAGCCTTTAAGGCAGCGTTTAGTCGGTCGTTCACCTCAGCCAATATCTGCTCAGCCTTTCGAGGTGCAGGCCTTGTGCCTCTCCAACCAGACGTTGTACTGTCAAAGCTTGACGTGCAGCTGCGTACACCTCCTCCAGCTGCTATACCAGAGGCTCTCTGGGAGGCTCGCACGCCAAGCAACGTACGTGAGCTTGAGGCTCAATCAACGTTAATAAGTGATCGCGTGCGACGGCATAAGAGCTCATCACCAGCTTCGATCATTGAGGCGATTGACCAGCTCAAGAAGGGCGCTGAGGTGATGATGGTCTCAGCTGAGCTGATGCGCGATCGGATCACCAGTCTTGAGAAGGCTAATGAGGCAGCGTCAGCGCGCAAACAGCGTAAAAAAAAGCGTATACAGCAGCGTGGGGTCTTAACAAAGGGAGCTGGAGAGGATCTACTTGCTCAACGTGAGGCTGACCAGCAGATTGCTCGTGAGCAGCGTCAAGGAGGAGAGCGATCAGGTGTAAGCCGCCAGGCTCCGGCGCGCTGCACAAAGTGTAGAGAGACTGGGCATAACTCACGTACGTGCAAAAAGGATACCTTAGCTACTGCTTAATCTAACCTGTAAATATCTAACGTGTTTCACCACCGAGCGGCCCACCCTCACCAACATTGCGTGTATCACCGTCTATTACAACAATGCCACCACAACACAACGCGCTACAATCCTATAATGAAGGTACACTCT
Source organism: Lizonia empirigonia (assembly GCA_009982855.1). Lineage (NCBI taxonomy): Eukaryota > Fungi > Ascomycota > Dothideomycetes > Pseudoperisporiaceae > Lizonia > Lizonia empirigonia. The sequence goes on along the minus strand of JAADKA010000014.1, from coordinate 927,425 downwards.
ACCTTGCTATCCAAGCTACAGAAGCTACTGCGTCTGACACTACAAGACACGCGTCTAAGGCCTTTAACGTCCCCCGAACAACGCTAAGACGACGACGCGACGGAAAGCTTGCCCGACGCGACTGTCAGCCTAACTCAAGTAAGCTGAACAAGATAGAGGAGGAGGCAATAGTTGCACGTATACTTGAGCTAGACGCGCGAGGGATAGGCGCTACAAGGGCTATGGTGCAAGAAATGGCTAATGATCTGCTGGCTGCGCGCGGTTGGTTGGTTGGTTGGTTGGTATTCATTTTACGTCTAGTTGATGAGGATTAAGTCCGCCATCTCGCCTCCCGAAGGGCATATACGACGTGCTAAGCTATGGAATTACAGTGCTGCCACACTACCTTAGAAAGCATTTCTTGCCTGCGCGGGTATTGCTACCATTTCAGAACTACAGCTCCCCTTCCAATTGGGGAGACTGAGCAGTGTGTGTACATCAGGGTGGTTCCCTTGTGTGTATTCAGAGGCGGTTTGAGTGCCATGAGAGAGAGTAGGAAAGAGTAGGTGGGTGTGAAGAGCCGGTGCCCTGCCGAATCGAAGCCGTGGCTCTGCGCGAGGAGAGCCTTTGTACTAGGCTTGGCCATGCCTGTGTCTGAGGAGATAGGTGTAGTAGGTAGGCAGAGCCAGGCCTGTCCTTCTTCTTTATCCCCAAGGGTCGTGAAATCTAAGGCCATGCTGGCTGCCTTGTTTGCGTGTTGTGTCAGGTCTGGGACGCTGACAGTCGGTCTTCAGAGAGCTGAAAGCAGCTCTCATCGTTGTGGGTGTGGAGAGCCGGTGCTCTGTCGAATTGCGCCGTAGCTCTTCGCGTGGAGAGCCTTGCGGTAGGCCTGGCGATGCCCTTATACTGCAAGAACAAGGAGTGGCAAAACTGTCTCCTTGTCTTGCTGGTGGTTGTGGCCTTCGACCGAACGTGAAAATCTGAGTAGCGCACGGGCCATTTTGAAGACATTTCAGCTCAGCGAAGAGCTGAAAGACAAAAGAGGGCAGCGCGCCTGCCACAACGCCTGCAGCGGGGAGAGGACGTTGGGAAACAGATTTAAGAAGGCATTTGAGTCGTGTTTGAACGAAAAATCGATGAAAATCGACCTTTCGCTGACCTGGAAAAGTTGATGTTCGGGGTGTGGCTGCGCGCGGTTGGTTGGTTGGTTGGTATTCGATTTTCGTCCATAGGATGGGGATTAAGTCCACCATCACCGCCTCCCGAAGGGCATATAGGACGTGCTAAGCTATGGAATTACAGTGCTGCCACACTACCTTAGAAAGCATTTCTTGCCTGCGCGGGTATTGCTACCATTTCAGAACTACAGCTCCCCTTCCAATTGGGGAGACTGAGCAGTGTGTGTACATTAGGGTGGGACCCTTGTGTGTGTTCAGAGGCATTTTAGTGCCGTGAGAGAAAGAAAAGGAAAGAGTAGGTAGGTGTGGAGAGCCGGTGCCCTGCCGAATCGAAGCCGTGGCTCTGCGCGAGGAGAGCCTTTGTACTAGGCTTGGCCATGCCTGTGTCTGAGGAGATAGGTGTAGTAGGAAGGCAGAGCCAGGCCTGTCCTTCTTCTTTATCCCCAAGGGTCGTGAAATCTAAGGCCATGCTGGCTGCCTTGTTTGCGTGTTGTGTCAGGTCTGGGACGCTGACAGTCGGTCTTCAGAGAGCTGAAAGCAGCTCTCATCGTTGTGGGTGTGGAGAGCCGGTGCTCTGTCGAATTGCGCCGTAGCTCTTCGCGTGGAGAGCCTTGCGGTAGGCCTGGCGATGCCCTTATACTGCAAGAACAAGGAGTGGCAAAACTGTCTCCTTGTCTTGGTGGTGGTTGTGGCCTTCGACCGAACGTGAAAATCTGAGTAGCGCACGAGCCATTTTGAAGAGAATTCAGCTCAGCGAAGAGCTGAAAGACAAAAGAGGGCAGCGCGCCTGCCACAACGCCTGCAGCGGGGAGAGGACGTTGGGAAACAGATTTAAGAAGGCATTTGAGTCGTGTTTGAACGAAAAATCGATGGAAATCGACCTTTCGCTGACCTGGAAAAGTTGATGTTCGTGTGGCTGCGCGCGGTGAAGGACCTGTTGGCAAGAACTGGGTAGACAGGTTCAAGACGCGTACCAAAGAGATTAAGCTTCGACGCAGCCGCTCATACGATCGTCAACGAGCCCTAAACGAAGATCCACGCGTTATAGAGCCCTGGTTCGAACTGGTGAGGAAGACAAAGGAGAAGTACGGCATCCTAGATGAAGACACACACAACTTTGATGAGTCTGGTTTCATGATGGGCATGATTGCTGCTCAGATGGTCTTTACAGGCTCTGAGAAGCGAAGCAATCCTAAGAAGATACAGCCAGGCAACCGAGACTGGGTTACAATCATCCAGGGCATCTGCGCTGGCGGATGGGCTATCCCACCCTTCATCATATTTGGCGGCAAGGTCCTTATATCAAGCTGGTACCCAGGACTACTTCGCGAATGGGTTATTGAGACCAGCGCTAACGGCTGGACAACAAATGAGCTTGGCCTGAAGTGGTTGAAGCACTTTGACGCGCATACAAGGGAGCGTACTGTTGGCGCGTACCGTCTACTAATTGTAGACGGCCACGAGAGCCACAACAGTTACCAATTCCTTAAGTACTGCAAGGAACAGAAGATTATCACTCTCTGTATGCCTCCTCATTCATCGCACCTGTTGCAGCCGCTTGACGTGGGCTGTTTTGCTCCTTTAAAGCGGGCGTACTCTGCTGAGATTGACAGCTGGGCAAGGTACTCTATCACACAAGTCAAGAAAGAGACCTTCCTACCAGCCTTTTGCATTGCTTTTGACAAGGCAATTACAACGGAGAACATCCTAGCAAGCTTTAAAGGCGCTGGCTTAGTTCCCTACAACCCAGAGCGGGTGCTATCAAAGCTTGATGTGGTGCTTCGTACGCCAACACCTGCACCATCAGAGACTACCCTTTGGGAGTCCAAAACACCAGCCACTATAAAGGAGATAGAGGCGCAATCAACGCTTGTTCGTGAGCGCATACAGAGGCACAGAGAATCGCCTATCTCTCCTCTCCTGCAAGCTGTTGATTCGCTTGCAAAAGGCGTGGCTATCATAGGTCACAATTCAGTGTTGCAGGCTCGGGAACTGGCTGGTATTCGCAAGGCAATGGCTGCTCTAACAGAGCAGCGCAGTCGCAAAAGAAAGTATATTCAGACAGAGGAGAGTCTTACAGTAGGTGACGTACAGGATCTGATGGCTGAGAAGGACTGTGGTGGTGGGGAGGCAGCTGAACAGGGTGCAAAGAGGGTGCGCAAAGACAAGGCACTGCAGGCGTTGCAGCAAGACTGGCCACAATTCGCGCACCTGCACTGCAAAAATTGTAGATCTAGATAATAGCGACGCTTCTGAATAATATCCTAGGCTATAGTGTATTCTAGTGCAGTGTTGTGGTGCGAATGTTATAGACGGTAATAGACGCAATGTTGGTAAGGGTGGGCCGCTCGGTGGTGAAACACGTTGTATATCATATTATCGTGTTGTTGAGATATACGCTTGTAGAGGTGCGCAAAGTTGGTGGGGTGGCCCGCTCGCTTGTATGGCCCGCTGGGTTATAAACTACGTTAACGTACTCCACAAGCGAGCCGGTCACCCAAGCGAGCCGGTCACTCAATTTTACACCAAAAATTAAGATTTTTGCACCTTAATAACTCTACAACCAGATAATAGAATTGTCTAAAACTTGAAATACTATGCTGCATCTACGTAAAGATCAATTCTATAGAAGCGCTAGGATCCTGTATCAGTCGCACCGGAGTTATTAAACAAAAATCAAAATACAGGGATTATTTTAGCGTACTTTCTAATAACTCTACACACGTTAAGGATAGAGCTTAGATCTCCAGGGCAACTGATCTTGACATAGGTAAAGCATAGCATTTTGATTTTTAGATAATTCTATCATCTGGTTGTGGAGTTATTAAGTGTTACGATCAAGGTAGATCAACAACCTACTGTTACGATCTTCGAAGGAACAGGCGCTGATAGGAAGCGGGGCAAGCTGCGGACGACAGCGCGACGGATGACAGCGTGTCACGGGTCACGTGACATGCAACCATCACGCCAAGCGTCACCATCCCAGGCTTGGCGGGATGGCGTAGCCATCCCGGATGACCAAACATCCCAAGCTGGGCAGGATGGCACAACAACGAAGGATGGCAGTGCATATCTCTTATGTATATAAGCAAGTAGGAACACAACTCTTATAGTTCGTGTTCAACCTCGTCAATCAAGTTTGTCTTTGGAATCTCAACCTGCCCTCGAGCTAGATAGTACCCTCTATACTACCCAGTGCAACCCCTATCATCACGAGCTTTGCTTAGGTGATAACCCTACCGATCCAGATACCTTACTCATCCCGAGAACCAATAGAATTAGTGCTTACGGTCTTTGACTAAAGTACGACTTCAACATTAAGGTGTAAAATTAAGTGACCGGCTCGCTTGGGTGACCGGCTCGCTTGTGGACGTTACTCTAGTTTAAGAGAACAAAGCACCTGCTCATAGCCATCACGTACAACGCTATGTGTATAGTCAAGAGCACGTTGTATAGTTACTATAGTGTGGCAATTCACCTAACTTGAGTTATATTCGGGCCGATTTACCCCTGTATTGCTCTGTGCGTTGACGAGGGGGGGAAAAGACTTTTGAAATGCTCCTCCGTACGAGGATACTGACCTAGCCCAAAATTTACTGCCAGAGTGGAGAACACGAACATGGAGTCTTGCTTTTATCAGTCCCCGAGCTCCGTGCTGGGAAAGGCAACGCAAGCGCACGGCCGCTCGCTTAAGATCTGCGGGCCGATCGACCGTGCGACCGCGGTTTTTCCAACCTCATCACCAATCTCTTCGTAGATCATTGCATTCGATCAGTCAGATATTTCTCCCTCAAAACATAGGGTCTTTGCCCTACACGGGTCTGCTATGGAGTCGTCGGTGGGTGTTTGTTTAGCAAAAAGTTGTTGCTTGCGAGCATGATAATGACAGCTGCAAAGGGGAGCAGGACGTGAAAATGTCCCCCTCACCGCGGCACAAGAATCCTGCGATGTCTGATTGATTTCTGAGAGAATTCCTGCAGCCAAGGAAACCCGTTGTGGAGTTTTACATGCACAACGGCACGAACGACATGTCGTTGAACCTTCGAGCGGACGACTTCACTAACAATGCACATCATTTATCTCAGCAGGGCTTAGACGGCAGCTAGTCGGACGCTAGTTAGTTCTCCTAGCTACTATCTAAGGGACTTTAGTAATGTTTTGTATAACTAGGTAATTTACTTTAATATTTTCTCTTTTCTTTTTATTTCTTTATATAACGTACTCCACGGGCGAGCCGATCACTCTGCCAAGACCACACCAAACCTCTACCTTACCACACAATGCCTCAACAACAACACAAATCTAAGCCCTTAAAAGAAGCTGCGATACAGCTTGCGTTCCAGGCAATTAAACAAGACGCGACACTTACATTGCGACGCGCTGCAGCTATCTATAACGCGCCTTACACCACACTACACGATCGATACACAGGACAACCTGCACGAGCTGATTGTACGCCGAATCAACCGATTATGGATCAGATTGAGGAGAATGTGATTGCTGAGCACATTCTTGAGCTAGATGCACGAGGATTTGCCCCTCGGCTGGCTGCTGTAGCTGATATGGCCAATTCTTTGCGTGCTGAGCGCAATATGGGCCATGTTGGCGTAAACTGGCCCAATACGTTTGTCAAGCGCCGCCCTGACCTCCAAGTAATATTCAATTGCAAGTACGACTACAAGCGAGCCCTCTGTGAGGATCCAGAGATTATACAAGGCTGGTTTGGGCTTGTAGCGAATGTCAAAGCCAAGTATGGCATCCAGGACGATGACACATACAACTTTGATGAGACAGGCTTTATGATGGGCCAGATATCTACAGGAGCAGTTGTCACAGGTTCAGAGCGTCGAGGACGGCCCAAGGCAGTGCAGCAGGGCAATCGAGAGTGGACCACGGTCATACAGGGCATCAATGGCACGGGATGGGCCATTCCACCCTTCATCATCTTCAAAGGTCGCTACCACCTCTCTGCCTGGTACAAAGAGCCTGATCTGCCCCAGGACTGGATTATTGCAGTCTCTGAGAACGGATGGACCACCAACAAGCTTGGTCTGGACTGGTTGAAGCACTTTGATGGCCATACAAAGAGGCGCACCCGAGGAGGGTACCGGCTGCTTCTTACTGACGGCCACGAGAGCCACAACTCCCTTGACTTCCAACAATACTGCAAGGAAGCAAAGATTATTACACTGTGTATGCCTCCACACTCATCGCACCTCTTACAACCACTAGATGTGGGTTGTTTTGCCCCTCTAAAGAAGGCGTATGGGCGCCAAGCCGAGAATCTCATGCGCAACTACATTACTCATATTACTAAAACTGAGTTCCTACCATGCTTTATAGGCGCCTACAAGGAGACATTTACTTGTAGCAATATCCAAGGAGGCTTCCGAGGCGCTGGATTAGTCCCCTTTGACCCAGAACGGGTCATAATGGGTCTTGATGTCCGCCTACGTACCCCACCGCTACCTACTGTGGAAGATACTCCCTGGCAGTCCCAAACCGCGAGCAATACCCTGCAATTAGGGTCGCAATCAACGCTGGTTCGAGAGAGGATTCAAAGGCATGCAAGCAGCTCACCAACTTCAATGGTTGAGGCGCTTGAAAAGCTTGCCAAAGGCGCAGCTATGGTAGCGCACAAGCTGGTGTTGGCTCAAAAGGAGATTGCTGGGCTTCGAGCAGCAAATGAGGCCGCCACGCGACGTAAATCGCATAAAAGAAAGCAGTTACAGCAGGAAGGGGTCCTAACAGCTGAGGAAGGCCTTCGATTAACTACTCTAAATGAGTTTGGGGTGCGTGGTGATGGTAAGAAGGCAAGGAAGCGAGTGCGTGTTGAAGGAGGTGAGGCAACCCAAAGACGCTGTAAAAAGTGCCACAAGGTAGGGCATAACTCGCGCACGTGTAAGAAGGCTGCAGAAGGTGTTACTGAATGATATTATGTGCTGTACTACTGTATACAAGGCTAACATGGGCCAATGCGAGCCATAATAGGGTGGAGGTTTGGTGTGGTCTTGGCAGAGTGATCGGCTCGCCCGTGTGATCGGCTCGCCCGTGGAGTACGTTATATAAAAAAGAAACTTTTTTATACCCTTATAGCATTTACTAACAATAGCGCACTAAAGTCCCTTAGACAGCAGGGGCGACTTCGTGCCCTGCTAATAGCGCTGCGCTGCTATTAGTCGCCCCTGCCCGCTAAGCCCGCTGAGATAACACATCATGCTTGCATGGACGTTCCGCTAGCTGTTTCTAGGAAATTATCCGCCTGTTTAGTCAGCAATTAGATCTTCCGGAGATGTTACACGACCAAGCGACTCTACGACGCTTATAATTTCGCCGATCGTATGAGGGGTAGTAGTGGGGAAAGTCTGGGGTTGACCAGGTGCGATCCACGGTAGCGATTTTGACTATAAAAACAACGAGTGTACCTCGCCAAAATCAATGATACATCGCGCTACGGTAAGAGAAACACGGTATGCTCTACGCAAGAAAGCTTGCTGCGTCAACGCTGTTGGCCAGTGTGGCTGCCGCTCAAGATGGTAGAGTTCTTACATGCACTTGAAATAATGTCTTGTGCTAATATAGTCAGCTATCACCGCTAACGGAGGCAACTTCACACTCACTGGTGAAGACATCTCGTATCTATTTCATGTGAACACTGCAAACGGCGATTTGATATCAGATCATTTTGGAGCCCCAGTGACAGATTTCATGCCACCAGCATACATTTTGCCGTGGGGATGGCACGACAATCAAGCCAACGATCGACGCGAATTTCCTGATATCGGCAGAAGTGATATCCGCTTACCTGCGATTCATATTGAGCACTCTGATGGGGATACTGTATCCGCCTTCCGGTACCAATCGCACGAAATTATCCCTGGCAAACCCTCAATCCCTGGTTTTCCTGCCACGTATGGTAACGACTCAGACGTAACAACTCTCCAAGTGGAATTATTTGACAACGTTTCGAGTGTCGGTGCGGTGTTGAGCTATTCGATCTTCCCAAAGTACAACGCCATCGCAAGGAGTTTCAAGCTCACGAACAACGGAACTGGTGATATAGTCATTGAAAGAGCTTCTTCCTTCTCGTTTGATTTCCCCAATGTAGACTTTGAAGTGATTGAGCCTCACGGCGATTGGTAAGTTGAGGTTGTCTCTCATTTACTCTTGTACCATGACTAACGTGATCTAGGTACCATGAATTTAACATGGTAAATTTGGCTGTTATACAAGTTCCTTTCAGGCCTAACATTATCTTAGGTCCGAAGAAAGATCGATTATGGTGAAACCAGTTTCCGGTCTACTGAGGGCTACGCTGGGCACACCCACAATCCGTTTTATGCTCTCGTAACCCCTAGCACAACAGAGAGCATTGGCGAAGCATGGGGCTTCAATCTAGTCTGGACTGGGTCCTTCGAGGCGGCCATTGAAAAAACATCTAATGGCTACGTACGAGCTCTACTTGGTCTCAATCCTTTGCATGCTAGCATCCGAGTTGCTCCCGGAGGCAGCTTCCAGGCCCCAGAAGCCGTCGCCGTCTACAGCTCCACTGGTATCGGCGGCGTATCGAGGGCTTATCATGACCTTTACAAGAACCATTTGTCCCGCCACAAGGCAACTCATGAGACGCGGCCGATCTTGCTTAACTCCTGGGAAGGGCTTTCATTCAATATTAATGACACAGCCCTTGTCAATCTTGCTGGACAGGCAGCCGACCTTGGTGTTGAGCTGTTCGTGATGGACGATGGATGGTTCGGCGTTCAGTATCCTCGAAACAACGATTCTCTTGGTCTCGGAGACTGGACACCCAACCCCGCCAAATTTCCCGAGGGCCTTGGACCATATATAGACGAAGTAACTCGGATTGACATAGAAAACGCCAGCACCAACGCCAGCACTAACACCCCGCTGAAGTTCGGAATTTGGGTGGAGCCTGAGATGGTCAACCTTAACTCCACATTGTACAACGAGCATCCCGATTGGATCCTACATGCTGGGAAACACGCGAGAACCCTTACTCGAAACCAGTTCGTCCTGAATGTTGGACTGCCCGAGGTGCAGAACTTCATCATTGACACCGTCTCACGAATTCTCGACTCAGCGGCCATTTCCTATGTCAAATGGGATAACAATCGAGGTATGTCTAGCAATAACTACATGTCGTCTACTTCTAACGTATTCAGGTATGCATGAGATCGCTCGCCCATCGGACTCATACCAGTACATTCTCGGGTTATATCACGTAATCGACACCCTGACGACCAAGTATCCCGACGTCTTATGGGAAGGCTGTGCCAGCGGAGGCGGCAGATTTGACCCTGGTGCGTACAAGAGATCTTCATCATTGCATTAAGCTGACCTTTCATAGGCCTTCTTCACTACTGGCCTCAGCATTGGACATCCGACAACACCGACGCGGCAGACAGAATCCAAATCCAAATGGGTACGAGCCTCGTCTACCCCCCCTCAGCCATGGGCTGCCACATCTCCGCCTCGCCGAATGGCGTGACCGGAAGGCCCACCAGCATTGTCTATCGAGGCCACGTCGCCATGATGTGCGGCTCCTTCGGATTGGAACTAAATCCGCACGAGCTCTCCGAAGACGAACAAGCCGACCTGCCCGCAATTATGGAAGAAGCCCATCGCGTGAATCCCTTAGTTGTCTCAGGAAAATTCTACCGTCTCGCAGGCGCCGACAGCAATTGGCCCGCTGTTCAGTTCGTAAGTGCGGATGGCAACGAGGCTGTTGTCTTTGCCTTCCAACAGCAGTACACGACTAAGCCCGGCCCTCCGCCTATAAGACTGCAAGGCTTGGACCCGAAGGCGAAATACTTCAACAGCCTGGACAATGGAACATACAGCGGTGCAAGCTATGCTAATGCGGGGATCAATCCTTGGGGGGATCGTGGCGTGTATTTGAGTAAGCTGATCTGGCTGGAGAAGCGGTGAAATGGTGCGCTGCATATCAATCAGCTTTAAGTCAATATAAAGCACCTCCATTACGCTGTAAATCAGATGCTCCGCTTCATTAGTGTTGCCCGTCCTTTGAGTGCTGATGAGCTGACCAGCGAATGTGGTCTGGTATGAACCTCGGGAACAATTGCTCCAGTGGTACGCAAACTCAAACGCTGGGCTCAGAGAATTCCTGCAACTGTAGAGAAGGTAAGAAGCGGAAAATGATATTCCATTGTGTGAACGTGAAAATCACATTGATCAATCAGTCATGGGACACCATCGAACGTAGGGAGGGATGTCTCAAAGAACAAAGGCTTTGTTGCGAACGACCTACTTTGGAGAAGAAGTAACGTCCCTCCCTGCGTAGCGAGACACCCTCCGTGCCGAGACAGATGAGGGGTACTTCGACTTTGAGCAACTCGATATTCTCGCACACAATGAGAATTGTTGCAATTTAAATCAACATAACGTGTTCCACAGGCGAGCGCCGCACACGGGCGAGCGCCGCACCCCACCAAACCTGCGCACCTCTCTCATCTCAACGTACAATGGCTCAACGCAGCGCTACTTAATTAGCTTTAAATGAAGCAGACGTTCAGCTTGCTATCTCCTCTATCAATTCTCATCAAATACAGAGCAATCGCAGGGCTGCTACTATCTTTAGCGTGTCTGAACGAACAATCCGCCGCCGACGCGCTGGTATACCTGCCCGACGCGATTGCCAGCCCAACTCAAAGAAGCTTACCCAGCGAGAGGAGCAGGTGATTGTTACCTATATACTCGACTTATACCAACGTGGATTTGCGCCTACGCACGCTGCTATACGTGATATGGCTGATAAGCTGCTGGCTGCGCGCAGCGCAGGTCAGGTTGGGAAGAACTGGCCAGCCAACTTTGTTAAGCGTACAGACAGTCTCACAACGCGTTTCAATCGAGCGTACGATAGGCAGAGAGCTTTGTGTGAGGATCCAGTCCTAATCAGCGCCTGGTTCAAGCTCGTAGAGGAGACAAAGGCGAGGTACGGCATCTGCGATAACGACGTCTACAACTTTGACGAGGCTGGCTTTATGATGGGCAAGATCACGACTCAGCTCTTCGTGACAGGGTTAGAGAGAAGAGGCAGGCCAAAGGCTATCCAGCCAGGCAATCGCGAGTGGGTGACGTTGATCGCTGCGATCAACGCTGCTGGCTGGTTAGTCCTGCCGTTCCTCATCTTCGCTGGCCAGTATCACCTATCTGCCTGGTATGAGGAGGATATCCCACGCGACTGGGCGATTGCAGTGAGTGACAATGGCTGGACGAACAACGAGCTAGGAGTTGAGTGGCTGAAGCACTTCAACGCTCATACAAAGACTCGTGTTGTAGGTGCACGTCGCCTACTTATCCTTGATGGCCATGAGAGCCACCACTCTCTTGAGTTTCAAGAGCTCTACAAGGAGAACAATATCTACACTCTCTGTATGCCACCTTACTCATCTCACCTACTCCAACCTCTTGACGTTGGCTGCTTCTCGCTATTGAAGCGCGCGTACAGCCATGAGGTTGAGAGCCTGATCCGCCACCACATCAACCATATCACCAAGCTTGAGTTCCTGCCAGCCTTCAAGGCAGCGTTCAATCAATCGTTCACCTCATCTAATATCTGCTCAGCCTTTCGAGGCGCAGGCCTTGTGCCTCTCCAACCAGACGTTGTACTGTCAAAGCTTGACGTGCAGCTACGTACACCTACTCCAGCTGCTCTGCCAGAGGCTCTCTGGGAGGCTCGTACGCCGACCAACGTACGTGAGCTTGAGGCTCAATCAACGCTAATTAGTGATCGCGTGCGCCAACACAAAAGCTCATCACCAGCTTCAATTATTGAGGGGATCAATCAGCTCAAGAAGGGCGCTGAGGTGATGATGCTCTCAGCTGAGGTGATGCGCGATCTGATTGCCAGTCTTGAGAGAGCCAACGAGGCAGCGTCAAAGCGGAAACAACGTAAGAAAAAGAGACTCCAGCATCAAGGAGTCTTAACAAAGGGAGCTGGCGAGGATCTACTTGCTCAACGTGAGGCTGATCAGCAGATTGCTCGTGAAGAGCGTCGAACAGGAGAGCAATCAGGCCTCAGCCGCCAGGCTCTAGCGCGCTGCAGGAGGTGCAGAGAGACTGGCCATAACTCACGTACGTGCAAAGTGGATACTTAAGATACTGCTTTATTAACTCTATTAATATATATAACGTGGTTCACCACCGAGTCGCCAACCCCACCGAGTCGTCAGCTCTCCCCCACCAACACGCCTGCGCGGCAACGCTGCGCAACACCACAACAATCTTTTTTACTATACACTACAGTAGATTATACTTCAGATTCTTCGCTATCATCTGCATCCTCTATTTCTACCCTACAGGTGCGGGAATTGTGCCCAACCTCGCCGCAACGGCCGCAGTGCCTCTCAGCGCGCACCCTCTTTGCAGGCGTTTCGCCGTCCTTACGACTACTACCCTCCCTCTCAGCAATTAAGTCTGATACCTCGCCAACTGTTAAGGTCTCTTCTACCCGTACATACCACCTTTTCCGGCCCTTGCGCTTTGTAAGCTCTTCAATTGCGCTTCGCATACGCGCCTGTTCCTCCTGCAGCAACACCATATTATGCGCTATCTGCTGCGCGCCTTTACTCAGCTGTCGTACCTGCTCATCAAGGGAGCTCGCTAAGGAACCTGAGCGCCTTTGCATCCTCTGTTGAATGAGCGTAGTCTGAGCTTCTAGCTCTTTGGCGTTGCGCGGCGTCTTCGCCTCCCACGCGGCGTCGTCGCGCTGTGGTGGAGTTGGCGTGCGCAATCTCACATCAAGCTTCGACAACACTGCATCTGGGTTAAATGGAACTAATCCAGCGCCTCTAAACCCTGCGCGAGCGTTCTCCTCAGTAAATGTCAGGTCGTAGGCAGCTTTAAAGGCTGGTAGGAAGGTTTCCTTGCTGATGTGGTGGATGTGGTTGCGCGCCAAGGCTGAGATGCTGTCGCCATAAGAGCGCTTCAACGGCGCAAAGCAGGCGACGTCAAGAGGCTGCAGCAAGTGCGATGAGTGAGATGGCATGCAGAGAGCGATAATCTTGTTCTCCTTGCAGTAGTCCTGGAAAGCAAGCGAGCAATGGCTTTCGTGGCCGTCAATAATGAGCAGCCTGTACACTCCTACAGACTTTGCATGCGTATTAAAGTGTTTAAGCCAGTCAACCCCTAGATCGTTGCTTGTCCAGCCATTTGGACTAACTTGGATAACCCAGTCGCGTGGTATACCCAGCTCAAACCAGGTAGAGATTAGGACCTTGCCAGCGAAGATGATGAAGGGTGGGATGCGCTTCCCTGTCGCGCCGACAGCTTGTATCAGGGTAGTCCATTCGCGATCGCCAGGCTGTAGTTTCTTTGCTTTCCCAGGCTTATCTGAGCCTGTCACTACAAGCTGAGACGTGATCTTGCCCATTAAGAAGCCTGATTCATCAAAGTTCCAGGTGTCCTCATCAAGGATACCGTACTTTGCCTTCACCGATTGAACCAGGCTGAACCAGGGCTCGATAACCGCTGGGTCTTCGCAGGCAGCTCGCTGGCGATCGTACGGACGGCTCCATCGCGTTCGCAGCTCAGGAGTACGCTTAATAAACCTATCAACCCAGTTCTTGCCAGTAGGGTTGCCTCCGCGCTCTCCCAGCAGTCTATCCGCCATATCTCGTATGTGTGCCTTCGAGAGTGGTACACCACGTAGACTCTCGTCAAGTATACGCTGTATAACCACCTCCTCCTCTAGCTTTGTCAGGCTCTTGCAGTTTGGCTCGCAGTCGCGTCGGGCGCGTCGTCCAGCGCGTCGGTCTCGGATTGTTGTTCGGGGGACGTTGTAGATCTCTGCAGCGCGATTTTCGCTTAGAATTTGCTTTAATTTAATATCAGAGATAGCAAGGTAAATGTCTCCTTCATTATAGGACTTTTGCACGTTGCGTTGTTGAGACATTACGCGTTGTTGCCGCGCAGGCGTGTTGGTGGGGGAGAGCTGACGACTCGGTGGGGTTGGCGACTCGGTGGTGAACCACGTTATAACGTATTCTATCAGCGAGTGGCGCGCATCAGCGAGTGTCGCAGAATCTCTTGGCAGTACCAACTCATTCTACTACTCTTCAATTTCATCACTATCAACCTAGAGCTCTGTGCATATAGAGCTCAACTCTGATTCAAAATTCTCTTCTGTATCCTTTTTGCACGTGTGAGCGTTGTGCCCAGTCCCACCACAGTTTCCACAGCGCCGTAGAGCTGGTTGGGCTGTTCCTTGATCACCACGGCCACGAGCCTTCTTCGATCGGCTAGCCGTTATAGAAGCCTCTCCAGCTACCTGAGATGCTGCCTGACCATACTCTATAGTACCACCCTGCTGGATATACTTCCGTTTGCGAGTTTTTCTTTTAGTGATTACTGCTAATTGTTCTTCAAGCTCTTTGTTCCGAGCAGCCAGAAGCGCGTTTTGGTGAAGCATCAGCTCAGCACCCTTTACAAGCTGGGAGAAGCCAGCCTGAGTTGTAATAGGTGACTGAGTGAAGTAGTTGCTTACTAGCTTTGACTGGGATCTAAACTCGTGCGTATTGCTTGGTGTCTTTGATTGCCATAGTGTTTCTTGTAGTAGAGGTGGAGGTGGGGTACGCAGCCGCACTTCAAGGCGATCCAACACTATCTGCGCGTTGATAGGGACTAATCCAGATGCCTCAAAAGCCTTTCGACAGTTCTTCTCTGTAAACACGTCGAAAAACGCGTCTTTAAAGGCTGGTAAGAAGCCTTCTTTGTTGATATGGAAGACGCGTCGACATGCCAAGACTCTAACGCGTTCAGAGTATCTCCTCTTTAACGGTGAGAAGCAGACCACATCGAGTGGCTGGAGGATGTGCGATGAGTGAGGTGGCATGCAGAAAGTAAGGATCTTGTGTTCAAGGCAGTAGTCCTTGAAATCCTGGTTGAGATGGCTCTCATGGCCATCTAGAATGAGTAGCCTGTACACCCCCACCTTGCGCGTCTTTGTATGCGCGTTAAAATGCTTCAACCACTCTAGACCAAGAGCGTTGTTAGTCCAGCCATTCTCAGAGACTGAGACCTTCCAATTACGCGGGATATCTGCCTCCTCATACCAGGCAGAGATGTGGACGCGTCCCTTGTAGATGATGAAGGGCGGGGTCGCGTACCCAGCAGCGCAGATGCTCTGGATGACTGTAACCCACTCGCGATCGCCTGGCTGAACAAGCTCTGGCCGAGCACGTCTCTCTGCGCCTGTAACGACCTTCATTGAGCCAATGACGCCCATCTGGAAGCCAGTCTCGTCAAAGTTGTGCACGTCGTCGTCATGGACGCCGTACTTGGCTTTGGTCTCCTCTACCAGCTCAAACCACGGGCTAATAACCGCAGGATCTTCCTGCAGTATCCTCTGCCTATCTTTGGCTCGATTGAAGGCCATTTTGAGCTCAGCTGAACGCGCCACAAAGCGCTCAGCCCAGCACTTGCCAACAGGCTCACCACCGCGTACAGCCAGCAGTTTATCAGCCATATCTTCCACCTCGCACTGCCGGGGCGCGAATCCTCGCAAGTCAAGGTCGAGTATATATTGAACGACTGTCTGCTCTTCGGTTGCAGTAAGTTTCTGGATCCCTGATCGAGTTTGAGCGCGTTGAGTGATCCCGTGGAGCCGATCAGAGAGGCGCTGGTGTTTGACGTTGAAGGCAGCAGCTGCGCGTCGCAGGCTTTTAAACTGACCAGAAGCATAGGCCTCAAGAGCGAGCTCAATTCTGCCTTCCTGGTTAATTGATATCGCATTAGGTTGTTGAGGCATGTTGGAGTTACTGGTGTGTTGGTCGTGCCAAGGAAAAGTGGCCGGCTCACTGATGGTTTACGTTATGGTAGAAACCGTACAATATATCCTTTCGATGCCTCATTTCCTCTATCGCAAGGAAGCATACTGCGTCCTCAGCCCGGTGCTGATCGAACACGGCAAGGCCGATGACATCCTCCGTCTGAGCCCTCACAAGGTAGATATCGAAATTCTCCCTATGTTATTGACTTGATTGACTGACGTCATTCCTTTCCTCATTTCTCTCTATTTCCCCAAGGTCCTGAAACATCTGATCCTCCAGCGTACCACTCATCTGGCGTGTAAATAATTGATCTCTGCAACATGGTAGCATCCCTTCCTTAGAAAAGCGCAGCCTGAGTAGAAACCCTGAGGTGTGCAATACCTCGTCACTCGATAGAGTAAGTTCCTGATAATGGACAGATATTCTTTCATCGCCCACTTCATCGAAAGGCATTAGCCAATGTTTACGGCACTCAGACGCTGCCTATGACCATGACGGCACGCCGAGTACTCCCCTCTCGAACTTTTCACCTACTCTCCAAAGCAATTGCTCCATGATGTGATCTGCCCATACTCCAGAATGGAAAGCACTCTTCCTCTCACATTGTAGCAGATCAACAATACCCTGGATGGCGACAAGTCGGTCCGAATTCTTTGTCAGCCGCCGTCGACAGTATTCTTCCAAAATAAGAATCCACCTTACACTACCCCCTATATATATGACGGAACTACCCCTCTCAGACAGACCAGTTTTCTGACAGTTCCACGTAAGGCCATCAGGCATGAAAAATACGATGCGCCGCGCAAGATACCACTCCTGAAGTACCCAGGCGCGGTTCCTCAGGGGGAAACTGTGCGTATACGGGTTGGCTGCTAGGCACGAGGTTATAGCTATCGAGAAGGTTCCCCTGGGGAAATTTGCTGGTAGGTATGGCACCGCTATAATCCCTTCTGGTGGATGTGGAGGGTGTGTTGAAAAGAATAGTCCTCTGGTAGAGTCTTCAGCGCCGGCCGCTACAATTACTAGGGTCGCCTTTTCGTATAGGCCACCCATGAGCTTTGCTTCCCTTGCCCAATATTTTGCGTTGTCTTGTATTATGCAGAGGCTGTCGATTCAGAGATATGGAATGGCGATGCCTTGCGCAAGGTAGACGGCATCGTGGAAGGTTATTGGAAGGGTGTCAAAGGGTATGTCTGTGAGGTGCTTCTGAAAGTTGTCGCAGGTCGTTGTAAGTAGTTGAATCTGGCCCCAGCAGTGACTCAGGACACAGTAATTGGCTCTTCGGCCATTTGTTTCTACTAATCTTACCAACGGCTTCTCGTGAGACCCAGAGATCTCCAACACACGGGCCGGCAGGATGGCCAATTTTTCGTATAGGACGCCAGACTTATCGTGGTTGCATTCCGGATGCTCTGCACAATCCTTCATCCAGTCATTTATAAGTCGAAATGTAGCTTCAGAGTGATCCTTGAAAATTGGGATACGAGTGACGAAATGCTCCTCAGCAGGCGTACCTAAATCACAATTAGCCACTATTCGAGAACACCTCTTAATGAATGTAGCAGCACAACCTTCAGAAGCCCAAGTAGCAAATCGAACTTCAAATCCACAAACACGAAGGTCAAATTCGCAGATTCGGAAGTCTGTTCGCTGATAATTTCCTTGCATGCGGAGTCTTATTGACCACGGAAGTGACCTCCGCCGGAGACATTCTACAATGTGATTCTTGTGCGAGTCAGTAAGATAACCCAAAGAGTGTTCAGTTCGCTTATGTACGCTATCTTACAGTGTGATTTCTAGTCAAGCCATCAATCCGCAGCTCTTCGTCAATATTTGCGCACAAGCCGCACCACTTTGCGAAGTCCTCAAACGTCGTCTTCTTAATGATCTTATGGTAATCGCCTTCGGAGCCCGTAGAGATGAGCGTGGTGACTTTAGTGCAAAACTCGCAAAGCGCTAGAACAGCATTCCTCGACATGAGACTAATCTTCTTCCAAGGAAGCGTGCCAAATCAGTGCGAGCTTATTGGGTTCTTCGACTTGGGAATCAACAAATCGAACTGCTGCCTTGTGTAATGAAGTCCCGTAGATGCGACCCAACGAGGCAGTCACAAGGCTGAGCACAACAATAGGATGCGCTATCAAGATAAGAGCCTGAAGAATAAGCTAAAGACTCTGTGAAGGTCGGCCAGTAATGGATGCGAGGCGGCCACTGCGTTGATGCCAAAAGCTTCGAGGATCAGGCTGCCACGAACTTCTGCTTGAGTGGCAGGTGCAGCTGCTATGCTGGAGGACATGCCACTAATCCCTTTCTAGCCTAGCGCACAAGTAAGCGGGGCGGGAGTTATAGCGAAGCTGATTTGTACAGGGTGCCCAAGACTGGATATCAGCAACAAGAACTTAAACATTCCTTTCTCTTCTTCTGGGGTATCGTCGTTGAGCAAACAAAAAGGTCGGCTCTTTGTTGCTGTAGCATGTGCCAAACACAACATTATAGCCACATACATATCAACAGACGCCACTTTCTGCGGGCCTTGCTATATCACGGTGTTGAAACGTGGTTAACTATATTCCTTTTCGCCTTTCCATAGCCTCTTGCTTCAGGTCGTTGATCCTATGCAGACACACTGACCAGATCCGTCGATGGAGAGAATCTGCAGCATTAGGTGCAACTGATCTAGCATTTCGAAGTAGATCTGTGTACTGGGACCTGAATGTCAGAAGACCATGCATCTATTCATCAATCGGATATGTTGTGGCTGTCTGCCATGTGAGTGTAAGTTGGACAGACGACTGCCATCATACGTGGATGACTGCCAATCATAGCCAGCGTGATGCCTAGTGATGTGATCTTATAGTCTTTTCAGCACGCAATAAACCTGACCAAGTTCACGTTTCTACTAAATGCAAAAATTGGGCCTGTGACAGCTCTAAGTTACGTAATTACAGTAAGAAATGCACATGGGTTTCTGAATCCCAGTAGATGATTCAGATATTGTCTCTCCTCGGTACAGGAATCCATTCACTGGGTCATGGACTATCCCGTGATGTGCTGTGCTTTCATTTGATATTGTACAAAACGCTCAAGTCATCACCTCGTTTTGCTTTGTAAAAAGCAGCCATCGATCTATCTCGCTTCTCTCCGTAATCAAACTCCAGGCATACCCAAGTAAGCCCTCAGATTTGGTACGCCTCTCGGTGCGAAGTACACCGTATACAGCCCAGCGAACGCAACAGCCAACCCAGTGAACTTTTCGAACCAAGTGTGGAAGTATGCAGCGGTCATTAGCAGCATCCACCACATCAGCGCCGCAACACCTAGCGCGAACTTAACACCCCTGGCCGTTGCTTCGTCCTCAGTCTTTTGGACCTCTTTCTCTACAGATACGCTCGCGACCTTGCCATCTCGCAGAGTGATTAGACGGCCGTCCCTCAATCCCTCAACACGCGTCAGTGCAGGCAAGAATTCCAGCCACAGCAGACTTGACCCCATGATCAGCAAGAAAACATGTCCCGAGATGTCATGGCCGCCCTTCCAAGCACCACCAACAGCTTTGCACGTTGCGGCTGTGATGAACTCTTTCGTGTCGCTCATCTCGGCTCTCGCAAGCGGGTCTCTTGCCAATTCGCACGCGCCGCCGGTGAGTTTGAAACCGCGATCGATCAACGGCGGGCCAAAGAACCACTGCGTGACGAATACCCACCACGTCGTGACCAGTCCATATCTGAGAATAGCTCTGACGCGCCTCGCAGACAGTCCGCGGCCAAAACCTGGATGCATGAGCACGAACATGGCGAACGCGAGCGTCGTCCAGAACCAGCCGATCTTCACAAAGTAGACGTTGAAGACGTTCTTCTTCAGCGCAAAGTAGCTCGGCGCGAATTCAGGCGGATGCGACTGCGAGTCTGCAGAGTAAGGCGCAGCGCGCGAGGCGGGCGATACGGTGCTAATTATGCTGCCCATGAGCAGAGTTGCGGGGTAAATGGAGATGAGGAGCGCTTCGAGGCGGGTAGGGAGGAAGGGCGAGCGTCGTGCGCTGGCGGTGGGCGGTCGGATAGTGCCCCCTGGCATGCCGGCGGTTATGGGTGCGGAGCCGTTTTCGGAGACGGCGGTATAGGTGTGTTTGCGGCGAGCTGCCATTGCTGTGGGTTGTGTTGTGTGGTGGTGAAGGAGGAGGAGGTGGAGGTGAGGTGTAGCGCTCAGTATTATGCAACAGAGGAAGCGTGAAGTGAAATGTTTAGCGCCCAAGACATACGTCGCAGCGTAGAAGAGATGACTGGTTGTGGATGAAAGAAGGGCAACCGCCTGGGGCTTTTGTGCACGATGACGTTGTTCTGATTTTCTGCAGCTGTGGCTGGTGCCGCTAGTCACTTACAGCACGCTACCCCAGGCACCGCCCCGTGGTCCATTGTGGACAGATCTGATCAGGGCGAGGATGCCTTAGACATGTGCGAGGCTATTCTGCTGAAAGGTGAGATGGTAGTGGATCACGTGGATGTCCGGGAGGAAGATTCAGGTTATTGCTTTCTTTCGTCTATTGCTACAGTCGAGTCTTTTGTACCAAAGGAGCCTGCAGGTGGCAGCTCTTCATTGTTTCCACAGCACAGAATGTGCTCGTATATTGCGTTTCCTATTCTTTCTGTTCCGCCCCTCTCCCCGGGTATAGAGTATTAGAAACCAATGGCACAATGATCATCAAAACAAGTGTGCTTCAACGCCGTGAACTGAATGCCGCTCAAAGACAACAAATACAAGTAGATGAGGCGCTCAGAGCGCCGGTGTGATGCGAAGACGGGAAGATACACGGAAGAAGCGCTGGCGAAGAACTAAAATCCGGAACCAGCCCGTTGTCGACCGTGGGTATCATGCTTTCGAGCAAATCCGTGTCCGTAAATCGTAATGGTGTGAAGTTGGTTTGGCTTTTTTGTAAGTCTTTGTGGTGTGGTCCAAGTGCCTGGCGTCGCATTGTCAGCGGCAATTCTCGAGAGAGATCTTTGCCATCAAAACTCCAGCGACGAGTTTCCTGTATCTAACAGACACAACTGGTGTCAATGCTGTTATGCGAATTTATTGCAGGAAAGCCGCACAATTCCCTGAATGCATTGTGGGAACGTGCATATGCATGTTCCTTTCAATGTCGTCGCTTGTGACCGTGCCCTCATCCAAGCAATAGCCACAGAGCGTTCATGATCAGCGAATGACCTCATCGCCAGCCTCCAAGTCCTGGTCCAGGCGACTGATACTGCGAGTTCCCACCAAACGGGGTCCTCGAGCTAGGCAGTCCCATGCCGGGATCCATAAAAGCTTGCGCCCACTCTTCCTGATTGAGCAGTTCATCAAATTGCATATTCTGCCCCGGAGTTTGATGCATACTGGGACTTCCAGAGTGAAGTGGATGGCCTCGTTGTGCCTGCGCAGCCTGCATAAGGTACATGGGCATGGGACCAAAGAGCTGTGCCTCGCTCTCATGACGTCGGGAAGGCATGCTGCTCGGAGCAAATATGGCGGGGTACGGTTTCATATCAATGCCAGACGTTGGGCCAACCACAGAAGGAGAATCAAGCCTACGATCAAAAACTTGAGGGTGCTTGTTTTCGAATGTGGTCATTGGCGGGTTGGGGTAGGCCAATGGATCGGCGGAAGGAAACATCATAGTCGACATGTCCGAGATCGGTACGTTCATGCCCGAAGGATCCGTGAAGGAGTTCGACAAAGGGGTAGGCGGAAATGAAGGGCGAGTAGGCAGGGCGCCAAACTGTCCTAAGCTCGTGTTAGAAGACGTGGGTGTCAAACCAGGTACTGCCTCGAAAAAGTCTGCGTTCGACGGAGATGGCGAATTGAAAGATGGATCCAGTCCTAGGCTAGCGTAGTGTGACTGAGATATCGGCAGAGACGGAGCAGTGCGCTTGGAATCAGGGTGGCTCTCGGGAAAGGTGCTGGCGCGGTGCGGCAACGTCGAGTCGCTCTCTAAAAGCTGCGGTCGGGACCCGAGAGATTGTGGTGAGCTATCTTGACGGCGCTTTCTTGACTCTTGGAGCTCTCTCCCTTGCTTGACTGCTTCCGGGAGTCTCTCGAACATGCTCTGTGGAGATCGTAAGTAGATGTGTCGTTGCTGAGGCGTTCCATAATTACTTACGTTAAGTGCTGAGCTGCACCTATCGGCTGCCATACTTACTCTCTTAGCAAAATAAGCCAGTACCTCTTTGCCCTCTGCAGCGTCACGAAGTAGCTCAAGGCTGGTGGGACTGTTCGGGTTTTCCAGAACGAAGTACAAAATCGACACAATGGCGAAGAACGTCGTGTACATAGAGAACCAATACGCGCCAGCAAGCAGGCCGCGTCGTCGCATCTCAGAAGTTATGTGGATAATGTTGCGCGAGACGCTGACACACGCCGAGGCGCAGGCAAATGCCCGCTGATCGGTCGTGTTGTCTTTGTATGTCGATGACACGTAGTGCAGGAAGGGGCGATACAACAAGAGCTGGGCATGACCAAAAGCCATACGAAGCAACTGTTGCACTCTGTGAAGCAGTCAGTCTATATTCAATATTGAATAAACAAGATATACGTACCTGATGATGATGTGCGGTGCTTCACCGCCAGGCTTGAGGGCCATGGGCAGCTCATCCAGCCATTGCGCCAAATCCTGCTCAAGTTCTCGGATTTTGGAGTACTTGACTGTGTATGTTACCGAGTTTTTCCCACCAGACTGAGTACCCTTGATCGGGTAGACGTATTTACAAATCTTGCTGAGCACCTGCACAATCCGTGTGTGTGCGTTGAATGCGGACATGACAGAGATGCTACCCTCAGGCATTGGGAGAATCTCGGTTTCTGTAATGTATTCGTCATCCACTTCGACAGGGAAATCCTGATCGATATCCTCATCCTCTAGAAATCGTGGCAGCCCAAGCATCGCGCCTACATATGTATCCATTCGTCGGATAACCCAGAACAATCGCTTACGGGTCTCGGCTTCGATGGGGTTGAAATTGCTATTGAACGATCGGTGGAGACCCATGCGGAGCGCTGATCGCAGGGCGACTCCAATGTATGCATAGCAGGTGCTGAGCTTGGCTGAGGACTGCAGGAATTGTATTATGAAAACGATGGCTTGTAACGACGCCAGGTCGCGGCAATCGGTGATGTCGAGTAATTGACGGGAAGCTCTGAAGTATCGGAAACTGGGTCTTGTCAGTGAAATGCACCGTGAATTGATTTATCACTCACCCTTCCTCTACAACCGTCTCATAATTTGACTTGTCGAGCTCGTGCTCGCCTTGTGAAAAGAGCTTCCCCAATGCAAGTACTCCATAGAGCAGTGGCAGGAAGCTGTTCTCGGAATTGGTGTAGTTCTCGGCGGGGATCTCGTACATACGATCTAGTTGCTTGTAGAAGGTGGGGAGATGCACGACCCTCTGCATAGCACCTGCATCGATGATGGCGTTTTCGCACAGGATGATAGCCTCCTTCTTGTTTGGCAGCTCCGTACCAGACGGTAGCGCAGTCGAGGATGCAGCTGGCGATCGCGTTGAGGACGGCGAAGGGGGGTCCACGGACATGTTACGATATTTGAGTGATGGTGAGGCATCTGGTGGTACTTGGAACATGTCGCCAAATTGCCGCAATCCTCTCATGAAACTGAGACCCGAGGAGTTTCCGTGGTAATCCCAATGGCCCTCTTCATCCAGATCTAATTGACCTGTGGCTTTGACCATCGCCTCGAGGTGAGAATCTGTAGGGTCCTCGGCTTGTTGGTTGGCATGCTGATGCGACAAACGTGGGTCAGTGGGCATCACCGGTGGACGCGGCGCTGCCACAGGCAGTTGCGGAAGCAAACCATTTTGCAGGCGGGCGTCAATGCTAGGATCGTTCAAGTCTATGGTCGGAAATACAATATGCAGTAAAGCTTTGGCACGCTTCAATTGACTCTCTAGAGCCTCAATGTACTGGGGAGTTGCATTTCGCCTACGATTTGACGGTTGGTCGTATGTGCTAAGGGGCTGTCAGTAATCGAGGGTGCGAACGAGCGGCTGGCGCAATTACCATTCTACACCTGCAGTCAGTAACAATCGACGCAAAAATAATTACTGAAGAAGACTCTAGAGACTTACCATAGCTGTAGACTGTGCAGTGAGTGCAGGGTTGCTTTCCATCGCACTTGATTTTCTTACGTCGGCACTCGTCGCATGCGCGGGTTACACGCCGCCTCTTTTGCAGAGGCTGTGGCTTTGATCCCTGATTGTCGGCGACATCATTGATCGGCGATTGATCCTCGGTGTTGTCGGGGCTTTCTGAACCATCATACTGACCAGAAAGGCCGGAGCCTGCGTTGTGGCCATCGGCTGTTGGGAGCACTGGGGAGGCCATGGCGACAGTTGGGGAGCATGACTGTGGCTGGGGGGTGCTGCGCCTAAGGGTAAATGGCTTGAGTGTCAGGGCAGGAACAGTCAGCGGCGGAGAGAGTGGGTCTTGGAATAGGATTCTGATGGAGAGCGTCTTAGCGCCGTTCCATGGCAGTCGTCGTCCCGCCCTTGGGCACCGGAACCGAGTCGCGTTATATCCGCCGAGCAATCCGCTTGTGCGCTTGGGATGCGAGCAGCACACGAGAGACTAGCCGAGCATCCTCAAGATCTTCTCAGAGGAGTGGCCCAAACTGCTCGTTGATCGAGGCGTATTCTTCGTATCTTAGCTTACCCTCCGCTGGCTCCGGCCTCGTTTGTTTGCAATACCAAAAAGGCTAGCACAAGACAGCGGGCACCACCACACCGCCAAGTGAGAGAGCACAGCCATTCGCTTATCTGCAAGCTGTGGCGTCATGGGATTGCTGGCAGCGTACAAACTCAAAGGACGAGACGATGGGAATGCTCCCACAATATGGCGCCACCCACGCCACTCCAAGACCAGTCAAGAGAGCCTTGATCCTTGGGGGTATCAGTGCGCAGCGGATCATGCAATAAGGCGTACTCTGACGGGCCTGATTGGCACCAATGCAACGTTTGCTCATCCCATGATTCCTCGCGCGCTCTAAAGCCTCTGTTTGCAGCATCGATCAGCGAACCGGACAAAGACACCGTCTCTCACAGTGGGTACAAAAGACACCGTCATGCAGCCAAGAAGAGGCTGTGACAACTCCCCCAGACGTGGGCTTGTCTCGGAGTGTGATTCAAGGCGAGGTCCGACCATGTGCACCTCCACTTTCACCAGCCCTCGCGTCGTAGCGCCTTCCACAGTTTGTGACAGCGTGGCTTGATTGAGGCTGGTGGGTTAAGCTTAGCCTGATACGGTTGGGCCATGTCCGAGGTTGAACCTTGGAGCCTTGGAACTTCGCCCAGTACTGCCGTTTCCGCCATGCCTTGGTGGCAGAGCGACTCCGCACCGCCAAGGCATGTCGGAAGCGTGTAAATGGTCCACCAGCTGGAGCAGTATGCCTCGTGCATGGTCGCCCGTAACTTCAGCGGAATCCATCGGCTGGAGGTGATGGTAATATCGCCGAGCGCTCAGAAACATGTGGTGGGTCCGCTTGTCCGCTTGGGAATCAGCCCAATACTTTGTGCCCTACGTAGTTGGTAGACCGAAAGTATTGGCTGCACCGTTTGCCCGAATGCATTCCTCCGGTGACGCTTTTCTGCATGAAGGAAGTGAGCAAAATGGCTACCTTCATCGGCGTTGAAATGATGGACTGACGGGCCAGCAAACACTATAAAGGTTCCCAGTCCACCTGTAGTATCTCCTGATGTGATCCTTTGCTGTGATGACAATTCTGTCATTTGTCCAGCGGACGGCCCGCATGCGACCCCGTCGCACCGAGGCTTCTCTCGTCAAGCAGATCAACACGCCCGTGCGAAAGAGACGATTCCCTGCTCGGGGAAGACTGGTTAGATTCCTGCATGGAACTTCTAGCTTGGACTCTTGGAGACATCCAAACACCACCCAGAAGGAATTAATCGGACGGTTGGTGTGGCTTTGTCACCTAAAACCGTCCGATTAATTTCTTCTGGGTGGTGCAAGTGTTTTTCGCCTAAGCTTGTGGCTGACCGTCGACGTTTATTGACGCTTGACACAGATGCTTGACGCCATGGCGTGTGGCTCGTCACTGTTGCCTCATTAGCCACATGAAGGCCGCGCGTCAGCCACACTTGGCAGTAGCTGTAGCAGGTATTTGTTAAATTGCGGCTGTCATCCGCGGAGATGCCGTCCCTTCCCGGGCGGACAACGTTTAGCCAAGCCACGATCCCTACGGAACTCGCTGTGTGATCGCAGGCGTATGTGGCGCATGCGACCGGAGTAGCTTCTGTTATGTAACAGGCAGGCAAGTGGGCGGTCAGAGGTGTGGCTGCAGCAAGGTCGAGACCGTTGGCCAAGCGTTTTGAATGCGTCTGAGATCGAATGTGGTCGAATGCGTGTCGACTGAAAGCTGAGGCTTGTAGATTTCGAGAGAAAGCGTTCAAGGTGGCTCAATAGCTTTTTGTTTCCTCCCACATCTTGCACAGCCACGCAGAGCGGAACGGCTTCTAGCGTTTAAGGGTAAGGATTCGACCTGTGGCGCTGCTGTTTTCTCTCCGCTCTCGATGGGCACATCCAGACCGCCGCATCCAAGCAACAGCCACAGGGCCGGCGTAGGGCTGGATGAAAGATCCGCACACAACCTTCCTAAAACTTATCAGTTTGCGATGATGTTACACTAAAACCCCGAATTGAGGATCGTAACAGAGCAGTTGAAAGGCCCCAAGATCTAGGCACCCTTGAACAATGAGAGTGCAGTTGTCAATGCTTTCCAGGGGACCACAGACTGACAACGCATCCGCAGCAGCATTGTTGCAGCTCAAGCCGTGCATGTGAAATCACTGTCCGGTACGAGTCACTTTCGCATGTCAATCATCTTTATGCAGAGCTGCTTGGACAACACGAAATTTCGATCTTCATGAGTCGGCATGTAGTGCGGATCTCGTAATGAAAAACAAGCACACAGCACTTCCAGCAACAGTTTTCTGGG
The DNA here is from genome assembly GCA_009982855.1 of Lizonia empirigonia. Taxonomy (NCBI): domain Eukaryota; kingdom Fungi; phylum Ascomycota; class Dothideomycetes; family Pseudoperisporiaceae; genus Lizonia; species Lizonia empirigonia. Next base: position 900,462 of record JAADKA010000014.1, on the reverse strand, counting down.
TTTGACGAGTTGGCATAGACGCATCGAATTCGCTGTGAATCTCTAGTCCAAAATACCTTGTGCGAACTCCCGGATGTTGAGAATGAAATTGGATCAACAAAAGCGCCCTTCGACCCTTGTTGCAACATGAAACAACAAATCTGAGTTGCAATCACTACGTTAGACTCGGCTGGAGATGCTGATCAATTCCTAGCGCGCTACCGACCGTGTGTGTTGTGTGTTCAACATTTGTTCGAAGAAGTGCCGCTGGCAATGGCCCAGCAATAGCTATTGTAGTCCTCGGAGAATTGTTGTGCAGGTAAACAAAAATGTAACTGGAGCTGGATGTGTACACACGACTTGCTGAGACTGGTTCAAAAGCGATCCTCTTACCTGGTGTCCAGCCACAAGGGACTATTGACTTGAAGTGAAGACAACCTCCATTACTAGTTCGCTCTACTCACTCGTTGACACGACAGAATCTATCATTGTAGGCCAGTACGGACTTCAAATATCACTTGTTGTAGTCCATGTGGACCTACGCAGCGAATGGTTGTGGATAATAGCACTTCAATAGCTGTGGCATCTATCATGTCATTGATACGGTATAGAGCGTGTAACCTCTACGACAAGATATGCCTAAGGCAAGTGGAAAAACGAGTGTACCTAGGTAGAGAGTACCGCCGTCAGCATTTGACTGCCCAGCAAGCCACAATGAATGGAGCTGCGTTCTGTGCCATCTACAACATGTCCAACGTAGCTTTGTAGTGGTCGCTTGCGGGTGCGAGACTCTAGATTGAATGAGATTTGAAGTATTACCACATTGTAGGTGCAATAAGGACATTGAAGTGCACATGTCGATAGGTTCGACAGGCTCCCGTGACTTGAACGTGCAGGCAAAACAATCGCCCTGCGAATGACATGTGCTAGTGGGCATGCAATTCTGGCTACAAGATAAAAAAGACCACAGTAGCAGGCCAATGCAGCGGACCTAGAGACGTTGCATCTGCTCAGTACCTACGTGCAACAATACAATCATCGTGGTGCTGGACGTGTTATGTGCCCAGGTGGTGTTGCGGTGTGGGGGTCTAGCCCGTTGTGGAAAGCGCGCCCTTCGCTACTGCCCTTGGCGTTTTCGTTGCGCACAATCTCATTCTGAGAGTTCACGACTTCACGACCCCGACTCACTAACCACCAGCACAACCTCCGGATTCGTAGCCATGTCGACATTCGAACCGGTCATTGTATGTACGCCCTTGCTATACGAACACGATTCTTTACGATGTGGCACTCGCTGCCGCCACGGCGCTGCCATCTCGCAAATTCCGAGCGAGGCCATATACCGGCAAGACCACACCAGCTAACACTTGTCCAGGTCATCGACGGCAAGGGGCACCTTCTCGGTCGCCTGGCCTCCACGGTCGCCAAGCAGCTGCTCAACGGCCAGAAGATCGTCGTTGTGCGATGCGAGGCCTTGAACATATCCGGCGAGTTCTTCCGCGCGAAGCGTACGTCTATCCCGAACCATCGAAGCGACTCGACGAAGAGCAGAACACATGGCGTTGTGTGATGGAATATACAGCATTGCAATGCATTGCTCATACACGTGGTCGTCGCAAGACGCCATGCGCCTCTGCTCTTCATCGAGCGTTTTGAGGATATTTCCTGCAAATTAAAGCAGAGACTGACATCAGTTCAGTAAAGTACCAGGCTTTCATGCGCAAGCAGACCAGGTTCAACCCCACTCGTGGTGGTCCCTTCCACTTCCGCGCTCCCTCCAAGATGTTCTGGCGCACCGTCCGTGGCATGATCCCTCACAAGACTGCCCGCGGTAACGCCGCTATGGAGCGTCTCAAGACCTTCGAGGGTATCCCCGCCCCCTACGACAAGAAGAAGCGCGTCGTCGTTCCCCAGGCCCTCCGTGTCCTAAGGTTGAAGCCCGGCCGCAAGTACTGCACTGTCGGTCGTCTCGGCCACGAGTTCGGCTGGAAGTACCAGGACGTCGTCTCTCGGTATGTCCACTCGACGCTACATTTGAAGAAATGATTGTTAACAATGAACGCAGCCTCGAGGAGCGCAGGAAAGTCAAGGGTGCCGCATACTACGAGCGCAAGAAGGCCGCCCGCAGGCAGTTGGCTGAGGCTCAGAAGACCGCCAACGTTGACGGCAAGACCAAGGAGCAGCTCACCGCCCTCGGCTACTAGATGTCGACGATTGATGATACACGTCGGTGTCGGTGATGTGGTTTGGCGCGGAATGTGTTGGGCTCATGGGATCTTTTCATCCTTTTTACTTCGACCGATCGAAAAGGTGTCCAGGCTAAAAGAGCATACCGATACCAGGATGCTCACGTGTTTATGGGTCTCTTCAACGTCGGTCAGCGCTGTCCTCAGGTACTTCTCTTCCGGTTAGAAGAAATACGAATTGAAAATCCCGGGGCTCATCAAAGCATGGTGATGGAGTTCTGCTGCAAATATATCCAAATTTCCTGTTCATCTACTGCTCCTTGTTGCACACATTCACTGCCCCCTGACACGACCATTCAGTCCTTCGGGATGACTTCGATTGATCGCTCGGTGACTGACCTGGCTATTGCACTGCACCTCGGCGATACGGAACCAGGCCGCCGGAGCGACGGGTGATGCGGCTGACCTCGAGTTGACAGCCAATAGGTGGAGAACCTCGGCTCTAACGTGCGCTTCCCACTACCATACCCTACCCCGGATTATGGAAGCTCACCCAAGCTCCGCTTGTCTGAGAACATTTTGGGACAGCTGTCATCCTTCAGGCGGCCTGCAACAGTTATCTGAAGCTCGTCAGTAACCCTGCAGCCCCTACTGTACTTCCCTTAAGCACCCTGCCTATCTCCAGCTCCGCTCTTCTTCCCGACTCGGTCCCGGTTGTTCTCCGCACCTGGGCATCAATAGCTCCAAATTTGTAACCGATCCCATAAAGCAGCTTGCACCACTGTTAGCCGGTGACTGCAAGTCGATTCACGCGTCTTTTTCACCCTAAACGCCCTCACCTACCTCCGTATCGACCACTGCAAGTGCGGTCCATCATGGGTCCTACAGATCGTCTCAAGCAACTTGCATCACAGTTCATCTCCGCGAGTCCCGTACCTGGCCCGCCGACGATACATCCGGGTGATAGTCATGAATATCACCATCGCCATAACTTCCACAACCTAAGTCCGACAGCTTTTCTCTGGCGAGCTGCACAGATTGAACCCCATGCCACAGTTATCTACCATAAGACAGCCAATGGCAACATCTTGCGACGATCATATGAAGAAGCTGCAGACCGCGCACGAGGACTGGCGTACTACTTGCGAAAGCATGGTTATAAACGAGTGGGAATTCTCGCGACAAATACTCCAGCGTTTTTGGAAGCAATTTTTGGTATCGCAGCTGCTGGAGCGGTCAACGTAGCGATCAACTACCGTCTGAAGCCTGATGACATCAACTATATTTTCCAACATGCAGATGTGGACATGATCATCGCCGATTTCGAATTCGTTCACATCTTGGATGATTACAAGAAGGAAAGACCAAACGTGCCGATCTTGGTAGACACAGATACAGATGCGACAGAGGGAGAATTATCAGGGCCATTCGATGATGCAGTGTTGGAAGGACTGAAGTATGATATCCAGACTGGAAACAAGGGCTGGCAAGATCTCGCAGCACAAGCACCAGACGAAGAAGAAGTGTTCGCGCTAGCATACACGTCTGGAACAACAGCGCGGCCAAAGGGAGTCGAGTACACACATCGAGGTGTCTACCTCGCAGCAATGGGTAACGTAATTGAGTCTGGACTGAATTATCACAAGGGGCGCGCAAAATACCTGTGGACTCTCCCAATGTTCCACGCAACAGGCTGGACCTTCCCCTGGAGTGTGACCGCAGTGCGAGGAACGCACTACTGCCTGCGCAAGATCGACTATCCCGAGATCTGGCGCTTGCTCAAGGATGAAGGCGTTACGCACTTCAACGCCGCACCCACCGTTAATACCCTACTCTGCGCCGCCAAAGAAGCCGAAAGGCTACCCCAGGAAGTTAGAGTCACAGTTGCTGCAAGCCCACCCTCAGCCTGGCTTTTCGAACAGATGACAAATTTGAACCTGCACCCCGTCCATGTATACGGTCTGACAGAAACTTATGGACCCATCACCAAAGGCTACCACATGCCAGAATGGGAGACCATTCCTGAGAAAGAGAAGTATGCAAAGATGGCACGACAAGGCCATGGTTTCGTCACTGGTCTACCTGCACGAGTCATCAAGACAGAACAAGCTGAAGGCGTGCTCATCAATGTCGAAAAGAACGGCCAAGAGATCGGCGAAATTGTGTTCGAAGGCAATATCTGCGCAAAGGGCTACTACAAAGACGCTGAGGCAACCAGAAAACTGTGGGCTGGTGGCGTATCGCACACTGGCGATTTAGCAGTGTGGCATTCCGACGGTGCAATCCAGATCCTCGACCGTGCGAAGGACATCATCATCTCTGGTAAACACCCTTCCTTGGCTTCTAGATCTCCCCTTTAACGCCTTATAGGTGGCGAAAATATATCCTCCGTAGCCCTCGAGGGCATGCTCGCAACTCACCCATCCGTCCTTGAGGTCGGCGTCTGCGCCGTTGCGGATTCGCATTGGGGTGAGCGACCCAAGGCTTTCGTCACTACGAAAGACGGTACGAATAGCGAGACGCTAGGTGAGGAAGTCATTCAGTGGGCGAAGGAACAGAGCAACATCAGTAGGTTCATGGTGCCAAGGGAGGTGGTGGTTGTGAGTGAATTGCCAAAAACGAGTACGGGCAAGATCAAGAAGAACGTGCTTAGAGAGTGGGCGAAGGGAACATGGATGCGAATTAGACGCGGATTGCAGCTGTAGGCTTAGCTTTTGTTGTATGTATCAACGATTTGTGTGCATATGCTGATGACAAATTGGGTAGTCACGTTAACGTGTTTTATCGGTAAGCTGGCCACATCACCATCCTGGCCACCCCACCAAGGCGCGTGCAGCTCAGCGCGCGATAGCTCAACAACCACAAATTCAAATTGTCTAAAATCTTAACAGAGGATAGACTAAGTCTGTCTACATTGAGTCCTATTATGGCCTTGTACATGGCATTTGCTGCACGTTGGTGGTGCTCTTCTGCGCACCTGCGGGGCCTCTGCTTCATCACCTTGTTGGACACCTATTTGAGCTTGTATAGCCAGCGCCTGACCTTCCTGGCTTTGTAACACCCCTCCACGTGCTATATACTGTCGTTGTACTTGACGCTTTTGTCGCTGGCGGTCGTTAGCAGCCCGTAGCTTTGAGTTCTCCTTAGCTAGGATTGTCGCTGAGTTCATTGCAAGCTGACAGCCTTTGACAAGCTGAGCAATTGCTTGACTTGTAGGACTCTGAGATTGGCGCTGCAGGAGTCGTTGTACGAGAAGGGCTTGCTGCTCAAGCTGACTAGTTGTACGTGGAGTTTCTGCAGTCCAAGGGCCTAATCTATCACCTGCTGTTCCTGGTGGAGACGGCGTTCTGACGACAGTAAGGTTGGATAGGACTCGATCTGGACAAGCTGGGATGAGCCCAGTCGCCTCAAAGCCAGCCTTGATATTGCGCTCTGACAGAACTGTCGGCCTGATCTTCTGGTATATCCATAGAAAGTCAAGCTTGTCAACATGGAAGACGCCAAGGCGCGCAAGATCAGACACCTCATGTCCATATACTACTTTGAGAGGAGAGTAGCAGCCAACATCAAGAGGCTGGAGGATGTGTGAGGTGTGGGGAGGCATGCACAGGGTGATAATCTTGTTATCCTTGCAGAATTGATCAAACTCTGGTGTAGCGTGGCTGCTATGCCCATAAGGATGAGCAGTCTATACGCGCCTGCTGCGCGCGACTCTGTGTGCCTGTGGAAGTGCTTTACCCACTCAAGGCCAATAGTGTCATCTGTCCATCCATTATGGCTGAGGGCGATAGCCCAGTCTGGTGGAAGGTCCTTATACCAGCTAGCTTGGTGGAGCTTGCCAGCCAAGATCATGAAGGGTGGAAGACACCAGCCAGACGCGTTGATACACTCGATCGCTGTTACCCACTCTCTATTGCCTGGCTGTACGACAGTCGCTCGACCAATCGTGTCAGCGCTCGTGACAACCTTTGACGTTACAGCCACTCCCATCATGAATCCAGTCTCATCAAATTTGTATGTATCCTCGTAGGAGACTCCCCAGGTCTGGCGCGTGTCCTCTACAAGCTTAAACCACGCGCTAATCTTAACAGGATCCTCGCATTTTGCGCGCTGTGAGTGGAATTTCCTATTCCACTTTGTCTGGAGGAGTGGCTGGCCTTTGACAAAGCGCGTCACCCAGCACTTGCCTACAGGCTTAGGAGGAGGATCTTGGCCACGCGCAGCAAGTATTGCGTCTGCCATTCGTCGTACGTCGATGATATGAGGAGGAAATCCACGGCGATCAAGGTCAAGGATCCACTCAACAAGCGACTGCTCTTCGACAGGGCGTAGCTTGCGATTGACAGGCGTTGTCGCGTTCTTAGGGAGGACACCTTGAAGGCGCGTCTCAAGTGTTGATCTTGGCACGCTATAGAGCTTTGCAAGCTTGCGATGAGACTGAAGAGGATTAGATCGATAGGAGGCAATAGCAAGGCCTATTCGGCCTTCTCTTGATGGCCTTGGAGGCCGTTGGCGTGGTGGCCAGGATGGTGATGTGGCCAGCTTACAGTGACCGTGCACGCCGTGCACACCTTCGCGCCGTGTACACCTTGGCACCCTCCTGCACACCCGAAAAATGAGGCTGCAGAGCCACATACAATAGATATTATTGCGAGGTTTTTTGTTATAACAGTCTACTAGGTCCTACAGTGCATGCCCTGCTCCCATTTCTTATTTGGCCTTGTTGCGCGGCCGCTGCGCGTGGTAACTGGTGGAGGTGCTGGGGACGGCGACGCTTCAACTACAACGCGAGTTGCACCACGCTTACGCTGTTTTTTGGCTGCAGGCTCTGTACAAGGCTTACTTAAAGCCTTGCGCTTGCCTCTTGAGGGCAATTGGATAGCTTTGGCAGCGTCGCTCTCTTGTTGTTTTGTTGTTTCTCAGCCTTCTTAGCAGCCTCCCTGTAGGCTTTCTCTTCCCTCACCCTCTCTCGTTCTGCCTTCCTCTGCTGCTTGTCCTGCTCATCTTGAAGCTTCTTCTGGGCCTGAAGCTTCTTCTGATGAGCCTTATCTACCTTCTTCTGCAGCTCTTGCTCCTTGTTGGCTTTATAGCGATCCTCGGCTTGGCGGATCTTGTGAGGGCTCCAAAGAACAGCTGCACTACAGAACTCCTTATCATGCTGCAGGTCAAGCCTCCTCCGCCTGTTTTTAGAGGGCTTAAGCTCTCCAATTACGTTGCGCAGGCCTTCATTTTCAAGCTGTACAAGCTGAGTGTGGGCGGAGAGGTGAGAGATAGTACGCCGCAACCGCTGCACCTCCTCTGCGTCCTGATTCTCTACCACCTTGCCCAGAATTTGGATAGCTTGCTTCCAGTTATCTGCTGCAATTGGTGAAGGTGTACGAGGCAGCTGCCTGCGCTTATTCCGAAACCTATCGACGATTACAGCTGCGTTGGGTGGCGATAGGCCTGTGACTTCGAAGGCCTTGAGGATGAGGCTTGGGGTAAAGGTCTCCGTCCAGGACTTATAGAATAGGTGGAAGAAGTCACGCTTCTTCACGCCTACTAGGCCTTGAGTTGTGTAAACGTGTTTAGTGAGCTGGTTTGTATAGCTTGTAGCCAGAGGTGAGAAGAGTGCTACATCAAGCGGCTGCAGCGTGTGGGTACTGTGAGGAGGGAACACTAGTAGCAGTATCCTATTCCTATCGCAGTACTTGATGAAGGACCAGGTTATATGCGAGCCGTGGCCGTCTACTATAAGTAGTCGCCAACTTCTGCGCGCCTTCTCTCGAGTATAGCGATCAAAGATTTGTTCCAGCCACGCAAGGCCGACCTCGTCGTTCGTCCAGCCTGAGGGCGTTGCAGTAACAAATACTGAGTGCTTTTCTGCTTCTATATCCTCTACCCAGGTCGATTGTATCTCGTTAGGAGCGCCTGGATAGATGATGCCTGGAGGCAGTGCCGAACCATCAGCGCAGACGCTTGCGAGTATCGACACCCACTGCCTGTTGCCGTCTTGCATAGGCTGGCGCCTTGTTTTTGACTCCACAGAAGCCCTACTGAACACTCGTTTGGTGCGCCTATTGAGTACGCCAATTGCGAAGCCCTTCTCATCCATATTGTACGTGTGCCGTGCCACGGCTCAATCGAGTATTCGGTGATCTTGGAGTGCACAAGCTTGAAGTATCGTGTGTACTTCTCGCTGCTATCGGCGTGGAGGCGCTGTGCGTCGATAGCGTTGGCCCATTTGTATAGGAGCTGGTCGCGGTGACGGTCTAGGAAGCGAGTAACCCACGAGTTGGAGACCCTATCTGCAGCCAATTCAGAAGCCATGTTTTGTACCATCTGCCTTGTAGGAGGTAGGCCTCGCTCAGTAAGCTCAACTATGAACTCACAAAGCTCTCGCTCTTGTGTAGGGTGGAGTTTAAGCAGTTGTTGATCAGCGTTAGCACGCGACGCGACAACGTGTCGGTGGTGTCGCGACAAAGTTGTGCGGCACACATTGTATTTTTTTGCAACCGCCTGGTATGAAAGTTTGCCTTGTGCATCTGCTACATCTGCCTCTTTAAGTGCTTCTTCTAACGACATCGTGGTGTTGAGTTATGGGGTTGAGGAGTATAGTGGATTTTTGGTGAGGGTGTGCACGGCGCGAAGGTGTGCACGGCGTGCACGGTCACTGTACCGATAAAACACGTTAAAGTTCGATCCTCCCTCCTTTGAAAGACTATTGCAAAGTTGCTTTCTGTCTCCGTCCGTACGCTCACGTCACTAACAACATGTGCAACACTAATGCCCTGTACACTTGCGGAGAAGCGCTGGTTGCAAAATTCGTATTCTGGCACCGATTAAGTCTTCAAGATTCGACATAAGTACAAACTTGCCCACCATGCATTGCGTTCTCACCCCAGCAGATGTCGCAATGGGGTTCGGCAAAACATCGCTCAACCACCTCACGACTACCACCAGCCCTCGCTCAAATCAGATCGCACAAGCACAATCCTTCAACTTAGTGCCAAGCATGTTTTCGCATCCATAAGTGACAGCATAGTGGGTTCTTACGTGCTCGCGTCCGGTAGCGGTAGGGGCCATATCGCTATAAGACGTGTGGACCAGCAGACAGATCGACCATGCCCAAACAATTACTTTCGGCCTAGAAAAACTAAACATCATAATGGGCAATCAGGACCTGGATCGAATTGAATCCGAGGTAGACGGTGTTGGCGTTCTCGACAAAATGGCCAGAACAACAGTCAATGCAACATTATCCTTATCATCGTCATCAGAAGAAGTCCACTATGCCAACAGCCACGTGGATGCAAGAGAAGAAAGAGCGTTCGTGAGTTTGGAGATCTACCTGTTATGCGTTCTGACTGCTAAAAATCGCACAGGTATGGAAGTTAGACCTCTGGTTCCTCACCATCGGGTTTCTAGGTTACACGTTCAAGTACATCGATCAAACCAACATTGTGGGTAAAGAGAAAAAATTGAGTTTATCCGCTGAAATATTATAGAGCAATGCGTATGTGTCCGGCATGAAGGAGGACCTCCAACTATACGGCAATGAGCTCAATTACTTCACCACTTTCTTCAAGTATGCCACGACTGTCTCGTATTCTGCTATGTCTTACTAACTATTTGGAGTATTGGCTATATGATAATGCTATTTCCCTCCTGCATCATCATCTCCCACTATGGACCCTCGAAATGGCTACCCACATGCGAGGTATGCCACCCCTGGTCGCAGCCAGAATGCCCGCAGCTGACATAGAGAAGCTCATCTGGGGAATTTTGACATGTTGCCTGTCAACAGTGACGAGCCACAAGCAGGTATACGGCTTACGGTTTCTCATCGGGTTCTTCGAGGGCACAGCCTGGCCTGGGTACTTCACAATCATCAGGTAAGCTGGAAAACCCGAGATGGTAATCTTCAAGCTGATAGCGGGAGTCAATGGTACATGCCGCATGAATTAGCGTTAAGGATGAGCCTCTACAACATTGCTCAACCGGCTGGAGCCATGCTATCTGGGGCCATGCAGGGTGCGTTGTCGACCAATTTCGAAGGCCTGCACGGACGGGAGGGATGGCGATGGGCTTTCATCATAAATGTATGCTTTTCCTGTAATACAATCAAGATCCACTGACAAAACTTAGGGAGTCTGCACTATCGCTGTCGCGTTGGTTGCCTTTGTCATCCTCCCAGGCTATGTGAGTTAATGCTGTGTCCACACATGAAAACACTTCTGACGTGTTTTAGCCCGAGCGACCAAATCCTCTCGCAAGATTCTACTTGAAATCTCGCGATATCGAAATTGCTCTCGCCCGAGCACGACGAGTCGGCCGCAAGCCGCAGATTGGAATAACATTCAAAGACTTCCTGCGTTGCTTCACTTTCTGGCAGCTATGGGCCTTTGCGAGTGAGTGTAGTCCTTTGAATCATCCGGTGCACAATAGCTAACGGCCGAAGTTGCTTGGCCCATAGGAGGAAACTTTCTTCCTGCAAATTACTTCAATCTCTGGCTCAAGTCCCTGACCAACGCCAACGGAAGCAAGAAATAGTCAGTACTACCTGGCAATTTCATTACGTATCAACTGACAGAGGTTTCATCAGCACCGTTGCGATGCTAAACTACCTTCCCATAGTTGGCCAAGCCATTCAACTTGTCGCAGAGCTCGTCTTTAGCGGCTTCAGTGACTATTTCCAAGCGCGCCTTCCATTCTTGATACTTCATTCAGTAAGTGCAATCCAGGCCATGTTATCCATATATATGTTTAACCCCATTCAGGTCATTAACATCACCTCATTGGTCATACTAATCGTCCGCCCTACTAATGAACACGCCTACATGGCAGGCTGGTACATGAATTATATCGGTGCGGTCTCGACAATGCTCCTCTGCTCATGGGCATCCGTCCACCTGCAACAAGAACCTCAAGTGCGTACAGTGCTCTTCGCAAGCGGAACCATCCTTGCGTACCTCATGAATGCGTTTATTCCGATTGCTGCATATCCCGCAAAGGAGGCGCCGCATTGGAAGATTGGCGCAAAATTGTATTTGGGCTTTGCGAGTGTGGCTATTATGGTTTTTGTAGGGATTTGGTGGGCGTTGAGGTGGGAGGAGAGAGAAAAAGACGAAAAGAGTGTCAAGGGGAGTACAATCGGGGAACCGGGAAGAAAGGATGAAGTTGCAGCCGCCGAGGATTTGCGCAGCGTGATTCTCCAGAGCGGACTGTGAGTGCCGCGTGACTTGGGCCAATTCCTCGTCAGATATCGCTTTCACCCAGACGTACACGCCCTAATTCGCACTCAAGCCTGCATCATTGGAACACCGACCTTGCGAAACCACTCCCCAAGACATCTAGAAATCATCCTCCCTCATAAAACCATCATAGCATATACAGCAGCTGGACCTATTATCAATCACCCACTCACGCTTTCGTACGCATCAATAAGCTCTGCTTTTTCACTCTACAGTCCCCCCTTATGGCGCGAATTTAGACATGAAAGACAAGCACCACATAAACAGTAGGGGAACTTACAAGACCATGTGTGAGTATACAGACGGATCACCAGGAAATGAATCTAGCCACATCTTTTATATCCTCAGCAATATACTAAGAGAACACCATTCTATCGAAATCCAAGATATTGGTTAAATCAACCTAAAAACACTGCTATAGAGATTAGCAGAACTAGCTGTATCTATCGACACCGCGGGCAGCGCGATGCCGGGACCACAGCGCGAGGGAGAAGGGGGCTGCCAACCAGACGCGGTGCCAGCGCGTCTAGCCGGGGATGCCCCCAACGCTACGCAGGGAGCAACAGGGGAACCTGAACAGCAGAACGGGATACAGGGGAACACAGACAGGGGGATCTTACAATGGCTGACAGAAACACAGAGGACGGGAGCAGAAGGGCTCCGCAAGGCCACCACTGTCCAGGACGCGACGCGGGTCGCCCACGACCTCCTGGCGGCGGTTCGCCGAGTGGAAAATTTTTTCAACCTCCTCCACAGAACCCACCCAACAACTGCAACACTAGTGATCGGGGACTTCAACGCGCACCACCCAGAGTGGACGGGAAAGGCTGCGCCCGGGGAACCGCAGGCGGAACGCCTAAGGGCAAATATGGTCAAATGGGGGCTCCGCCTCCTTAACGAACCAGGAGTACCAACGTGGAGGAGGGGACCCCTCCACACAGTCATCGACCTGGGATTCGCCAGCAGGGCGACAGCAGACAGAATCATAATGTACCGGCCAAGGGAAGACTGGGCTATTACCCGCGACCACATCCCCATCGAAATCCGCATAGGCACAGGACCGATAGCCAGGAAGACGAACAAACGTTTCGCCCTGAAAAAAGCCGACTGGGACAAGATCAAGGTTGCGGTGGGCCACGGGGAGTGGGCCCAGGCCACAGGCAGGTGGGCACTCGAGGGACTGATCAAACAGGTTGGAACTGCCCTGGAGAACCACTGCCCAAGGAAAAGGATTAGTGACAAGGCCAGACCAGGCTGGTCCCCAGAAGCCACAGAAATCCTGGGAGAGATCAAAAGGGCAAGAAGGGCCTTCCAACGGGACCACACCGAGGACAGCGAAAGGAACTGGAAGTCACTCCGCAACCAGCTCAAGCGCACCCTGCGGTCGAACGCAAGGACGCGGTGGAGGAAAGTCGTGGCAGACCTGAAAAATGACGACAACGAGGCCAACGCCCACAGCAAGGGTCTGTGGAACCTGTCGAAATGGAGTAGAAAGGTTGAAGGCGGACAGGGGCAGTCAGTGAACGTACCCCCACTCCGAAGGCACGAACAAGACGAAGCGGAGACCTCAAACGGCGCAAAGGCCCAAATCCTGGGAGAACGGTTCTTCCAGGCGAGCGGGGCGGCGGACCTATCAGACATCGACCCGAACCAGACGCACCCACGCTTCGACTTATCACCAGAGATATCCCCAGACGAGCTCACGGAGGTTATAGCCATGCTTCCCAACAACAAGGCTCCATGCCCTGACCAGATCCAAAACGAGGTGTGGAAGGTCCTTAAAGAAGACATAGCAGACAGCGCCGCTGCCGCGATTACTCAAATGCTCAGGGACGGAGACGTCCCCATGTGCCTAAAGGAGTCAACCACAGTGGTACTTAGGAAGGAGAAGAAAAAGGACTACTCTCTCCCAGGCAGCTACCGGCCTATCGCCCTCGAAAACACGATGGCAAAAATCGTCGAAAAAATTGTCGCAAACAAGATCACAGCCGCAATGGAAGACAGAAAGCTCACATCCTGGAACCAAATGGAAGCCCGCAAGAACAGGTCCACACTCACGGCGATGGAACTACTCACAGGCATAGTAACCACGGCGTGGGGTGCGGGGCAACCAGTGGTCTCGGTACTGGCGCTAGACCTAGCAGGAGCCTTCGACAACGTAGCCCACGACCGACTCACGTGGGTCCTCCGACGGAAGGGATTCCCAGAGTGGATAGTAGTATATGTGGAGGCGTTCCTCAAGAACAGACGGACGAAGATAAGCTTTAACGACTTCGACAGCCCATGGATAGAGACCAACACTGGCATTCCCCAGGAATCGACTCTCTCACCAATACTCTTCCTCCTCTTCATATCCGACCTCCTCCAGGACCTGGGTACAGTCCAAGACAAATGTCTGGGATTCGGGTTTGTAGACGACACCAACATCATGGCGTGGGGACCGTCCGCCGCGGACAACTGCCGGAGGCTCGCCACTGCCCACACGCGGTGCGAGCAGTGGGCATCGCGCTTCGGAGCTAGGTTTGCGCCGGAGAAATACCAACTAATGCACCTCACGAGGAGACGGAACAGGGGGGGAGACCTCCTCTCCACGGTCACGGTAGGAGACCAGCCAGCGGAGTTGGTCACATCTATGAGAGTGTTAGGAGTGTGGGTGGACCCTAAACTCTCATGGAAGACCCACATCCAGAAGGCAGCGGCGAAGGGGGAGGCAGCATTCCAAGCCATGTCCAAAATCACGGCGTCGTCATGGGGACCGTCAGTACGCAAATCGAGACTGATCTACACAGCGGTCACGAGGCCAATCATGGTGTACGGCTCCCAGATATGGTCCGCTGGCAAGGGAGGTACCGGAATCCGTGTGACAGCGCTTCGAAAACTCCTCATCGTCCAGAACAAATGCCTACGGAAGACACTTGGGGGCTATAAGAGGATACCAATAGCAGCAATCGAGAAGGAAAGTGGCACACCACCACTGGCCCTGTACATCAGGGCAGTGGCACTACAGTGGGCAGTCACAACAGCGAACCACCCAGTCACTGGGCAAATCAAGACGGCACTGGAGGAGGTGTGGCAGTCCGCTAGGACAGGAGGACGAGCAGCGAGAAGGGGCAGACCAGCCAGACACATCGCCCAGCCAGCGACGGACATAGAAGGTATGCGCCGGGCCGGCGCCACGATCGTGAAGGAAAGAGAGACCCAACGCCAGGCCTCGCTGGCCAGCGCGGGAAAAGAGGGCAGAACCCGCGGCCGGCAGATCCAATCCAGGAGCAAAGTCAAGGAGATAGCCCGTGACCTCACAGAGAAATGGAAGGATAGGTGGGAACGCGCGGCAGCGAAGCAACGCAGATCGGCACCTACATGGAAAGAGGGCTGGGAGTTCCAACCCCTCCACCTGTACGACGACGTCCCTAAACACGTGGCTACAGCGATCGTGCTACTTCGCACGGAAGTACTGGGACTTAAGGCATGGTTAGCGGGCATAGGGTGCCAGGTGCCGACCCAGCCTGCACATGCGGTCACTCGAGGCAGACCCTCACACACATCCTCTCGTTTTGCCCGGACCAGAAGGATGCGAGGCTCAAACTGATGGAGAGGGCAGGCACGACGGACCTTCCCCGACTACTCCGTGACTGGGAGAAAGTCGCGGCGGCAGGGAGATGGCTACTGGACACGGGGCTACTAGAGCAGTTCAGAGTAGCCCTTGAGGTAGAACAGACTAATACCGGGGGGTGGTCCCCGTTTGCAGCTATAGGCTAAGAACCACACAAGCCCTTCTGCTCCCCTACAACAGGGCAGCACCGACGAGGAAGGAGCGGAACTTGCACGGAGAAACGCAGCGAGGGAAGAGGCAGGGGTGTTTAGCTCGACTAGAGCATGTTGGCCCTGTACACAGAGACGAGTACATAGTGTTTATAGACCCGAGAGGGAACCAGGTAGCACTCTAAATTAAATTACCTTATATCCTCAGCAATACCCACGTGCACTGAACCTACTCGTACAGGACTGGATTGTGTTCCTCTAAAAGGGTCTTCAGGCCAGACACTTGGCTTTCTCATTCATACCGACTGATCTGTCTTCCGAACACTGTAGAGGAGATTGGTCAACGCGCAGGTGGACTCTCCAAGAGAACCTTCTTCCAAAACGACGTCTGGTGTTCACGGAGACTCAGACGTACTTCCAATGTTGGAATATGCACTGCAATGAAGTTATCCCGTCGTGTATCAAAAGAGCTCATACGAAGGACCTGACGCGCTTCAAGAATTTCAATCACGCGTTTCGAGCATTCCCACAAAACGGCATCAGGAGGACCGGGATTAAGATCGAGGCACAGATCCAGGAATATCTCAGTAGGGAACTGACTGTAGATTCGGATGCCTTTGACGCCTTTCTCGGAATCTTCCAAGCATTCCAAGAACTCGACCACCCTGTCTACAATTTCTGGGGGCTCCCGATGACCAGATTCAGCTGGGCGAAGAACACAGTCCAGCGACAGACTGAAGCAGCAGAGATCGTTGGGCTTCACACGCCCTTTCTGTCCTCCCTGGCATGGTCAAGTGATCCGTGTGGCCACGCTAATGCAAATCTGCTGAAACGGAGACCCGGCTTTCCTTCGTGGACCTGGGTTGCTTGGAGACACCTCCGCACCTTTTATCGAAAGCCCATCACCGAGAATGCCCATTCTCCGGTTGTGTACTTTGAAACTCACCAAGGCCAATCTGTAAAACTTGACGAGATCGAGGAAATACTAGGCTCCAGCAACAGCCTTTCTATTTTCAAGCCGTGCATTTACCTAGAGGGCTGGGTTACTACCGTTCAGCTTATTGAGGGCAGTTCTCAGCGTCTTAGACTTCCGAGTTTCGAAATCCAATCCCCCATTCCAACACACAGTGTCATTCATCGCGGACACAGAAACATCAACAATTCAGCATGAGGTCTTCGCTAAGCCCGTTCAAGCTTTGATCCTAGGCAGCAGTTTGGCATGCACTAAAGACGACATTTCCACGTTCGATGCATGGCACGAAGCGCATGCAATAATCATTCGAAGCTTGCCAGATAACACGCATACTCGCGTGGGCACCGTGACCTGGGGTCGCCTGAGTCGCCCTTCGCTCAACAACACTCGGGATGAGATGAAAGTCAAAGAGGTCTTTGAAGCTCGGCGCATCATCCCCCCATGCAAGTGCGGATGCCAGACTCTCAGTGCCACATCTTTTGATCGCTACTTGGAGGATGACAATCATGTAATGCAATTCAGCAAGGTCAAAGTTCGACTGGTATAGAGTGTCTGAGAGAGTTTGTAGGTAAAGATAGGATTACATGGAGCAGGACGAATATCAGTAGGGGAAGATTGGAGGGAAAATGAAAATTTTGTCATACTGAAGAGATAATATCGAACATAGGCTGAAAATGATGGCGCAAAGATTGGGAGAGGAACTGTATGGGTATCTATTCATTATCGTGTGAAGACCTATGCTTCAGTGCTGACTCACGCTATGCACGTCCACAATTACACATCGACCGCCACTCCTCTTCCAAAGCCATCCTTTTCCTCAGCCTCCTGCCTCATCTTCACCCAATCCATTTTCTCGGTCCCGACCTTAGTCTTGTCCGAGCTAGAATCTGCCGATGCACGGCCTGGCTCTTGGAGTTGCTCTCGCTCGTGCTTCAGATCCTGTTTTTCCCCAGTCTTAGTCTCTGGAGCACTAGGCACAGGGCCGTGCCTCTTCTCGTCTTCGTCGCTGTCTAGGCCAACCTTGATAAGTGCGTTTCCCAAGACGTGCGTTTCCTCAAACTCGGGTTCCTCGTGAATACTTCGCGGCTTCTCTTTCTGGTCGGGCTTTGCCAGCTTTGTCGCATTGGTGTCATCCCAGCTTCTCCTGGCAAGAGGCTCGGTGCTGCTGCGGTTGAGTGTTGCGCTCCTTCGATGCTGGGAGTCCAAGCTCTTCTTGACAGCATCGTACTGTGTGCTCCTCTTGTTCTGTGCTTCTTTTTCAGTCTGTGCAATCGGTGTGGTAGCTGATTTGGACTGCAGTTGGCTCGCGGGTTTCTTGACGGATGTTCCCTTCCTTGGAACCATGGTGCCAGCTTTTTTCTCGCTGGTGCCAGTAAGTGCCGCGATGATGCCTTGTTTGTTATGCTTCTTCTCTTCTGCAATAGCTTGTTTCAAGGCCGCCCATCTGAACGCAACGATGTCCTCGACTTCGCCTCGGTTCTCTTTGGACTCAGTAACCTTGCCCTCCGCTTCCCTGATGTGCGTGACGCGGGTCTTATGTTCGAGCTGCTGTAGTTCCAACTGGCCTTGTGCTATTCGGCCTCTGCGAATGAAAGTTGTAGGTTGGTATTTCTTCATGTACTCAGCATCGAGGCCTTTCATGAAGTAGGCTGTTGGACCAAGGAGAGCCGCAATATCTTTGAGGACGAAGCCACCAATACCGAAGCCTACACCTCGCACAGCACCCATGACGCCGCGGTCTTTTGCGCCACGAAGTGGCTGCGTGACGATTCCAGTGACTCCGTCTGTTACGCCGTAGACGAATTCGTCGCGACCAGCGCGAAGGCCAGAGTGTAGGCCTGTGACCCGTGGCGGACGTCGGACGGTTTGATCTCCGTAAAGTCGAGGTGCGTTGTGGAAGCCTTGGGTGAGGGCGAGTGTGATGTTCATGGGGAAGCGTGCAAGCGCATGACCAGTTTTTCTGAAGCCGAAGGCTGCTTCGTGTGCGAGCTCCTCATTCAACGTCTCATCCGGTTCGGTCAACTTCGAGATACTAGACTCTTCGCGCTCTGGCTTTGGTCTACCGTTTTGCTCCTGCTCTTTCTTGGCGACATGGTCCTCGGCAGAGTTGTTGGTCGATTTGTCTAATACAGCATTTTCTTTTGCTACAGCCCCCTTCTTCTGTTGCCTTTTCTTTTGGTGCTGTCTCTTCTTCTCCCACAGTTTCTCACGTTTCTTCAAGCTTCTGCCCATCTCCACAGGGACTGAGCCCACGCCCAAAGCAGCGTCAGTCAATGTGGTGTAGATACTTCCCCACAGACCGGTGACTGGCTCACCCGGGCCACCAAAGTCGTTCCATTCGTAATGCCGGATTAATCGAAGTTCATTCCACTTGAGCTTCTTCTTGTTGACCAGAATTTCAGCCGCCAGTGCAGATAGCTTAACATTAGTGTTCTTGATTTTCCAGGCCGCTGCGCGGTTGTCCAAGAAATTGCAGCGCATGCTGTCCTCTCCGTTGAGTGGCAAACTGCGATGGAACGAGCGAACAGCGTTTAGCGCGCCGTCACCTTCAGCCTCGATGCTGTCTGCAATCTTTTGCACATTCTTTTGCGCCTCTTCTGTAAGACACTCTTTGATACCTTTAGCCAACCGTTCCGCAGTCAAGTTCTTGTAGGGTATACATTCGTGCGCTCCAGCCTTAGCCTTGCTGACCATTGCGCCCCAAAACGGCTGGTCGCCGAAGAAAGGTACGATCATCGTTGGCTTTGCGCACTTGAGGCCAATAGCAGTGGTTCCGGCTCCTCCATGATGGATAACTGCTTTGCACCTTGGGAACAACCAGTCGTGCGGTGTGTTCTCGAGCATGAAAACGTTGTCTGGACAATCGGCATTGGAACCAAAACCTCCCCACCCTTTCGACACAAGCGCACGCACACCCGCCATCTCAATGGCCTCGAAGATCAGCTTTGTAAATTCGTCCGGATCGTCTACCACGATCGAACCAAAACCGATGTAAACTGGAGGCTCGCCATTGTCTAAGAATTTCTTTAGATCATTGGGAGGTGTAAAATTTGACGCAAGATCCAGAAAAACGAAGCCAGTGACGTCGATCTCTGGCCCCCAATCTTTGGGCTTGGGGATAATACCAGGTGACCACATATATGTGTATGGCACCTTTAATCGATATAACTGCCCAGGCGCCCAGAGCGTACTGATGTCCTCCAATCGCAATACCTGGGTTCGGAAACGATTGATGAGGTCACCAAGGCCTTGCCACATCATCATCTCAACGAGAGGATATGACATAAAGTTGCTGTAGGTAGGTTCAACGTTGCTGACTTTGATGTTTGCCAGTGGATGTGGAAAGTGTACAGTTGGCGTATACGGGAATCTGTACACAGTCAGCTATAAATCCGCACTACGCAGTGGCTGGTTCCTTACGTGAACATCATGTGCAGTGGTATGCCCAGCTTCTCAGCGATGTGTGCAGGTGCAAAACTAGGAGGATTCGCAATAATGGCGTCCGCAACGAATGGTGCTTTATCTCCCACTTTGGCATCGTTAGCGGCAGACCTATTGCGCAGACACAGAGTAACTTACTCATCTTGGCATTCATATGATCGGTCTCATCGTCTGTGGCATTGATGCAAGCGCGCCACATCCCTTGGAACATCTCGTACATCTGCGCTCTCCGCCGACCAATTTCACCACCCTTGATCGTGTCAATGTTCGGGATCAAGCCCGGGTTCTTTACCATAAATGCCATCAGCTCAGCTGGGTTGCCTCCCACAGAGAAGAACTCTAGCCCAGAGTCCTTCTGCACGAAATCTTTGAATGCTGGATGGGTGGCGATGCGGACACGATGCCCATAATCTTCTTTCAAAATCTTGCCAATGCGGATGAAAGGTTGTACATCTCCTCTTGACCCAATAATGATGATGACAATGTTCAGTTTTACGCGTCGCGAGATATCGTTCTCCATTTCGTCCTCTTCCGGCGAAATTTTCCCCGTATTGCCGCCTCGAGCGTCGTATGAATGTATGCTCTGTTGCTCGTCATCTTTCCCGTGCTTCGGCAGGACAGCGCCTAGAGCCTTTGCGATGTATCCACTGCCAATATCCTCCTCCAATATGCTGAGCTTTAGGCGTCCGTCGCTCTTCACAGAACCCTTGGTTTGGAAGTGCTCGTTTGAGACCTTAAAACGTGCGAAGGGATTCATGGTCGATGACAGTCGTTTTCTTGGCGAGCGCGTTCGGGCCTTCTCCTGCTGCACTGTCTCATTGCGGCTGGAGCTGTCCGTGGGTTGCTGCTCGTCTTCAGAGTCCGATTCCGAGGAGCTATGATCGAACGTAATGGTCGTTTGTCTCTGTACGGGCGCCGGCCGTTGCTTTCGAGAGGCTGGTATGTTTCTCAACAGCGAATGTTTGGTTGAAGGCTTCGGCCGTTCAGTCGCTGATCGGTCTTGCAGGCGTCGTCGTACGGGGGCAGGCTGTGGTGTCTCGTTCTTGGAGGACTGCTCTGGGTCTTGGAGCTCTGTGAAGTTATGTTGAGAGATGTGTGTGGGTGTAGGATCCTCTAACGTGGGAAACTTCAGTGCTGTGCTACCCTTGCGCACTGACGGATCGCCGGCAATGTCTGGAAATGTAGGCTCATCAATCACCATGCCAGTAGGCAAAATATGGGAGTCTTCCTGGATGCGAGTGGCCATTCTGCGCGTCTTCGCGAGTTCGTCGCGGTGACGATCGCTGAATTATTAGTACTATTGTGTGAGCAGGCGGCGCGGACAATGGAAAGAGCTGTGCAGAATGGTGTCACTGCGTTTGCGCCTGACGCCTACGGCACGCGCGTGGCGGTATACAGAGGTCGTAGACTACAAGCAGCGACGGAATTCACCGATACTTCTTAGCATTGGCAACGGTGCCTGAGCGTCTTCAGTGACGCCACACATAGGTAAACTTCGTATCAGGGTGGTGGTTTTAACCGAAGCAAGTTAATGTCCGAGGTTGGCGCTGCCGCAGCTTCCCTGTTAGGTCTTTCGAAAGGTACGTGACGTCACTCCGTTTCCCAAAACGTCCCGCGTCAATCTCACGGCCCAGCCAATTTGCGTGCAACATCGAATTTCCGCATGTTTGATGACATGCAATTGTGTGTTTACGGCTATACGCATTGCTCGCCCTTCAAGCAATGTCTGGCCGCCAGACTAGGATGATGATTCTGGCAAGTTCTTACAGAGTCCATTGATCATGTTGATGATCATTGTAGTTCTAATGCGAGCCGAACCATCCGGAGCACCCGCAGAAGGTGGGCGCGTGACAGTCTCTGATCAACGCCCAAATCCCAATCCATAGAAGACAGCCTTGACGATGTCGTGAGCCCAGCCCCCCCAACCGCGAGCGGTCTGGACCATATTCAGAATCTTCACGATGTTGCGATCCCATGCATCAACATCTTCCCAATCATCAGCGTAAGGCTCAAAGACTGCTGTCTCGATACTGCCTGGTGATCCAGGTGTCACCAGGTCCCACTCGCCATTGTCCTTCTGGCGGACATGCACTTTCGGTCCGACGACTAATGAGCGGCCGAGAATGCGGTTGTCGGACACAAATCGTGTCCCTGCGGCGACCACGTCTTCCACCTGACCCATTGCACCACCGGCCAGCAACAGACGACCAAAGGTGGGCACGATGGGAGTGTCGATGAAGTAGGGAAATAGGCAATTGACTCGTATCCCCTGGAGCGAGCTTGTTGACCTCAAACTCCTGAACAGACCTAGCACAGCATGCTTCGCCGCGTTGTATTGTGGTTGGATCGCAATGGGCGCAAGCGATGCTACTGAGCCGAGCAGCAGCAGGTGTCGGTCGCGCGGCGATGTGGCTGAGGGCTTCGAGTCTATGCTGCACGCTTTCGAACCAGGGTTTTTTGGCAGGTAGAAATATGCGAGATGCGTTGTGTATAGGACACCTGTGAGATTCACGTCCACGATCTTGAAGTTCGGCGGCGGGGGCTCTGCGGCATCGAGGTTCTTGCCCTCCTGCAAAACGTCGATGCCTGCGATTCCTGCATTTGCTACCACCGTGTCGAGCCCACCATGAGGACTCAGTTTGATGGCTTCCTTGAACAGGTTGACCTGTGAATGCCAATCCGTGACGTCGCAGTGCACGAAATGCACGCGCTCGTTGCCCGCCTCTTTGCGCACATCGCGTACAAGCGTATCGCCCATCTTCACGTTGATGTCGCCAACGATTACTGTGGCTCCATTCTTCGCCCATAGCCGCACAAACCCAGCACCAAAGCCGCTCGCTCCACCCGTTATTAGTATCACCTTGTCCTTGACCCAAGCGGCATCGTATGGGGTAGTAACGTCGATGGGAGGAGATTGGCGAATGGCCGCAACCATACTCTCAGCCTTATAGTCAGTCATGGCGATCCAAAATGCGGAAAAGATAATAGTCGAATTTCTGGCGATGCTAGAAAGCTCCAGAGGCCTTATATTGGCCAGCTGCGTTCGATGGTATGGGTGCTCTTGGCCATCACACAAAGTTAGGGACAGCCTCGGCCTGCTTCTCGGAGGGCTGAAGCTCCGCACGCGATAACAGTGATCGCTGAAGCTAGAAAGCACCTCGCACTGTCAACCACAAAAGCGTTAGGGGCAATGTAGGTTTGACCACGTCGTCGCCGTATGGAAGGTAATCAAGGGCGCTGCTGCGGACGCCGCGGGAGTGCCTGGATATGGTGGAGGCGCCACTAGCGCCTGGACCCTGTGCAGTTTTTTGGCTGACCCCGCGATACATCCTAACGAGACAGACTTCGATCATTCACACCACAAGCAATCAGCCAATCGCAATCGAGCGTGGGATACTTGCAAGCATGGCTACCAGACCGCCTGCTCTCGACGTCTCGAACACGCACATCGTCGCAACGCTCTTCTACAAAATCGACAAACCACACAACGCTCTACTGCCCGATCAAGTACCACACACTCCTCAGGATACCATACCCGCCGCCTCAATCGAGACACTGGGAGATGGTGCCTCTCCGACCAAGCATCTCGAAGCCTACCCTCTCGAGCCTCCAACACAAGGGCCCGATGCGCTCGACAACCTGTATGGTAACTACATCAGCCAGAGCTGCCTAAATGACTTTACAACAACACTGTCCAGCATCCTGCCTGGATTGGAACCTGGAACAGTGATTGCTCGCAAGCTAGAACGAGCCAAGCACTGCCGCGTCGTCGAGACCACCTTTCCTCTCCCCAGCGCCGCCTCTGTATCTCTCGAGATCCTTCGCCGCCATGAAGCTATCTCCCGTTTCGAGCTTGAATGGAACGTAGAGTGTGTCTTCCAAGCCGACACAATACACCGGCGCTACAAGCGACTGGCAGTCTTCGACATGGACAGCACCCTGATCCAGCAAGAAGTCATCGACGAGATCGCCGCCGTCATTGGTGTGGAGAAGGAGGTTGCTGCTATCACAGCAGCAGCAATGAACGGCGAGCTAGACTTCGAGGCAAGTCTGCGCGCGAGGTGCAAGCTGCTGAAGGGTGTTCCTGCGACAGTGTTCCAGGACCTCAGGCCCAGGATAACGCTGAATGAGGGTGTCAAGGAGCTGATCACCGCGCTGAAGAGACTCGGTTTCAAGACTGCGGTATTGAGTGGAGGATTTACACCATTAACGGGCTGGATGGGACAGCAGTTTGGTTTGGACTACGCATACGCAAACCACCTCGTGGTCTCGGAGGATGGCCAAACGCTTACTGGTGAGCTCACGGGCGAGATTGTACATGCGCAGAAGAAGCGCCAGCACGTTCTTGAGATCTCGCAGAAAGAGGGCATACTGCTGGACCAGGTTGTGTGTGTCGGTGACGGCGCCAACGATCTGCCCATGATGGGTGTTGCTGGCCTGGGCGTGGCTTTTCACGCCAAGCCCAAGGTGCAGCTTTTGGCGCCCGCAAGATTGAACACCAAGAGCATGCAGGATCTGCTGTTCCTGTTTGGTATTACTAAGGAAGAGCAGGACGAGCTGTTGAAGTGAAGTGAAGTGAAGTGAACACCGGTACCGCCTCGAGGCTGATGCACGCACGCCGTGATAGACTAACGTACTCCACGGGTGAGCGGATCATACGAGTGAGCGGATCACTCTGCCAAGACCACACCAAATCTCTACCCTATCATAGCCTGTATTGGCCCACGTTGGCCTTGTATACAGTAGTACAGCACATAATATTATTTAATAACACTTTCTACAGGCTTTTTACACGTGCGCGAGTTATGCCCTACCTCATGGCACCGTGTACAGCGTCTTTGGGTTGCCTCACCCCCTTTAACACCTGCTCGCTTCCTTGCCTTCTTACCATCACCACGCGCCCCAAACTCTGTCAGAGTTGTTACCCGAAGGCCTTCCTCTGCTGTTAGAACTCCCTCCTGCTGTAACCGCTTTCTTTTGTGTGATTTACGTTGTGATGCAGCCTCATTTGCCGCTCGAAGCTCAGCATTCTCCTTCTGGGCCAACACTAGCTTATGCGCTACTACAGCTGCGCCTTTGGCAAGCTTTTCAAAGGCCTCAACCATTGAAGTTGGTGAGCTGCCCATATGCCTTTGAATCCTCTGTCGAACCAACGTTGATTGCGACCCTATTTGCAGGGCATTGCTTGGGGTTTGGGACTGCCAGGGCTCATCTTCCACAGTAGGTAGCGGTGGAGTACGTAGGCGGACATCAAGGCCCATTATGACCCGTTCTGGGTCAAAGGGAACCAATCCAGCGCCTCGGAACCCTCCTTGGATATTACTAGGAGTAAATGACTCCTTGTAGGCGCCTATAAAGCATGGCAGGAACTTGGTTTTAGTGATATGCGTGATTCTGTTGCGCATGAGATCCTCAGCTTGGCGCCCATACGCCTTCAAAGGGGCAAAACAACCCACATCAAGTGGCTGCAAGAGGTGTGATGAGTGTGGAGGCATACACAGTGTAATAATCTTTGCTTCCTTGCAGTATTGTTGGAAGTTAAGGGAGTTGTGGCTCTCATGGCCGTTAATAAGGAGCAGCTGGTACCCTCCTCGGGTGCGCCTCTTTGTATGGGCATTAAAGTGCTCTAACCACTGGAGTCTAAGCTTGTTAGTAGTCCATCCGTTCTCAGAGACTCCAATAACCCAGTCCTGAGGCAGATTGTCCTCTTTGTACCAGGCAGAGAGGTAGTATTGGCCTTTGAAGATGATGAAGGGCGGAATGGCCCATCCAGTGCCATTGATGCCCTGTATGACTGTTGTCCACTCCCAATTGCCCTGCTGGACTGCCTTTGGCCGTCCTCGACGCTCTGAGCCTGTAACAACTGCTCCTGTTGATATCTAGCCCATCATAAAGCCAGTCTCATCAAAGTTGTACGTGTCGTCATCCTGGATGCCATACTTGGCTTTGGTATTCTCTACAAGGCGGAACCAGCCTTGTATAATCTCTGGATCCTCACAGAGGGCTCGCTTGTAGTCGTACTTGCGATTAAACTTAACTTTGAGCTCAGGGTGGCGCTTAACGAACGTACTGGCCAAAGTCTGTTCGCGTTGACGCATGGACCACCACAACCACATTTGATTACCAACTTCAAAGCAGTATAACTCTCTACTACATAGACCAAATAAGACAATTAGGGTTGCAAATTAATCGCATTACGCTTAGTATCTAGTCTGGTAGCCCTTTGCACGTTGCACAGCGTCTAGGCGTCGTGGCATAGACCTAATAAGGCGTTTGATCAGTGCGTCAGGTATAGCAGCCCATGCCTCAATCAACCCCAATTCGAACGCCTCCCACTCAGCAAGAGAGTCTCCCATATAGTCAAATTCAGGATGCAGCTCATGGAGCTTCTTTTTAAGTGCCCACCACATGTGTTCAATAGGGTTAAGGTCAGGTGAGTATGGTGGCCATTTGATCGTAGCAACACCATGAACCTCTAGCCACTCCTTCGAGACCTGGGAAGTGTGGATAGGTGCGTTATCCTGCATAAACCACTCGCCTGGCCTGTAGCTGTCCTGGAGACCTTCCTCAAGTGCTCGTATGTAGCTCTGAGCTGTGTATCCATTGCGTTTGGCTGATGTGTCGCGATTCATAATTACTAGACGACTACGCCTTGCTCGGCCACCTGGAGTAATCCATATTGAGCCCCATACCATACGAGCAGGTTGGCGAGCAGTGGTGACCTCCTCAACCATCTCGTGCGACCATTTATCCTCAGGTAGTCGCCATACCCAGGGCGTGTTGTGGCCAGATCCACGAGCAACGCTGCACTCGTCACTGAACCTGATAGTACGCCTCCCAAAATCAAACCCCAGCCATTCATTAGTAAGATTGAGGCGTTCCGCAGCTCTGTTCTTGTTGATTTTTGGCCTACGTCTCGCTCTGAACTTGCGGTATCCCTCGTCAGCCATTGCGCGCTGCACAGTACGCTTAGAAACGCTGGGGTAGGTAGTATTGGCGTCCCACAGTCCAGCCTCCTCCATAAGCTTGTGGTACTCAATACCTGGGTTTTTCCGAGCAATCCGTAGCAGCCGGCGATGGTCTCTACTAGTCAATGTAGGTGGCCGGCCTGTCCGAGGCTGCGTTGTGGTGCTGCAGCTGGTTGTCCATCGGAGTACTGTTTTCTGTACGCACCGCTGCTAGCAGTCCAGCGCGTCAGCAACTTCGCTTGTCGACACACCAGCCTCAACCTGGGCTAAGCAGTATATCCGTTGGGCTTCTGATAATTCACCTCCGCGCACTCGATTTGATGAAATTTTAGTGCTAAAAGCTCTCATATTGATGTAGTCGTGTGTAGTTGAAGAAGATACCCCTCTTTAGAGTTCGCGTTGTTGAAATGGTCTGTGCACACGCGCGAACAGACTAAAGTCCTAGTACAGTATATGAACTCTACTAGGTTAACGTAAAGCACCACCGAGCCGGCAACACCACCGAGCCGGCAACTTTTCCTTGGCATTGCGAACACCATGTACAAAACAAGCAATTACTTACTACCCTCTGTAGAACCCGCGTACGACGCACTTGTATTAGATGCAGAATCTTCTTCTGCATCTTTTTGGCACGTACGAGCGTTGTGCCCAGTCTTTCCACAGTTGCCACAGTGCCGTTGACCTGGCTGGGCTCTTTCTTGACCATTACCTACACGCGCTCTCTTTGATACCGTACGAGCTGCAGTTGCGCTCTCAGCTACAGAAAGTGCTGCAGCACCATACTCCATTGTCCCACCATGCTGAATCTGCTTTCTTTTACGCCCTTTGCGCTTAGTACCCTCTGCTAATTGCTCCTCAAGCTCTCGTACACGAGCCTTAATAAGAACATTTTCATGCAGCATCTCCTCAGCTCCTTTTACTAGCTTTGAGAACCCTTCCTGAGCAGATGTTGGTGACCGTACGAAGCGCTCGCTTACAAGCTTTGACTGCGACCCAAATTCGTACGTATTGCTTGGTGTTTGGGATTGCCATGGTGTTTCTAGTAGAGGTACTGGTGGAGGGGTATGAAATCGCACTTCAAGCCGATCAATGACTACCTGCGCGTCAGTAGGCACTAGTCCTGATGCCTGAAAGGCCTTCTTGCAGTTATTGTACGTAAACACGTCGAAAAACGCGTCTCTAAAGGCTGGGAGGAAGCCTTCCTTGTTAATGTGGAAGACGCGTTTGGATGCCAAGGCTCGTACGCGTTGGGAGTACTTCAGTTTCAACGGTGAGAAACACACCACATCAAGTGGCTGAAGTATGTGTGATGAGTGAGGAGGCATACAGAGGGTTAAGATTCTGTTCTCCAGGCAGTAGTCCTTAAAATTCTGGTTGAGATGGCTCTCATGGCCGTCCAAGATAAGCAGCCTGTACAACCCCTTCTGACGCGCTCTTGTATGCACGTCAAAATGCTTCAACCACTCAAGACCAAGCGCGTTGTTTGTCCATCCGTTCTCAGAGACAGAGAGCTTCCAGTCGTACGGTATATTAGTCTCCTCATACCAGGCAGAGATGTGGACACGCCCCTTGTAGATAATGAAGGGTGGGATAGCATACCCAGCAGCGCAGATGCTCTGGATAACTGTAACCCACTCCCGATCGCCTAGCTGAATAAGGTTTGGTCTTGTACGCCTCTCTGAGCCTGTAACAACCTTCATTGAGCCAATAACTCCCATCTGGAAGCCGGTCTCATCAAAGTTGTGGATGTCCTCATCTAGGACCCCATACTTGTCTTTTGTCTCCTGTACGAGCTTGAACCACGCGCTGATAACCTCTGGATCTTCCTGGAGTATTCTCTGACGGTCCTTTGCGCGATTGAAAGCCATCTTGAGTTCTTCCGTACGCGACACAAATCGCTCAGCCCAGTTCTTGCCAATAGGTGTCCCACCATGTACAGCCACGCCTCTGAATACACACAAGGGAACCACCCTGATGTACACACACTGCTCAGTCTCCCCAATTGGAAGGGGAGCTGTAGTTCTGAAATGGTAGCAATACCCGCGCAGGCAAGAAATGCTTTCTAAGGTAGTGTGGCAGCACTGTAATTCCATAGCTTAGCACGTCCTATATGCCCTTCGGGAGGCGGTGATGGTGGACTTAATCCCCATCCTATGGACGAAAATCGAATACCAACCAACCAACCAACCACGTACAGCCAACAGTTTATCTGAAATATCTGCCACCTCACACAGCCGGGGGGCAAATCCACGCGAATCAAAGTCAAGGATGTATCGTACGATCGTTTGCTCTTCTGTCGCAGAGAGCTTTCGGCCGTTGGGCGTAGCAGACAGCCGGAAGGTGATTTTGTTCTGCCGATCAGAGAGCCGTTGATGTGGGACGTTGTATGCTAGAGCAGCAAGATGCACGCTCTTAAATTGACCTGATTCGTACGCCTGGAGTGCGAGGTCTATCCTGCCTTCTTGCTGGAGTAGCTTAGCTTTGCGTTGTTGACCCATTGTTGTTTGTACGTGGTGTTCGCAATGCCAAGAAAAAGTTGCCGGCTCGGTGGTGTTGCCGGCTCGGTGGTGTTGCCGGCTTGGTGGTGCTTTACGTTATACATTATCTTAATTGACAGTCACTTTCATCTACGACAGGACTATTCAGTAACTCCAGCATCGAAAACAATATCTACAGCTGTGATTTCAGCTTGTGTGCATTACAGTGCCGTCTTTACTGTCCTAATATCAGAGCGTCAACTGTTGGCGTAGGAGACATGCATGACGTCAGATAAAACAATAGCCAGCACAACCACTCGACCGCCGACTGCCCTTTATTCTAGCACTCTTATTGACATCTGCAAAAGTAATCACTGCCACGAGCCGACCGCAAAGCAAGCGATTGCAGAGACCCCACGCAAATCCCACGACAAACATGGCAGATCAAGCCTCACTCAAGCTCCTCGCCAACTACAGCGTCACCGGCTTCCTCCTCAGCACGGGCTTGCTCATGCTTCTCAGTCCAACAACCATGGCTGCACTCTTTGGCATGCCTGTTCAAGACAACACATTCGCCTCCGGATTTGTGCAATGCATGGGCGGGCGGAATCTGACTTTTGGAATCATCTCTGCCATTTTCGTACAGCGCCGGGACCTGCGGGCTGCGGCAACAATGGCAACATTGCTGGCAGTCGATGGATGTGTAGATGGGTGGGTGACATGGAAGTACGCGGGACCCATTGCCGCTGCGCCGCACTTTGGAGCGGCTGCCATCATTCCCTTTGTCAGTGCATGGATGTCGAGTTAGCTTCTTGTTTCAGGTTCAAGTACTGGAGGTGCCTGGATATTGTCAGAGGAGTTTTTGGCCCGAACATTCGCACGGGAGATAGGCCTTACGGTCGACTGCTGGCAATACAGAGAAATAATACAGCTTCTGTGGGAAGGCTCGTATTGGTTCTACTGCTTGAACGCCAATGTCAGACAGATGAACGCCTGTGCTGGACGAGCAATGTATGAAAAGGCAGCGTAGTCTGTTGCAGTATACGATCTACTTTTCCATTGCTGTCCTCTCAGTACTTCCAGGCCATCCCCCTAGGCACACCTGCTCTTCGCCTGTAGCCTACACTAACAGATCCCAATAACACCGTTCACTGGGATGTCAATACTCGTTGTATAACTTGCTGCATCGCTCAACAAATACACATATGCGCCGCCCAACTCTTCCACCTCCGCCAACCTTGGGATACCTCCGTAATACTTCAGTTGCTGCTCCCAGTCCGGCTGCTGCTCGACCCAGTATGTCATGGCCGTCTTGACCAAGCCCGGAGACACGCTGTTAACACGGATCCCGTACTGTGCCCACTCCATGGCGAGCGTGTGCGCCATGTTCTTGACGCCGGCCTTGGAGGCGCCGTAGGGAGCAGACGGGACACGCTTATTGGGGCGGTGCGAGGCCATCGATGCCGTGAAGACGATCGATCCCTTCACGCCTTGCTTGATGAATGCACGCGCTGCACAGCGCGCGCTGTAGAACGTGCCGTACAGATTCACGCCCCACAATTGGTCGATTTCCTCTGTCGTGAAGTCCAGCGCGGGCTTGTGCTTGGTGCGCCCTGCGTTGCACACCATGCCGTGCAGGCCACCGGCTCCGGACAAGATCTTGTCGACGGCGGCTTGGATGGACTCTTCTTTTGTGACGTCGGCTTGAATGGCAAATATTTGGCCGGGATACTTGTTTGAGACTGCGGCGAAATCGTCACCTGTGTCACCGATGTCGATGGAGTAGATTTTTGCGGCGCCGTTGGAGAGACAGCAGTCTGCTATCCCAAGACCGATGCCTGCGGGTCATCAGTAACAATTCTGGTGAGAACTAACGAGCTTGTGGGTGTTAATATGCATAGTACATACCCCTGTTTGCGCCTGTGATGGCGATGATCTTGTCTTTGAGCTGGACCGTCTTGACAGGTCCTGACTCCGGAATTGCGTTCATTTTAGCTGCGGACGATGTCATGTTGTCTAAAGTGAAGTGTCAAGCACCGACAGCTATATCAAATGTTGGTAATGAGTAGTCTTAATCAGCAGAAGATGGAGGTGTAAGGAAGCTCCAAGGTTCAAAATCGTACAACTGTTCCGTGGCTGCCTTTATACTTTCTTGATCTCTCCACACCCCGCACACTTCTCCATGGTTCGCCCCTTATTGGGACCATTGTGGTCCACTACGTGTCGTGACGAGCAGTACGCTGCATAGCGGCCTTGTGGCCGTGTGCCTCGAGACGACGTGCATTTGCCGAATGCCGAGACCGATTTCAACGTTACCGAAAGCAAAACTGATCAGCATCACACAAACAAAGTGCTAAGCTGGGCCATATGCTTTTCGGCCAATATACTTTTCGGTCACCCCACCAAAACTGCCACCCGCACCTTCGACGCGCGATAACACAACAACGTTTATATTTGAAACTGAGTACACATAGAATTAAGGGTAGAAATAGCTGGTTGAGCTACAGGCGCCTTGCGAGTAACCTTTTTTCTGCTTTTTGCAGCCTGAGCCGCAGCCTGAGCCGCAGCCTTGTCGATGGCAGCTTTGATTCCATCTACATCTGCAAAACGCTCATTTGGGTCCCGAGGAATTTTCTTTCTTGGCAGCTTAATCTTGAGTAGATCTAGCTGGCATTGCAACCGCTCGTTGCTTGCTTGCAGCCTAGCTGCGCGTGTATTTGAAGCTGCAATAGCTTTGCCTGCTTTCCCCAGCAGATAGCGAGTGCTACGAGAGAGCTTTTCTGACTGCCCCAGCGCTTGTTGGAGCTTAAATAAGTCTTGAGATCTTTGAGGAGTTGTAATAACCTTGTCTACAAAGTCATTCTGCTGTAAGGGAGCTGGAGGGGTTACAGCACGAGTCTGAACCTGTGATGAAGTAAGAGGAACGCTTGGGTTGTATGGAACAAGCCCTGTTGCCCGCCAACCAGCTCGTATAACATGCTGCGATAAACCATGTTTACGCGCTTTATAATATGCTAGTATAAAGCGCTCTTTTTTGACTGGTGCAGCGTCGCTAAGTGCTGAGAGAGCCCGTATTTCTGTACGATACTTTGATTTTATAACAGAGAATGGAGCAAGGTCTAATGGCTGCAAAATATGAGAGGAGTGGGCTAGCAAGTAGATACAGTGGATGTTGTGCTGATAACAAGTCCACATAAACTCTGTACTTACATGAGAGCCATGCCCATCAAGTATGAGTAGTCGATGAGTGCTATGCGTTGGCGTTGATTCTGGGATGAAGATGCGTTTTAACCACTCCAATCCAATATTATTTGATGTCCAGCCGTTTTCAGATGTTGTATAGTACCAGTCTGGCACGTATTGCGATGGGAACCACGTTGTTTGGAGGTTCTGTCCTTTGAATATTACGACTGGGCGGAGCCGTCGTCCAGTGGCAGATGCAACCTCAACAATGGAGACCCACTCGCGGTTCTCTGGCGATTGATTGTAAGCCTTGCGCTTATAGGACGATGCAAGCACTTGGGAGTTGTTACATACGCCAAGCGCTATGCCTGTCTCGTCAACGTTCCATGTGTCCTCAATAGATATGCCCAGCTTGAGTCGAGTCTGCTCAAAGAGCTCCAGAAACGCGCGTATGGTGTCTGGGTTGGCTGCCTGAGCTCGAACAGCTTCGATCGATCGGCCGATGACTGAGTGTACGCGTGGGTTGCGCTGCAGGAAGTTGGAGACCCAGAGTTGACCGAGTGGCGCGTCGTCGGCGTTCATGTGGAGTATCCGCATGGCCATCTCTCGCACGCGAGCGTGGCTGGGTGGATGAGCGCGTGCGTCCTCATCCAGAATCCATTCAACAAAGAACTCTTCTTGCTCCGGTGTCAGCCGTTGCTGTTGTTGGTGAGCTATCGCGTGGGGTTGATGGCCGGCAAGGCGCGCTTGTAGCGTCGTTCGTGGGATGCCGTACGCCTTACTGGCAGCGCGCTGGCTTTTGTAAACACCAGCGTTGAGATCGCTAATAGCGCTTTGTATAGCGAGCTCGCGATTGTCCATATTGGGCGCGTCGTTGTTGTGTTATCACGCGTCGAAGGTGTGGGTGGCAGTTTTGGTGGGGTGGCCGAAAAGTATATTGGCCGAAAAGTATATTGGCCGAAAAGCATATGGCCCAGCTTATGGTAACAACGATCTTATTGGAACAAGGTCCCTCTGGTAGTATGACTACCATGGATAACCGAGTAGGAGAGGGACAAGGCGGGGTGGCTGCAACGTATTGTATTGACTATCGTGTTGTGTGTAAGACTCACACTGTCATTGTGAGTGCCATTGCCCACCAGGCAGTGCCTGCCACAACAGCATATCATGTGACTCCCGAACACCTTCCACCCTGGACTGAACCCAGTTATTCTCAACAGATCTTCTATTTTTCGTGTTATATTCATCTAGAGCGTGATCAAACGCCATTTCCTGCAGTTTTTGGCAACGTCTAGTTGAACACAACGGTCTTGGCACCGTTCAGGAACACCCGTTTCTCGCTCCACCACTTGACAGCTGCAGCAAGCACCTGGCTTTCAACGTTGCTGCCCTCAACTACCAATTCATTCGGGCTCAGGGCGTGGTCGACACGCGCAATACGCTGCTCGATGATCGGGCCCTCATCCAAATCCGCAGTCACAAAGTGCGCTGTGGCGCCGATGATCTTCACACCGCGCTCATACGCCTGGTGGTACGGCTTCGCGCCCTTGAACGACGGCAAGAAAGAGTGATGAATGTTGATGATCTTGCCAGACATCTCAGTGCATAGGCGGGGAGACAGGACCTGCATATATCTCGCCAGAACGACAAGGTCGATGTTGTGCTGTTTGATGAGCTCCAGGATCTGGCTCTCCTGCTGCGTCTTCGTGTCCTTGGTGACGGGCAGATGGTGGAATTCGATGCCGTGGGCCTTGGTCATATCGGCAAATTCAGGGTGGTTGGACACGATGACGGGGATCTCGATCTTCAACTGTCCGGACTTGACGCGGAAGAGAAGGTCATTCAGGCAATGCCCAATCTTCGATACCATAATCAACACCTTGGGCTTTGTGTCTACAGAGCGGATGTCGTATGTCATGCTCTTGTCCTTTGCAAGCTCTGCAATCGACTTCTGGAGACCAGAAAGCTCAGTCGCATGTCCAAAGTGCACGCGCATGAAAAAAGTCTTCGACGCCGGGTCAGAAAACTGCTGCAGGTCGAGAATAGTAAGGTTTTCCTTCGCGAGGAGACCTGTGACAGCGTACACAATACCTGCCTTATCTGGGCAGGACAGAGTGAGGAAGTGATCAGAGCCGGCCATTTTTGTAGTTGTTGAAACTCCTTCCGGTTCGCGAGATCCGAGCTGTTGTAGTCTTGTGGGCGATGTTGAGATCTGACGGCGAGAAAGTCGTGGTGACTGTTGCGGCACTGAATTTTTATAAACGGTGTTTTGCCGGTTCCGGCATGCTAGGAGCGGTGCTTGTGCTTGTCGACCCGCAATGGAGAATGGTGATGTAGCGAAGCTTCTTTTGCTGATACGTGCAGCGCGTGCAATCATGTCTGACTAGATATGACTGGAGTCGATACAAGGCACGTGTTCTTCTGGGCTTTTTGTGAGTGGAATTTGAGGTTCCTGTTTCGGGCGGCCGAGATCAGCCGTCCAATCAGAGTCTAGCCTTTCCGCTTACTCACCAGCCTCGTAATGACACCTATATCGACCACAGTCACCCAAGTGTTTCCACCGCACCGTCAATTCTCTCGACACGTCTGATCGATAGGTGATTTCTCAGATGCTAGATACGCATGCCCGGCGTGTATCTGATTTCGGCCATGACATATCATTCAACGGATCTCGACAAGGAACACGTCCTTCAAAACTCCGAAATGACGGTGAATCCAATGGGAACTGTACTAAATTCTCCTAAGCATCCTTTGGAAGAGCGACTTCATGCAGTGCGTGATCGCATGCGATGTCCTGCATGCAACTTGCTTCCCTTCGAGGCTTTGAGCAAGGATGAAACTCCCGCACCCACGACCGTCAGACTAGAGGACCTTGATCTTGACGCGTTGAGAAAACACTCCGATTGTGGATTCTGTCTCATGCTACTAGATCTGCGACAGCATTGGCTATCAGAGGAGCGAGGCCTCGCAATGAAGTACGATGGCGTCACGTACCGTGATATGTGCGGTATGAATGACTGGCGCATGCGATACACAGATCATACATATCTGGGTCTTTTCGTGGATTTTGGTATGTGTACCACATGAACGAATCAGAGGTGAGCAATTGACTGGTCCAGATAGCGTGCTCGCGAAACGAATACACGACCGGTACATTTACAGCGAGCCCTTGGTCAATCACACTTTGAAACAAGTCAAACATTGGATCAACAAGTGTGAAAGAAAACACACAAAATGCTTTGACCATCCTTCAAACCTCCCCAGTCGCGTTATTGATGTACGTGGTACGCAACTCAGACTGCTTGACCCAAGTCCAAGTGGTGAGCACAGATACGTGGCTCTCAGTCATTGTTGGGGCACCTGCCGAGACTTTCTCACGACACGCGAGAATTTAAACAGCCGTAAAGCTGGTTTCGAGCTCTTCGAATTACCAGCGACATTCCGTGATGCGGTGACGGCTACACGAACACTTGACATTCCATTTCTTTGGATCGATAGTGTGTGTATCCTTCAAGGCGACAAGGAAGACTGGGAAACTGAAGGTAGTAAGATGGCGGATGTCTACTCGAATGCCACGATTTGCATTGCAGCCTCAGATGCAAACGACGACGCAGAGGGCTTCCTGAAACCGAGAAAGCAACAGCCAGCTCTGACTATTGATGTCACTTTCTCGATACCTACAACAGACAGCATCTGTATGAGCGCACGCCTCTATACCCAGTTGCCTCTCAAGAGATCTGGGTTATATGAGCAGTATCCTGCACTTCACAACCGAGCATGGTGCCTCCAGGAGCGGTATCTGAGCCCGCGTATCTTGTTCTTCGATCGTGACACCATGCACTGGGAGTGTCTTGAGAATATTTGGTCTGAGGCTGGTAGGGGTCTGCCAAAACATAGAGAGATGCTTCCAGATATCATGCCCTTGCGCAGTGCAACTGGAGATGTGTCACATGCACCCTGGTGCCGGATGGTGAACAGCTACTCAACACGAGCCATTACCTACGCCTCAGACAAGCTACCGGCTGTTTCTGCGCTGGCTTCGCGAGTGGCACAGGAGACCGGAGACACCTACCTTGCCGGCCTTTGGAAGTCAGACCTACTCCGATGTCTGTTGTGGTACCGCTGCGTAAGGCATCGTTTTAGATCTCGTGAAGCGGCCACACCTTGGAGAAATGATCAGCAAAGATCAGAGGAGTATCTTGCGCCTACATGGTCATGGGCATCATACTTGGGAGTCGTAGAGTTTCAGTCGAGAGAAGCGACATTGCACTTGCTCCCCTCCATTAAGCTGATCGACGCTGAAGTGGAAGTACCGGGTAACAACAAGTTTGGCGCAGTACAGTCTGGTATTCTGACGGTCTTGTCACCTTTGCTAACATTTGAGGAACACCCGTCTTTGTTCTATGAGTCAAGAGAGCAGAAGTACGGCTGGACACCTGATTCCCTTGACTGTCCTGATTTGGAAGACTTCGATGTGACAATTCAGTCTTGTTTCGACTACCCTAATGAAACCAGGAAAGGATGGTTGCTTGGTATTCCGATAGCCTATGAAGACCTTGCGGAGAAGCGAGAGGAACCCGGCAATCAAGGGCTACAGTCGCAAGATGTGACAGAGCTGAAACCGTGGTTGGAGGTACACGGTATCCTGATCATGGAAAAGCAGGGCGTAGGTGAGCTGTACGAGCGAGTGGGCAGCTTCTCAGTTGGGCCTGTCCATTTGGACGATTTTCTTGCCATTTTGCGGGGGGCTTGGATCCAACATACTCGAATAGTATAGAGTCTATCACACGTGTTATCGAACGTGCAAGCTAGATTCCCGGGCAACGATGGGCTGTATCAATAAGCGTTTCAAGCACGTCAAGTCCGGAGACGCTCAATTCTTCGTCGGATACTGGCTGAGACTCTGTATAGTGGACGCAATATATCCCTGCCTGTGTCGCAGGCACTATGTCTCTTTCCCAACCATCACCGGTCATGATCATCTCGTTAGGCTCAAGTCCCAGATGCTCCAGCACCTTGACAAACAATCCATCGGTCTTCGCTACCCCTAGCTTATTTGTCGTCGCCAGGTAGTCAATATAAGGCATTAGACCCAAGGCTTCCACTGTCCGTTCCTGCCCATCTTGGGGTCCCTCTGTGATGACTGCAATCATGTGTCCATATTGCTTTAGTGTCTTCAGAAGGTCCAACACGCCTGGCTTCAGCTCGAAGTTCTCCATCAAAACGTGTTCATAGCAACCCAGAAGAGCTTACATCTGTCTATCGCACATCGTGATGTCGTACTTTTGCACGACCTGCTGTAACCGATCTTCGCGATATTGGTGGGATGTCCTGCCGTCAACAAACGCCGAGGCCGTCCCTCGAGCGAGTATGCGCTTGTACTCCATTTCCAGGTCTTCCAGAGCGGATTCAGGGTGGCGTTGTCCATTCAAGATCCGAAGCACTGTTGTGACCGCAGCCGCAGATGCTTTTCGAAAACCGTGTAAGGTGTCATGTAGGTCAAACGCGTACCACTTTGCATCGCGCAGGTGATTTTGTCTAGCTTGGATTCTTACGTTTGAGATCCCAACATCGGCTTCATTCATGATTGGGGTAATAAGTTGAGATACCTGCTGCTGGCTGGAGATCTCCTGTTGACTTGGTCGGGCACCTTGAGTCAGGAAGCAGTCTTCAAGCCCGATTGTTAGCTCGCCATTCTTACTTCTTCTACAAATCATTCAAAATTTCCTGGAAAAGCGCACGGATGACTCACTAAAAAGTGACCCCCACGATGCACTGAAAGAAGCACGATCCGCATCTGGTGTTCACGCGCGGGGAACGCCACCTACGCGCCAGTTAAACCCCCGCCATTCAATTCTTCCGCATCCCGGGCGGAAAAGCTTTGGCGTAGGCCTCACAATAGCCTGTTGATGCAATAAACCTTCTTAAATCAGTACAGTGACCGTGCACGCCGTGCACACCTTCGCGCCGTGCACACCCTCACCAAAAATCCACTATACTCCTCAACCCCATAACTCAACACCACGATGTCGTTAGAAGAAGCACTTAAAGAGGCAGATGTAGCAGATGCACAAGGCAAACTTTCATACCAGGCGGTTGCAAAAAAATACAATGTGTGCCGCACAACTTTGTCGCGACACCACCGACACGTTGTCGCGTCGCGTGCTAACGCTGATCAACAACTGCTTAAACTCCACCCTACACAAGAGCGAGAGCTTTGTGAGTTCATAGTTGAGCTTACTGAGCGAGGCCTACCTCCTACAAGGCAGATGGTACAAAACATGGCTTCTGAATTGGCTGCAGATAGGGTCTCCAACTCGTGGGTTACTCGCTTCCTAGACCGTCACCGCGACCAGCTCCTATACAAATGGGCCAACGCTATCGACGCACAGCGCCTCCACGCCGATAGCAGCGAGAAGTACACACGATACTTCAAGCTTGTGCACTCCAAGATCACCGAATACTCGATTGAGCCGTGGCACGGCACACGTACAATATGGATGAGAAGGGCTTCGCAATTGGCGTACTCAATAGGCGCACCAAACGAGTGTTCAGTAGGGCTTCTGTGGAGTCAAAAACAAGGCGCCAGCCTATGCAAGACGGCAACAGGCAGTGGGTGTCGATACTCGCAAGCGTCTGCGCTGATGGTTCGGCACTGCCTCCAGGCATCATCTATCCAGGCGCTCCTAACGAGATACAATCGACCTGGGTAGAGGATATAGAAGCAGAAAAGCACTCAGTATTTGTTACTGCAACGCCCTCAGGCTGGACGAACGACGAGGTCGGCCTTGCGTGGCTGGAACAAATCTTTGATCGCTATACTCGAGAGAAGGCGCGCAGAAGTTGGCGACTACTTATAGTAGACGGCCACGGCTCGCATATAACCTGGTCCTTCATCAAGTACTGCGATAGGAATAGGATACTGCTACTAGTGTTCCCTCCTCACAGTACCCACACGCTGCAGCCGCTTGATGTAGCACTCTTCTCACCTCTGGCTACAAGCTATACAAACCAGCTCACTAAACACGTTTACACAACTCAAGGCCTAGTAGGCGTGAAGAAGCGTGACTTCTTCCACCTATTCTATAAGTCCTGGACGGAGACCTTTACCCCAAGCCTCATCCTCAAGGCCTTCGAAGTCACAGGCCTATCGCCACCCAACGCAGCTGTAATCGTCGATAGGTTTCGGAATAAGCGCAGGCAGCTGCCTCGTACACCTTCACCAATTGCAGCAGATAACTGGAAGCAAGCTATCCAAATTCTGGGCAAGGTGGTAGAGAATCAGGACGCAGAGGAGGTGCAGCGGTTGCGGCGTACTATCTCTCACCTCTCCGCCCACACTCAGCTTGTACAGCTTGAAAATGAAGGCCTGCGCAACGTAATTGGAGAGCTTAAGCCCTCTAAAAACAGGCGGAGGAGGCTTGACCTGCAGCATGATAAGGAGTTCTGTAGTGCAGCTGTTCTTTGGAGCCCTCACAAGATCCGCCAAGCCGAGGATCGCTATAAAGCCAACAAGGAGCAAGAGCTGCAGAAGAAGGTAGATAAGGCTCATCAGAAGAAGCTTCAGGCCCAGAAGAAGCTTCAAGATGAGCAGGACAAGCAGCAGAGGAAGGCAGAACGAGAGAGGGTGAGGGAAGAGAAAGCCTACAGGGAGGCTGCTAAGAAGGCTGAGAAACAACAAAACAACAAGAGAGCGACGCTGCCAAAGCTATCCAATTGCCCTCAAGAGGCAAGCGCAAGGCTTTAAGTAAGCCTTGTACAGAGCCTGCAGCCAAAAAACAGCGTAAGCGTGGTGCAACTCGCGTTGTAGTTGAAGCGTCGCCGTCCCCAGCACCTCCACCAGTTACCACGCGCAGCGGCCGCGCAACAAGGCCAAATAAGAAATGGGAGCAGGGCATGCACTGTAGGACCTAGTAGACTGTTATAACAAAAAACCTCGCAATAATATCTATTGTATGTGGCTCTGCAGCCTCATTTTTCGGGTGTGCAGGAGGGTGCCAAGGTGTGCACGGCGCGAAGGTGTGCACGGCGTGCACGGTCACTGTATCGACTGGAGGCCTTTCGGTTCAGGATGTACCGAAATCTCTTGATCAACGCACTTCGCGCGAGATGTTTTCCGGTGGAATTACTTAACGACGGCCACTCCCAAGAGCGTTGATGGAATATCAGATCAAAAAATGAGACTGACTGTGCTCCTGGGTGCCGGCCTGGCTGTGAAAGCAGTTGCGACTGCGACTGGCAACAGAAGGACGATCTTGACGGCAGGCAGGTGCGTCCCTCAATGTAAGCATGACGACAGCTAATAGTACTTCAGAAGCTCAAAGCTTGTTTGATTACTCTATGTTTGTACAGGACAATCGATTTGATGTCTCTTACAACTACATCGCGTACAGCGACAAAGGGTCTTGGTCTGTTCGATTCACAGCTTGGTACCTGGCAGGTCTGCTACACCGTAACGAAGGAGATGATCTCGAGCACGCAAAAGCTGCCATCGAAAACATCCTTTCTGTGCAGATGACAGATGACTTCAATGCCGCATGGTATGGAACGTATAAACTCTCGCCCGATCAACCTGATCCAGCGCCAGGCTCGACACTATTTCCACCAAAAATCTACGAGTCATATGATCCCAATTGGCGCGAGTTCATCGGCACTCAGCTAATCCAAGTTGTCGAAGAATTCGGTCATCTCATCGGCTCTGATCTAGTTTCTCGCATCGAAGACTCTCTTGAGATCGCCGCAGTGGGAGGCATGCGCCGCAATGGTACCTTTCCGGAAGACGACAATCTGACTTTGGGCTACAGCAACCCTGGAATGATGCGTGCTCTCGTGGTAGGTTGGATCGGCGCCCGTCGGAACAACACCACATTCATCGAATTTGCGAACGACCAAGGCACGAAGCTGCTGCAACTCTTCGAATATAATGGTGCCAACACTTTATCAGAATACAACGCGCCCACATATTACGGGATTGACTCCTGGGCACTGGGTGCGCAGCTGAAATACGGACCGAAAGACCAAACATTCACCGCCAATGCAAAGGTCATCCTGGAGGAGTTATGGCGCGATCTAGAAGAGCACTACAACGGCTACCTTGGACAGATGGTAGGCCCATACGACCGTGCATACACACGAGACATCGTCCAGCACTCATCCATTGTCTCAATGTTCTTTTGGGGCATGTTCGGCCACCAATACGGTCCTCAACCACCAAAATCCGAAAGCGATCTACTCTTTGACGTTGCACAAGGTGCTGCAATCGCCCTAATAATTGACACTGTTAAAACTGCCATCCAGACCGACGTCCAGGAAAAGTTGAAAGGTACATTCACCGGTCCACCCCGCCATCTCAACAAAAGTATCTACGATGACCTTGAGGGCAAGCACTCGCGCATGGCAACATCATGGATGAGTCGCGAGCTTATGATCGGCGGCCAACAACTTGAAGAGGAGAAAAACAGAGGAGATCAATTCGTGCCCGCTATTGTGCATTGGGCCGGCGATAAAAACCATAAGCCGTTTCCATTAAGCACGTTCTTCTCGTTATATCCGAGTGCGAGTAGTATACATGCTATTGCCGAGCCGAATCGACTGACGGTCAGCTATCCAAATCGGACGCAAGACGGAAGTAATATCTTCACGTTTGCGTTGAGCAACGTACCGCCGAGCTGGACATTGGGTGGACATACGATTACAGGCTTGGATGGTGAGCTGCCATGTGTTGATATCAAGGTCGATGCGGAGGGCTTCGAACTGCAGCCTGTAACGTACGGGAAGGCTTTGAGGAACCACTTGTTCTACAACATCTCGTATGTTATACCAGAAGAATTTAACGGGACGCCGAAAGTGGTACTGGACATCGAGTATACATGCTAAAGAAAGTGTTGATCATGACTAGGTTATTGAGTTCCTACACTAATACATTGTATACTTCTTGCCCCATCTACATGCTCCTGTACGCTCTAAATCCAAATGCAGCAACCCATGTTACCTAAAACGCCTTTGCCTGTCCATTGTACTCGAGCCAACACTTTACTCAAAAGTCCCACAATGTTCCAAAGGCATGCAACCCCGCTGCCCTACAACCCTGCATCATCTCATCATTACCCTGCATGTTACTTGTAATGAAAATCACCTCAGCCCCAAAGCTTTTCCAGGTATCTTTCAGCAACTGTACACTGTCCGGTCTGCCACCTCTCTTCTTTGAGTCCCATAGTATCATCCTCTCGGGCTCTATGTGCTTTCTAATCAGACCTGTGATGGTAGGTCCGAATGTGCGCTCCTGGTTAGAGCCTATCCAGATCAGAAACCAGTCAGGGCTTTGTATGCATGTTGAGAGTGCGGCACCAATGCCGGTTCCGGTGCAGATGCGGATGCCACGCTTGTACATTGCTGAGGCGTGTCCAACACCGGCTGTGCTGCGTCAGTGGTTGACAAGACGCAAGAGGGAGCAAGTGAGTGTAGATTTACCAAACCTTAGTTGTCTTGTCCAGACAGTTTGAGGCGGATCGGCGACAAGGTTTCTTGTGAAGTCGCCCTGGACGCCGCAGATCATGTAGTGGTGAGTAGCTTTCCGGCCTTCGCTAATGATACCAAAGGCATGATATTCCATGACCGAAGTGCGACTTATACGCCCTAGAAGTCCCTGCTGCATGCCGCGCTCGAACTTCAATACTGCTACTTTAGGCGACGGAATCTCCACCTCGACAGAGACTTCACGCAGAGTAACCCAAGGGATGAGGACACTATATGATCAGCAAATAGTTTGGCCAATGATGGAATTGACCTACAAGACTGTCATAAACACAGCAAACCAGAGCTCCTGTGCGCTCAGCAGGGAGTGCGTGTCTGTTCTCCATCGACCGAGTTTGATGTCGTAGGTGTTACCCAGGACCACGAAAACCCAGGTCATCTGTCATGGTCAGCCAAACTGAGACGGGCATGCATGAATAGGCACGTACGGCAAGTCCTAGCCATCCAATGAACCTATGGTGTTTTTCAAAGACATTGTGGTATGTGCTGATTGAGCTGTTAGTGGATGGAATCCAAGGCCGATGTCGAAGCACCTACTTTCGAACCCAAGGAAAGGCGCTCAGAACAGAGATGATGATGAAGACGTTAGTTACTATTCCACTTGCAATAACAGCCGGGTGCTGAACAGCCCGGTATCGTATAATGTCGACGATCTTGTATATGAGCCAACTAGGACAATGTTAGCGTGAAGATCTTCGACTTTCGGATACCACCTACGCGGCGCCGGATAGTGCGCATCCCGAGTGAACGCCACCTAGATGCTGCAACACCGAATTCGCTGCCAGCTTGACACGCAACGGGGCCCACTGAGTATCCTCGTTAGTAGTCGTTGGAAAAGTTATGCAGAAAGACGTACGCTTCGCAACCCATATATGGCTAGCAGATAGAGGAAGCGAAC
Source organism: Lizonia empirigonia (assembly GCA_009982855.1). NCBI lineage: Eukaryota > Fungi > Ascomycota > Dothideomycetes > Pseudoperisporiaceae > Lizonia > Lizonia empirigonia. The sequence goes on along the minus strand of JAADKA010000014.1, from coordinate 856,829 downwards.
AAACAACTCATTGCGCATCAAGATGGCACATAACAAGTTACCCAGTACCAGAGCACCGAGGTGGCTCTCCGCATACTTGAACCGCCCACGTGCTGCAAGGATGATGCCAACCAGGTTGAACAGAACCACAAACGTGAAGAATCTGCGGTATACGTTAAACCAGAGCTCGAACAATATCCACCGACTGATCTTTGGTTTTGCTGGGACTGGTTGCTTCGAGCCTGCTTCGACTCCGATACGAGCAGTATCGCTCTTCACTGATTTCGCCAGCGCCAGTTCTGGTACGCTTGTGCGTGGTGTGATGCCTTCGTGGATTGGTGATATAGGTGATAGTAAGGATTTGAGATGTTTTGGGTAATCTCGGCTTGCGTAGACGAATGGAGGAGGCGCTATCAACTCCAGTGTGCTGTCGTATATGCCTTTCTCGGCATCGTCAAGGGAGTCTTGACTTTGGCCGCCGACCGAGTGGGCTTGTTGGGAGTCCGACATGATGCCAGTCTGGCTCCGGCAGGTTGAGGCAAAGATACTGACTGAAGATGCGACAAGGGTAGTGCAAATTGTGAATGCTTCCATGCATTGTCGAAGGGTGACTTTATTGAATGTCGGAGGAACAAGCTAAGACTAGCCACTTGGGCTGAAATGAACGAAATTGATGAGCAGCTTCTATTTCCAGATGCGGCGGGCTAGAAACATCTCGTGTGGAGGGTAAGAGCTACCAAGGCATCGAGGTAATTGTGAGGTATCGGCGTGACATAAGCGTATGGCAGTCCGTGCTGACCTTAGGGCGGAGGTAAGTAGAATGCACCCTGTCAGAGCAATCTATAGAGATATCGGTAACGACGTTGTGCCCACCGCCATGTTACAGCCACACTGCGGTCTGAGATGTTGTTCTTGGTGGAGGCACTACAGCCGCCCGTGATCATTGATGACGGGAACCAAGATAAGCCGCTCGGGTCATCGTCAAATCGACTCTCTTAAGCCATCTTTCACTTATTGTGGAATTAGCGCGACAAATACCGCGGTCGGATATGAGGCTCACTTCAAGTCTCAGCCCCGCCAAGAGATATTGCTCAGCTGGGTCATTAGGATTTGAAACAGGCATCGATTGATGAATACATGGATATTGGAGCTCTGCATGGGCGGTCCGAGATCCGACGTGTGGGCTTCGTGGGCTCACGTGTCACTGCGTCAAGGTGCAGCAACCTGGAGCCGAAGCTAATATGGCTAAATTGCCTCAATAGCCCATATACCACAGCTCATCTCGGACCGTACTCACACATAGTACTGGAGGTGATCTCACCATGTAGCGAAACACTAGCCAGAAAGTTTGTTGTTTCTGTCCAAGCCTGCTGAAAGCCTGCAGTAGGCCTGCTGCAAGCCGGCCCCACATAATCACCATCTCCACGCTTTCAGCCCCATACGAGCGCGTATCTGCTCACCGTAAGTTGCACGAGCTACTTTTTCGATGGCCATTTCCGAATTCCCTGTAAGCTTGTGTCGAGTACCAGAGATGTAGCCCACAAAGAACTAGTAATCGTTGCGTATACAAAAGTGCAATGCAACAGGCAGCCTGGCTCCAGCCATTTTGATAATGACATCGCGGGCTCTCGAAGCTCCAGGCCAGGATTGAGATGATGATCTTAACAAGATGTGATAATTCTGCGATTTTTCCACGTCGTAGGATTGTTGTAAAGCAGAGGCTGTACTTTGTCTGCACTGGCCCGATTGCTCCTGGAGTTTTCGTCCCGCCGTTGAGAAGCGAGCGCAATATAGGCGACAATATCATTGTGAAACCATGCAAGAGCGTGATCGTATCGATAATCGGCCGCGCGTGTAAGATAGATCTTGCGCTGGATCGTGTCGCGCATCTTCTTCCACGCCCACGTCTCTCGAGGTCACCCTAGTCAGTAACCGTCCAACTTGAGACACAAAGAAAGCGATAGGTTTCAACGTTCTCAATAAAGTGAACCAGCGACACCCACCAGGATTCAGCATGATCATGCCATAACGCTTCCGTGTACCGTGGAGTATCTCCAAGCTTCATGCAGAGCATATCGGTGTCCGTGACGAAACCGATCATATCGAAGACGCGGCCTCAGACTTCGAAGTTTTGCAATTTCTCTCGATGCGGATTGTTACTGGTACGGCCACGAACTTTGGACCAACACTCTGGAAAATTGGTAGCTCTCTGCCCGAATTTTGGCACCCACGAATAAGCCTTTGACGTGGACATCCCACCTCTTGAGGTGGTCCGGATCGAGCAAGGTTCACAAAAGCCAATTGTAGAGTTTGGGCTTCTATCTTAAGCCATGTCCAAATTTGTGACATCAGCCAAGGCCGCTTCGCGATACACTTCGGCATCTTTTTTGCAGTGTGGCTTGATCTGAAATCCGGATTATGCATGAGTATTAAAAAGGGATAGAAATTACCACGCTCGTCCGAGTATTGCAGCTTTGGCGTCAGATGTAGCAGCTCGACCGATCTTACTGTGAGTCTTGGGCGACTAGTGCAAAAGTCGAGACATGACGCAAACTCCTTATGCTTGATTTGAGCCGCTGTAATATGCGAGAAGTCGGTCTGCTCGTCGCCACAGGAACAATGAACCCTCACTGACTGGCATACCGTAGAAATGAGCGAGAGTGGCCGAACGCTAGCAGGGCACGGGAGGAAGCGGATCTGAATGATTGATTGGGCAAGAGCGATCTCCACCCAACGCACAGCTACGATAGGTCTCTCCACATTTTTGCCCATGCTAGTGTTCGGCCACTCTTACTCATTTCTACGGTACCTTAAGTCGGTTGGTATATTCGGAGGAGAAGAGAGAGTGCATTTGTCGTCTGCGAACGAGACGATTCGGACTTGGTATCGAACTCCATGATCGGGTATATGCGCCTTGCCAGTTCGAAGGTATGAGAACATTTCACCGGTATTGCCGGCATTAGTGTGACCTGGGCACAGGGTGACCTGTTTGGTTATTTGGTATATGTTCTCCACGAACTCAACCTGCGTGTATCGCTCTGTCAAGTCTTTACACGTTCAGGTTAGTCATAGCGACTCACACTTACGGAGGAGGACGTATGACTGAACATAGCAAATCCAATCGATGTATTTCGATTCGATCTAGAAGAGCATGAGTGCTCCGAATGCTCCAAATGCCATAGTGCATGGTGTCAGCCGTGCTCTAAGCCAAATTGTAGTTGCATCGCTCGTCGACAGACTGATGGCACCACTGTTGTCTACGGCGGCTACTATGACGTTAGTGGCGTTCAATGTCCAAAGATACGAGCGATTCACACACCTTCTCCAATGTCGCCAACCTGCTGCTCAGAAGCTCCATTCTGCTGCAGGCCGACCTCATTTGTGCACAGCTTGACCAGCGTGCTATTGCTGCACAGCTCTTGCAGCTTAATTTCCGCACCTTCCATGTTCTTCTTCAGTTGTTCCACCTGTTTCTTGTTCAACAACTCCCCTGCCAAATGCTCGTCATATGCAGTCTTGTTGTTCGCCATCTCCACCAACTTCTCCAGCTTGTCCAGCTTTTTGCAGGCTTTCGCGGCTTTCCGATGCGCATCGATAATGCCACACTCGGTTGTAAGTGTAGTGTTCGAGCTCAGCTCTTGCAGTTCAGATTTGATGGCGTTTTTCTAAGTTTCCATGTAGTCGATTTGCTCTTGGGTGAGCCTCTTGTTCGCGAGCATGGTGTCAAGTGTGGTCTGGTTTGCTACCATGTTCGAAAGGGTTGTCAACGCTGCTATACGCTTGCAGGTTCCCTGTACTGATCTTTGCGCCGAGGCAGCATTTGTGTTGCCAGCTTATCGTAGTTCGAGATGCGGGAGTCCAGGCCACGCGTGCGAGATTGCTATGAGCGCAGAAAGGGCGATGAGCCAGCTGTAAGGACGCATATTGTGGTAGTTTTTACTTGGTTACGGCGGCCAACGAATGAATGATGCCCAAGTATGTTAGAGTTCTTCCAGAGTATGTAGAGTGGGAGAAGAGACAACTTGTTTGTGTCACAAACGCAATCGAGTGGATGCCAGTTGATTGTTGCGACATAAAGTTCGGGTGACCTGCTGTCGCCGATCCGGAAGTGTGACCTGTCAACGTTTCACTCTTCGTCGAGTAACGTGCACGGTCACCGTATGCGCGCCCGCGCCGTGTGCGCGAACATCAAAATAACGCCAGTTTTCAACGCGCCACCACTCCACCAATATGGACCCTGTTCAAGCTGCGATCGAAGATTATGAATCGCAAGAACCTGGAGAACAATCAGTACAAGCGGTGGCAGATAATCATGGCGTGTGGCGGTCTACCATGCAGAGGAGAATGGATGGCCAAACAGTCCCACGAACAGAGCACACAGCCAACACTCGAAAGCTCAGCCTACAGCAGGAGGATGAGCTTGTCCTGTATATTGAGAGTCTTACTGCTCGTCGTCTTCCACCCACAAGAGCTATGATCCAAAATTTTGCCTCTGAGATAGCGCGCGAGCGAGTCTCAGAGCGCTGGGTTTCACGCTTCTTGATCCGACACAACAACAGCCTTACACCTCAATGGACCGACACCATGGACAGGGATCGCCACCAGGCTGATTCAGGACACAGATACAAGGCTTTCTTTGAAGAGATATATGATCAGATAGCCAGGCATGAGATTGAGCCCCGACAATCATACAATATGGATGAGAAAGGCTTCCTTCTTGGAAGGATTGGGAAGTCAAAGAGGATCTTCAGCAAGGCCTTGTGGGAGCAAGGGGGGATACAGAAAAACATGCAAGATGGAAGCAGAGAGTGGATAACTACTGTAGCTTGCATATGTGCTGATGGAACTGCTATCCCTCCAGTCCTCATCTTTGCCTCAAGAAACTCTACTCTTCAATCTACCTGGGTGAAGGATATCAAGGCCACAAAGCACTCAGCTCATATTGGATCATCACCTACTGGATGGAGTAATGATGAGATGGGCTTAGGTTGGCTCAAGAATGTATTTGATCGATATACAAGGGAGAAAGCTCGAGGTTCCTGGAGGATGCTTATCCTTGATGGCCATAGCAGTCACCTTACCTCTACTTTTATCGCCTACTGCTTCGAGAACAAGATCCTCTTGATCATATATCCACCTCACGCTACCCATACCCTCCAGCCACTTGATGTGGTCATGTTTCGGTCCCTTTCCTTCAACTATAAGGAAGTTCTCTCTACCCAGGTTCAGGACAGCCAAGGACTCCTGCCAGTAAAGAAAATGGATTTCTTTTTGATGTTTTGGACTGTCTGGACTGTCTCATTCACCAAAGAAAATATATTACAGGCATTCAAGTCAACTGGGGTGTGGCCAATGGACCCAGAGCCAGTCCTCAAAAAGTTCCCTCCACCAACAACAGATAACAAAGAAGATCCAGAATTTGAACAGCTTGAGAAAGTACTCTGTTGGAAAGACCTCCAAAGGTTGTTTAACAAAGTTGTGCCGGATAAGTTTACTAAAGAAGCAAAGACTCTGTCTTCATCTCTCCACTATCTCTCTACCCAATTTGCACTCATATTAGCTGAGAACACAGGACTAAGAGCCTCTCTTCAAGGCAAAAAGAAACACAAGGTCAAAGGCCAAGCCCTCTCCCATTTGACAAACAACAGCGGGTCTTTGACTCTGTCTCCAGCAACAGTAGAAAAGGCTCTTGAGGCTTTGGCACAGAAAGACCGAGAAGCAGAGGAAGAACTAGCTAGAAAAGCCAGATCAAAGGCTGCAAGGCAGGCAGCCAAAGAGAACAAGCTTGCCCTGCAAGCAGTAGCAGCTGATAAGAGGAAGGCAGACAAAGAGAAGAGGGAGAAGGAGAAGGAAGAGCGGGCCCAAAAGATAGCTCAAAGGAAGAGAGAGAGAGAAGAAGCTAGGTCTATCCCAGCACCCCCAAAGAAGAGGAAACAGGCCTCAAAGCCAGCATCAAACAGGCCCTCCAAGAAGCAGGCAATCAAACAACCAGGTGGCGGTGCATTGGGTGTGGGAGGTGGAGGTGTGGGCTCAGAAGCAACACTGGTATCCCCACCCAAAGTCACCAAAAGTGGGCGCAACATCAGCCTTGCAAGTAAATTTAGATAATATAACTTTGTCGCATTGATCCTGTGAGCCACCTCTGAGAGTTGCATGTAATTTGGCCCAGTGGTGGTGGAGAAACAATTCACTGGAGTTGGGTCATGGATTTGGTGTTCCCGCGCACACGGCGCGGGCGCGCATACGGTGACCGTGCACGTTACATGAAGAACATTAAGCATCAACGGCGACCAACTAACCAGTTTCACAACCTCAATTCTCCGACGTCCCTTGCCGCATGACCTGCATCACTAGCTGCAAATTCCGGCGCTGCAATTTGACCAATCTTCTTGTGGCGTAATGGTGTGGCCGCTGCCTGTTGTCGTCGCCCTAAGGGCTGTCCGTTGAAAGCATGCCGTGGAACAGCTTGTATATGTTGAGTTTTCTAACCCGTGAAGATACGTTTAAACAGATAATACCACATCTGCAGTAGATCTTGACAGGCAGTGATTTTTGGGCTGTATGTGACAGGTTTCCAGCGAGAAAAGCCGACGCAGGAGGTTTCGCTATTGTCCCACGGCTTGCATCTGTGCGGTCAATCATCGATTCATCAAGAAACATGTCCACAAGGATCAAGCCTATCTATCTCGACGCGTCTGTCCGAGGTTCCCATGTCGCAGCGAATGCGAAAGAGTGAACCGAGAAGACAGTTGGAGAAGCCTCGGAGGTGAGGCGGCGAAAAGCTCTCTAGGGCTGGTTCACAATCGATAACAGCTGAGTCATCATTCATCGCGGGGATGGCGCGAAGGTCGGAGTCAACACCACAAAAATTAACCCCGCCACGGGAGTACTTCGACCACACCTCGCTTAGCCATGTCGATTGACTTTCCCAAGGAAGAGGAGCGGATCCTCAAGCGCTGGGATGAGATCGATGCTTTCCTGACACAGGTTGAGCTGGTATGCTTTAGAATGCCCATGTTTGGGTGGAGTGAAAACAACTGGCTAACGTGCAACAATAGTCCAAAGGCAAAGATCCATACACTTTCTACGATGGTCCGCCCTTTGCAACAGGAATGCCCCATTACGGCCATCTATTGGCCTCGACCATCAAGGACATTATTCCACGATACTGGTCCATGAACGGACGATATGTCGAGCGCCGATTCGGTTGGGACACACACGGTGTGCCCATTGAATACGAGATTGACAAGGAGCTTGGAATATCTGGTCGTGACGCTGTGCGGGAGATTGGTATTGCCAAGTACAATGAGAAGTGCAGGGCTATTGTCATGAGATATGCAACCGAATGGAGGCACACGATCAACAGGCTCGGACGCTGGATCGACTTCGACAATGACTACAAGACTATGAACACCAGCTTCATGGAGTCTGAGTGGTGGGTGTTCAAGCAGTTATACGAGAAGAACGCTGTCTACCGTGGATTCAAGGTTATGCCTTACAGCACTGAACTGGCCACACCACTTAGCAACTTCGAAGCGTCCCAGAACTACAAGGACGTTCAAGATCCTGCTGTCGTCGTCACCTTTCCTCTCGTCGAGGATCCCAACACATGTCTGCTAGCCTGGACAACCACGCCATGGACTCTGCCCATGAACACCGGTCTCTGCGCACACCCCGATTTTGAATACATCAAAATCCACGACGAAGCCTCCGGCAAGCACTATATTCTGCTCGAAGCACTGCTGCGAACACTCTACAAGGATCCAAAGAAGGCAAAGTTCAAGATTGTGGAGAAGCTCAAGGGCAAAGACTTGCTCGGGTGGAAGTACGAGCCTCTGTTCGACTACTTGTACGATGAGTTCAAAGATTTTGGCTTCAAGGTCCTGAACGACGGATACGTTACGGCCGATAGTGGTGTGGGTATTGTTCATCAGGCACCTGCCTATGGTGAGGACGATTACCGAGTCGCTAAGGAGCACGGCGTTATCAACGAGGACCGCCTTCCTCCGAACCCTGTGGACGATGCAGGCAAATACACGTCGGTCGTACGCGATTTCGAGGGTCAGCATGTCAAGGCTGCTGACAAGGGAATCATCAAGCACTTGAAGGCGAGTGGCAGGCTTATCGTGGATTCTCAGCTCCTCCATAGCTACCCCTTCTGCTGGCGATCTGACACACCTTTGATCTACCGCACAGTCCCGTCTTGGTTCATCAAGATTCAGGACATCAAGGAGAAGATGCTCGAGAACATTCAGGGTTCGCACTGGGTGCCTTCTTTTGTCAAGGAGAAGCGTTTTGCGAATTGGATTCAAAACTCGCCCGATTGGGCTGTTTCCAGGAACCGCTTCTGGGGCACACCGTTACCTCTGTGGGTCAGCGATGACGGTAAGGAGGTCGTTTGTGTTGGCAGTGTTGAGGAGTTGAAGAAACTCAGTGGTTACGAGGGCGAGCTGACTGATATCCATCGTGACAAGATCGACGACATCACCATCCCCAGCCAACAAGGCAAAGGCGTGCTGAGAAGAACACCTGAAGTCTTCGACTGCTGGTTCGAGTCGGGGTCTATGCCATACGCAAGCGCACACTACCCCTTCGAGAATGTTGAGCAATTCGAGAAGTCCTTCCCTGGTGACTTCATCGCAGAGGGACTTGACCAAACCCGTGGGTGGTTCTACACACTGACAGTACTCGGAACACATCTGTTCGGCAAGTTGCCGTTCAAGAACTGTGTAGTCAACGGTATTGTGCTCGCGGAAGATGGCAAGAAGATGTCGAAGCGCCTGAAGAACTACCCTGACCCTCTCGGTGTGATGGAGAGCTACGGTTCAGATGCCCTCCGATTGTATCTAATCAACTCGCCTGTGGTCCGCGCCGAGACACTTCGCTTCAAGGAGGCGGGCGTCAAAGATATCGTTTCCAAGGTGCTGCTGCCCCTCTGGAACAGCTACCAGTTCTTTGACCAGCAGGTTGCTCTCCTCAAGAAGGTTGCTGATCTTCACTTCGAATTCGACCCTGCTGCAGAAAAGACCAACACCAACGTTCTTGACCGATGGATCTTGGCGTCGTGTCAATCGCTGCTCAAGTTTGTGAACGCTGAAATGGCTGCGTACCGATTGTACACTGTCGTGCCGCGCCTGCTCGAGGTGAATTTCTCGGTTTACATTTCCCACATACAATACTGACGCTCACAGCTCATCGACAACACCACCAACTGGTACATTCGATTCAACCGTCGCCGTCTCAAGGGTGAATACGGTCTGGAAGACACAAAGCACGCTCTCAACACCCTATTCGAGGTTCTATACACCCTCTGCCGAGGTCTCGCCCCCTTTACCCCCTTCATCACCGACAACATCTACCTCCGTCTTCTTCCACACATCCCTAAGGAGCTCCGCGCCGAGGATGACCGCAGTGTGCACTTCCTTCCATACCCGACCGTGCGCGAAGAGCTGTTCAACGAAGATGTCGAGCGCCAAGTCAAGCGCATGCAGTCAGTCATCGAGCTTGGACGTATCTGCCGTGATCGTGCCAACAAGGGTTTGAAGACTCCTTTGAAGACGTTGGTTGTCATCCACCCTGATCAGCAATACCTTGACGACATCAAGTCCCTGCAGAACTACATCCTGGAGGAGTTGAACGTCCGCGATCTTGTACTGTCAAGTGACGAAGAGAAGTACAATGTCCAGTACACAGCGACTGCTGACTTCTCCATCTTGGGCAAGAAGCTCAAGAAGGATGCGGTCAAGGTCAAAAAGGCCCTGCCTAACCTCAAGAGCCAGGAGATCAAGGACTACATTAAGAACGGCGAGATTACGATCGAGGGTATCAAGCTGGAGGGCGAGGATCTGCTAGTCAAGCGTGGTTTGGCAAAGGATGGCAATAGCAAGGACCAGGAATTCAACACAGACAACGATGTCCTCATCATCCTAGATGTTGCCAGCTACCCCGAGCTTGAGCAAGAGGGTCTGGCTCGTGAGGTCATCCGCCGTGTACAAGATCTGCGAAAGAAGGCTGGCCTCGTAGCTACAGACGATGTAGGTATGGAGTACAAGGTCCTGAGTGACCCTGAGAATGTCGGTCTAGAGGCAGCGTTCGAGAACCAGGGACCGCTGTTTGAGAAGTCGCTGAGGAGGAATGTCGACAAGCACACCATCACCGAGTTGGATGGCAAGATCCCAGAGAAGAACAATGACACCGTTATTGCAGAGGAGGAGCAGGAGATCCAGAAGGCTACCTTCTTGCTGAGACTCATCAAGTTGTAAGAAACTGATGAATTGAGGCAGAGCATGTTCTGGCGCATGTTATGATATCACAAAAAGGGTAGATAGACGATGAGACGAATGTATGAAGATCTGAACAATCATTCTAGAAAACTATATCAAACTTCGTTTGATGCAAGCCGTGATGGTACGTTGCCTCATTGACTTGAAGTGCTTCATTGCCACCTTGCTCTATCACCCCTTCTTGTATGCTTTCTGTGAACAGTTAGTGCATGCCCAAGATTCGGCAACGCAGCATCTCACCAAGTAGCAATCTTTCAGTTTCATGAACTCCTTCGCGCACATATCCTTGTGCACATTGTTGTAATCTGCGAATATGCATTTGCCGTAGACAACGCTCTGCATGACATCAGTATTCTTCCTCAACCCACGCTATCCAGCCTCACATACCTCAGCCGAGCACTGGCCCACCGCCGCAGCGAGCTTGTCGATTGGTCTCGTACGTCCTGGCATCTTGATGTGTAGTGATGCAGGTGTCTCGATGAGGGCAAGACTGATGGCAGGTGTAAAGGATGCACGGACGGCTTGGCAAAGACCCTTGCTGGTGAATCGACGGCGCCAAATGCTGGTGGTTGGTTGCGGGGACGCCAAACAAAGCGCGTCCACCATCGTTGCGCGTCTTTGTCACCATTCATCCGCCTGTTTTTACACTTCTTGTTAATTGAATTTTGGCACGCGCACTTGATCGCGATCCCTTTTGGAATCTTGCGTTCAACACCTGAACGCAATCCTATCACCATACACGAACGCTCATGTTGTCGCGAACGCGCCGCACTTTACGTCGCGAGCTCGAATGCCATCCCCCATGAACGGCAGCGGATACAACACGCCTGATTTACACAAAGATGACCTTTCTGACGAAGGTAGGCTATCCTCACCAACATACACGTAAACTCTTTGCGGTCACTAACGTTCACACAGCCATCGAACTCCTCTACACGATAGTTCAGCGCGCCTCCTCCTCGCCTGACCGCTCTTCGCGCGCCTTGTTCAACGCTTATGAAGAAGTCCTCGAAGAACATGGCTTGCTACCCAGCGATGACGCAGTCCTTCACCGCTTCCTCTTCCGCATGCAGAAAGATAGGCGGCGCGATGAGAGTCTAATACAGCGCTTCCAGCGCGTACTGTCAGACTTCGATATTGTGGTTGATATTGACAGTGAGGGTGAAGGGGTTGAGAGCACGAACAACGCGAATTATGGCACGCGCGATGGTGGAAATATTGTGCCCAGTACGGTGCAGGATGGTGTGAGGGGGCTGGCTAGACGAGGAAGCTTCGAAAGCTTCTTCGATGGGACAGCTGACAAAGTCGCGGGGAGTGAGGTCAGAGATGCGTCAAGAAGTAAGAGGGGTGAACCGGGTCATGCGCGGAACGGGGTACCGGCGAAAAGGCGCTCGACATCAGACACCGAGGCGCTGAGGTTGCAGCAGGCGCGGCTACCGATTCGCAATCGAGCAAACGGCGAGGCGCATCGGAGGTCAGCTTCTGGGCAGTACCAAGGTCGCCAGAGAAACGCGTCGATCTCGAGTCGTGGGAGCCTGCGCATACGACGAGATTTTAACACCGTAGCTTCGCAACGGAGGGACTACGAGGGAACAGACGGCGGATTCACCGACCGTACGACCAGCCTGGATCTTTCACGCGTCCAGGTCCCTGGCGTAAACGCACCGATTCCTGACGATCACTTCGACCAGCAACACCACCATGAGTCAACGCATTATTACCAACAATTTGTTCCAGAGCCTTACCAGCCGTCTGACACACGACTAATGGACGAGGCTGAAACCTTCGAGCACCAGCGCCTACATCGAGTAACAAGAGGCTGCATTCAAGCCTGGCGTAACCGCACACGAGACCTCATCGAGAGAAGATGTGAACAAGAAGCATTGGCTGAAGCGTTCGATCGCAGAATTCTGCTAAGGCTGATGCTTGAGCAGCTCCGGGATACAGCGCGCGAACGTCACTCCAACCGCGAAACGAACAGATTTTTCGCACGTCTAGAGAGGCGCGCAGACAAAGCTCGAAACATCTTCCTTCTCACTAAAGCCTTCACGCACTGGGCAAGGAGTGCTGAAGATGAAGTACAGCGCACATCAGTTGCGAGACGGCATATCCTACGGACACGTTTCTTTAACGGCTGGCGTGAGATCACGGCTGTCAATGAGCTCAAGATCCAGCACTTTGTGCTTGCAAGGTGTCTGCATCAGTGGCGCACACGTACGGCGACTAGACGTGAGAACGGTAACTTCGCGGTGGCACTGTACGAGGAAAATTTAGTGCAGAGGGTGTTCACGAACTGGTTCTTCCAGTTCTGTGCGGTTGCTGGTACTGCTTGGCACAATGATCGATTGAGAAGAGTCACACTCAAGAAATGGATAGACCTCGCGGCGGTGAAGACAGGAAGGAATGATATGGCGTCCAAGAAAAGGAACACTGATGTTTTGAGCGAAACGTTTCAGGGCTGGAAGCAAAGAGCGACAGCTGTGCAAAATCTGGAGTCTCAGGCACAAGAATTTAGACGAACGGCGCTCGTTGCATCATGTCTCCACAGCCTTCAGAAGCAATCTCAGTTCGCGCCCATCATCCGGCAATTTCGAGAACGGGTCGACGGCCGGCAAGTACGAACTGCTTTTTACGCATGGCGACGCACTGCACAGCTTGCGCAGAGGGCTCAGCAAGTGGACAAGTTGCGCATCATGCGTAATGCCTACACCGCATGGAATGATCGTCTTCGCATGCAAGCTCTAGAACAGCGGATCAACGATCGCCTACTCGTAGAGTGTTTGTATAAGTGGACGCTTGCATCACGAGTTTCACTGTTCCAGCGCGTTCATGATCGACAATTGAAGGAGTCGACTCTTCTCACCTGGGTCTCGAAAACGAATCAACGCTCAATCGCTCTCGATGCCGCCGAGAGGCGCTTCGCGAACTTCACACGAGTCCAGCTCCTGCGCACTTGTCTAAAGAAGATGGAAGTCGACTCCGCTGAGAAGAAGCGTGAAGAATGCGCCGTGGTCGCCGAATTCGATTTGAAGCTCAAGCAGCGTATCTTCGAAAAGCTGAAGAAGAGACTAGAGCACTTCCAACAGCTGAAGCAGTGGTCGAGTGACGCTGGCTTCTACGTCCTCGGTACACGGACGTTGAAGAAGTGGAATAATGCGACGCAGCATGCACGCAGGAATCGCAGACGCGACACGTATGCCAAGGTACGACGAACGGTCAAGACAAACCTTGTCAGACGTCTCTTTGAGACATGGCGAGGGAAGGCAAGCGTAATTGCAGTGCAGAAGCAACAAGCGGCCCTGATGCAAGAGACTCGTACCCTGCGCACTACTGGAGCGTTGCTGCATGATTGGCAAGACCGCACATCGGCGGTCCTGCAGCTGAATACGCAGGCCTCCAATGTCTACGCCTCCAAGCTAGGCGCGAAGCATCTCCACACTTGGACGCGCCGTCTGGGTACATTACAATCCCTTGAGGCACAAGCTATGGCGCTTCGCCAAGAAAGCACTGAAATCGCGGCAGCAGGAGCACTGAAGCGCCTCGGCTGGCGACTCTGGAATGTTCAGCGACAAGAGGAAACAGCCAGGGCTTTGTTCGAGCGCAACTTTGAGAAACACGTTCGCGCAATGTTACGCTTCTGGTACGAACAGACGGCTGAGCGCCTCGCCAATCGACCTGCTTCGCCAACTCCCACACGAAGCTCGAGAGGCGGACGGAGAAGTTCGGATGACGGCCACCAACGCTTCAATGATGAGGATGGAGATGTCGAAGATGGTCATGAAATGAATCTAGACGATGTCGGCGATGAGACCCGTCGTCTTGAGTCTTGGACAGCTTTCGACGCGTCTGGTCTCGGTCTGAACAATGACCTCGACCTCTCACTATCTATCACACCAGAGCGTCAGCGCACAGCAACCTACCCTCTACCTCCACCAAAATCAACACCGAAATCACCATCGTCAACCCGCCCATCAACTGCACGGCCACGCACGTTCGCGCAGCCGCAGTCCGTACACAGACCTCCGCCTGCATCACCAGATCTCGAGTTCGCCGAAGACGAACGAAGTACCTTCTGGGCTGGCACTCCCGCCTATCCACCACCCACAATCACCAAACCTCTCAAAGGCGCGGGCTATCTCAAAACACCAAGCAAGCGCGCAGTCGCTCGCGCTAAGCGCCCAGAACTGACTCTTAGTCCCGAGAAGCGTGTCGCAAGACTGGGTGCAATGAGTGCGCCGCCTGTGCAGATGACCCGGGATTTTGGAACGGCACCTCGACCTGGAGGTGTGACGAGCTTTGAACGGAGGTTAATAGAGGGTGGGTTTGGTGCGAGCGTTGGCCCATCTACTGGAGTACCAAACAGTGCTATGAAAGGTGCGAGAGGGAGGGCAGCGAGGGGAAGGGGGAGAGTAGGTTTCGGTGATGTCAGCCAATTTGGATAACGTGTTTTATCGGTAAGCTGGCCACATCACCATCCTGGCCACCCCACCAAGGCGCGTGCAGCTCAGCGCGCGATAGCTCAACAACCACAAATTCAAATTGTCTAAAATCTTAACAGAGGATAGACTAAGTCTGTCTACATTGAGTCCTATTATGGCCTTGTACATGGCATTTGCTGCACGTTGGTGGTGCTCTTCTGCGCACCTGCGGGGCCTCTGCTTCATCACCTTGTTGGACACCTATTTGAGCTTGTATAGCCAGCGCCTGACCTTCCTGGCTTTGTAACACCCCTCCACGTGCTATATACTGTCGTTGTACTTGACGCTTTTGTCGCTGGCGGTCGTTAGCAGCCCGTAGCTTTGAGTTCTCCTTAGCTAGGATTGTCGCTGAGTTCATTGCAAGCTGACAGCCTTTGACAAGCTGAGCAATTGCTTGACTTGTAGGACTCTGAGATTGGCGCTGCAGGAGTCGTTGTACGAGAAGGGCTTGCTGCTCAAGCTGACTAGTTGTACGTGGAGTTTCTGCAGTCCAAGGGCCTAATCTATCACCTGCTGTTCCTGGTGGAGACGGCGTTCTGACGACAGTAAGGTTGGATAGGACTCGATCTGGACAAGCTGGGATGAGCCCAGTCGCCTCAAAGCCAGCCTTGATATTGCGCTCTGACAGAACTGTCGGCCTGATCTTCTGGTATATCCATAGAAAGTCAAGCTTGTCAACATGGAAGACGCCAAGGCGCGCAAGATCAGACACCTCATGTCCATATACTACTTTGAGAGGAGAGTAGCAGCCAACATCAAGAGGCTGGAGGATGTGTGAGGTGTGGGGAGGCATGCACAGGGTGATAATCTTGTTATCCTTGCAGAATTGATCAAACTCTGGTGTAGCGTGGCTGCTATGCCCATAAGGATGAGCAGTCTATACGCGCCTGCTGCGCGCGACTCTGTGTGCCTGTGGAAGTGCTTTACCCACTCAAGGCCAATAGTGTCATCTGTCCATCCATTATGGCTGAGGGCGATAGCCCAGTCTGGTGGAAGGTCCTTATACCAGCTAGCTTGGTGGAGCTTGCCAGCCAAGATCATGAAGGGTGGAAGACACCAGCCAGACGCGTTGATACACTCGATCGCTGTTACCCACTCTCTATTGCCTGGCTGTACGACAGTCGCTCGACCAATCGTGTCAGCGCTCGTGACAACCTTTGACGTTACAGCCACTCCCATCATGAATCCAGTCTCATCAAATTTGTATGTATCCTCGTAGGAGACTCCCCAGGTCTGGCGCGTGTCCTCTACAAGCTTAAACCACGCGCTAATCTTAACAGGATCCTCGCATTTTGCGCGCTGTGAGTGGAATTTCCTATTCCACTTTGTCTGGAGGAGTGGCTGGCCTTTGACAAAGCGCGTCACCCAGCACTTGCCTACAGGCTTAGGAGGAGGATCTTGGCCACGCGCAGCAAGTATTGCGTCTGCCATTCGTCGTACGTCGATGATATGAGGAGGAAATCCACGGCGATCAAGGTCAAGGATCCACTCAACAAGCGACTGCTCTTCGACAGGGCGTAGCTTGCGATTGACAGGCGTTGTCGCGTTCTTAGGGAGGACACCTTGAAGGCGCGTCTCAAGTGTTGATCTTGGCACGCTATAGAGCTTTGCAAGCTTGCGATGAGACTGAAGAGGATTAGATCGATAGGAGGCAATAGCAAGGCCTATTCGGCCTTCTCTTGATGGCCTTGGAGGCCGTTGGCGTGGCGTCATGGTGGATGGTATGAGGCGCGCTGCACGCGCCTTGGTGGGGTGGCCAGGATGGTGATGTGGCCAGCTTACCGATAAAACACGTTAGATGTGAGGTATGGCATAACGTGCTGGATACCGTAACTAATCAATGAACGGGCCACCTCAACGAACGGGTGGTGACACCCCACCAACTTTCTCACCTCCACGGAAGTGAGGCTACACCACCACGTAGAGTAATTGTTATTATACAAGAAGCTGTCAGAATATAATATTAACTACTGCGAAACTTTTGGCTATCTCAGTTTTTCTGTAGGACGTGTGACGCGGCCACTACGGGTCTCAACTCCTCGGGGTGCGGAGCTGGGCTCATGAGCCACCTGTGGACGACGCCTCGCTGCACCACCACCACCTTTTGATATTTTTGACTGCGGCTTCTTTGAGGTCTTCTTCCTTGCCTGTTTAGGCAATTTGGATACTTTCTGTGCGTTCTTAAGCTCTCTCACGCGCTCCTTCTCAGCCTTCCGAGCCTGCTTTTCACGCTCTTCTTGGGCCCTCTTTTGAGCAGTCTCCTCACGCCTCCGCGCAGCCTTCTCAGCATTATCTGCCTTAGTCTTCTCTCTTAGAAGCTTGTTGTTATACCGTAGTTGCTTCTGATCTGCCTTTTCTGCCTCTTCTGCAATCTCCTGCTTCTCCGCATCCCTCATACGTCGATCAGCACGTGCCTTGGATAGAGGATCATAGAAGACTGCCCCACCTTGTACATTAGGGTCGCGCGGTGACAGTGGTAATACCTTCTTCTTCTTACTCCGCTTCTTCTTGGCCTGTATAGCCTGTTCAAGGTCTGATATCCTGTGATCCTTAAGCTCATTCTGCACATGAAGCTGATGTATAGCCTGTAGGGCTTCATTGGCCGCCTTTTGATCCCCATACCTCACTGCTCGGTCAAAATTTGACCTACAACGTCGCCAATTAGGTGAGGAGGCAGCAGGCTGAGGCTCAGTTTGCTTAGGAGGCGTCACAGGTGGTGGTGGTATTGACTTTTTGAAGCGATCGAGTATGACGTCAGGTTCAAGTGGGTTGGTTGGTTGGTTGGTTGGTATTCATTTTACGTCTAGTTGATGAGGATTAAGTCCACCATCTCGCCTCCCGAAGGGCATATACGACGTGCTAAGCTATGGAATTACAGTGCTAACACACTACCTTAGAAAGCATTTCTGGCCTGCGCGGGTATTGCTACCATTTCAAGCTACAGCTCCCCGTCCAGTTAGGGAGACTGAGCAGTGTGTGTACATTAGGGTGGGACCCCTGTGTGTGTTCAGAGGCAGTTTAGTGCCGTGAGAGAAAGAAAAGGAAAGAGTAGGTGGGTGTGGAGAGCCGGTGCTCTGTCGAATCGGAGCCGTGGTTCTGCGCGAGGAGAGCCTTTGTGCTGGGCCTGGCGATGCCTGTGTCTGAGGAGATAGGTGTAGTAGGAAGGCAGAGCCAGGCCTATCCTTCTTCTTTATCCCCAAGGGTTGTGAAATGTAAGGCCATTCTGGCTGCCTTGTTTGCGTGTTGTGTCAGGTCAGGGACGCTGACAGTCGGTCTTCAGAGAGCTGCAAGCAGCTCTCGTCGTTGTGGGTGTGGAGAGCCGGTGCTCTGTCGAATTGTGCCGTAGCTCTTCGCATGGAGAGCCTTGCGTTAGGCCTGGCAATGCCCTTATATTGCAAGAACAAGGAGTGGCAAGACTGTCTCCTTGTCTTGGTGGTGGTTGTGGCCTTCGACCGAACGTGAAAATCTGAGTTGCGCACGGGCCATTTTGAAGACATTTCAGCTCAGCGAAGAGCTGAAAGACAAAAGAGGCCAGCGCGCCTGCCACAACGCCTGCAGCGGAGAGAGGACGTTGGGAAACAGATTTAAGAAGGCATTTGAGTCGTGTTTTAACAAAAAAAATCGATGGATATCGACCTTTCGCTGACCTGGAAAAGTTGATGTTCGGGGAGGTTCAAGTGGGTGGATACCTGTGGATTCAAAGGCACTCAACACCAACGTTTCTGTGAAGGTATTGATCCAGGCAGGCCAGAATAGACTTATGAAGTCTGCCTTTTGTACTGGGAGCCATCCCTCCGTTGTGTGGTTGTGATAGATAAGCTCTTTTGAGTAATTTTGACTCAGGGGCTTGAAGCATGATACATCTAGGGGTTGCAGCGTATGGGTCGCGTGTGGGGGGTATACCAGCACCAGAATTCGATTGTCATCGCAGTAATCGATGAAGGCCTTTGTCACGTGGCTGCCGTGGCCGTCTAGGATAAGTAATCTGTACTTTCTCCGAGCTTTCCTCTTAGTGGCGGGATCAAACACCTGCTTAAGCCAGGCAACGCCGAGATCGTCGTTCGTCCAGCCACTGGGTGATACTGAGAAGTATATAGAGTGAGTCTCTGGGTCAATATCGTGTACCCAGTTGGATTGCACCTGATCTCCGGCTGCGGAGAAGATCACCGCAGGGGGGAGGGTAGTACCGTCAGCACATATACACCCTATAACGGTTATCCACTCCCGATTGGCATCGTGACTAGCTTGTTTGAAGCGCCTCTCCTTGTAGGGTACCTTATCAAATACTCTTTTAGTCTTACCAATTACCCCAATCATAAATCCCTTCTCGTCCATATTGTAGGTATTCTCAGGATCCACCTTAAACTCTGCGACTTTCCTGGCTAGAAGACCGAAATATAGACGGTATCTTCCACCATTATCAGCCTCATGACGACTGCTTTCCATGGGGGTGGTCCAGGCAGTGATAAGGGTGTCGTTGTGACGGTGAATGAGCCTAGAAACCCATGCCTCAGAAGGCTCCCATTGGCACAAGGGAGTCGCGAAATTGATAATCATCTGCCGCGTAGGTGGACAGTGTTTCTTAGTGAGGCTTCTGATGTATTGTACAAGCTCCAGCTCATCGCGTTGAGATAGTAGTCGGCGTTGATCATGAGCCCCTGCACGGGTCGTTCTCCGACCCTGGTGTTGTTCCGTCAAAGTAGTGCGGGAACAACGATGTTTTTTGGCAAGACTTCGGTACGAAAAAGATTCTCCAGGTCCCAGAGACTTTATCTCTGCAAGGGCTTCTTCAACAGTCATCGTGGTGGTGAGTTGGTGTGGGGGTCAAAGTAAGTGTGAAAGTTGGTGGGGTGACCCGTTCATTGAGGTGGCCCGTTCATTGATTAGTCACGGTAACGTGTTCCACAGGCGAGCTTGGGTAACACTGCCCAAGGAGCCTACGACGGAGAACAATCTCGAGACTATGATGAGTGAAACTCATGGAACAAATGGGATATTCATGATAAAGCAATCTTCAAGTTTCACCCTCGCGAGATGGCGCATGTCTCACTCGAGTACAGCATCCGATAATCGTCGACCGACCAGCGTCTGTGGGGCGCATACCCGTTGCAGGGGTATAGCACCTACTACTTTGCAAATAACCTATAAATTTACAAGATACAATAGCAGTAGGCAGAAGAGGCTCGCCAGGAAATTATTATTAAACTTTGACGTTAAGATCTTACGTGGTTGTTAAACTGTATGTCCCTTTACATATACTGTACTAGGACTTTAGTCTGTTCGCGCGTGTGCACAGACCATTTCAACAACGCGAACTCTAAAGAGGGGTATCTTCTTCAACTACACACGACTACATCAATATGAGAGCTTTTAGCACTAAAATTTCATCAAATCGAGTGCGCGGAGGTGAATTATCAGAAGCCCAACGGATATACTGCTTAGCCCAGGTTGAGGCTGGTGTGTCGACAAGCGAAGTTGCTGACGCGCTGGACTGCTCGCAGCGGTGCGTACAGAAAACAGTACTCCGATGGACAACCAGCTGCAGCACCACAACGCAGCCTCGGACAGGCCGGCCACCTACATTGACTAGTAGAGACCATCGCCGGCTGCTACGGATTGCTCGGAAAAACCCAGGTATTGAGTACCACAAGCTTATGGAGGAGGCTGGACTGTGGGACGCCAATACTACCTACCCCAGCGTTTCTAAGCGTACTGTGCAGCGCGCAATGGCTGACGAGGGATACCGCAAGTTCAGAGCGAGACGTAGGCCAAAAATCAACAAGAACAGAGCTGCGGAACGCCTCAATCTTACTAATGAATGGCTGGGGTTTGATTTTGGGAGGCGTACTATCAGGTTCAGTGACGAGTGCAGCGTTGCTCGTGGATCTGGCCACAACACGCCCTGGGTATGGCGACTACCTGAGGATAAATGGTCGCACGAGATGGTTGAGGAGGTCACCACTGCTCGCCAACCTGCTCGTATGGTATGGGGCTCAATATGGATTACTCCAGGTGGCCGAGCAAGGCGTAGTCGTCTAGTAATTATGAATCGCGACACATCAGCCAAACGCAATGGATACACAGCTCAGAGCTACATACGAGCACTTGAGGAAGGTCTCCAGGACAGCTACAGGCCAGGCGAGTGGTTTATGCAGGATAACGCACCTATCCACACTTCCCAGGTCTCGAAGGAGTGGCTAGAGGTTCATGGTGTTGCTACGATCAAATGGTCACCATACTCACCTGACCTTAACCCTATTGAACACATGTGGTGGGCACTTAAAAAGAAGCTCCATGAGCTGCATCCTGAATTTGACTATATGGGAGACTCTCTAGCTGAGTGGGAGGCGTTCGAATTGGGGTTGATTGAGGCATGGGCTGCTATACCTGACGCACTGATCAAACGCCTTATTAGGTCTATGCCACGACGCCTAGACGCTGTGCGACGTGCAAAGGGCTACCAGACTAGATACTAAGCGTAATGCGATTAATTTGCAACCCTAATTGTCTTATTTGGTCTATGTAGTAGAAAGTTATACTGCTTTGAAGTTGGTAATCAAATGTGGTTGTGGTGGTCCATGCGTCAACGCGAACAGACTTTTGGCACCCGATTGTAACATGCAGATCGGTGTGCCGCTCGGCCCGGCGTAACGCTCGGCCAAACACCAGAACACCAAAGTGACGCCAACTTCAACACGCGACAACTCAACTAATATGGACCCAATTGACCTGGCAGTTAAAGCGATGGAAACGCAGGGTGAAGGAGAACAACTCTTATATACAAAAGTTGCTGAAAAATACAATGTGAGCAGACACACACTAGCCAGAAGATGCAAAGGCACCCAAGCTCCAATGCAAGCCAAGGCAATCAACCAACAACGCCTCAACCCACAACAAGAACAAGAGCTCATACAGCATATTGAGAGGCTCACAGAGAGAGGCCTTGCGCCCACAAGAGAGATGATAAGAAGATTTGCATCAGGGATAGCTCAGGGGCATGTGGGAAAGGGGTGGGTGACGCGCTTTATCAACAAACACCATGACAAACTTGTCTCACGCTGGACATCTGGGATGGACTACACACGCCACCAGGCTGATTCAGAAGCAAGATACAAGCTATACTTTGATCTGGTCCACAGCAAGATTGAAGAGTACGGAGTTCTGCCTGGAAATACATACAATATGGATGAGAAAGGCTTCATGATTGGACAGGTGGGAAGGACTAAGAGAGTCTTTAGCAGAGAGACTTGGGAGAAGAAAAGGAAGACTGAAGTCCTTCAAGATGGCTCACGTGAATGGATTACTGTCCTGGCTTGTGTGGGAGCTGGTGGAGATGCTCTTCCTCCTGGCCTCATTTTCCAGGGTTTAAATGGCAACATTCAGTCAGATTGGGTGCAAGATATTGACCTAGATAAACACCAAGTCTTCTACAATTCAGCTCCATCAGGCTGGTCTAACAATGACGTTGGATTAGCCTGGCTTGAACAGGTATTTGACCGCTATACCAAGGTTAAAGCAAGAAGATCTTGGCGCCTTCTTATTATTGATGGCCATGGATCTCATGTCACGCTGGATTTCATCGAGTATTGCTATCAGAACAAGATCCTCTTGTTGATCTTACCTCCCCATTCAACCCACACGCTTCAGCCACTTGATGTAGTTATGTTCAAGTCTCTTTCATCTGGATACACAAGAGAACTCACAGACCTTACCCAAAGAAGCCAAGGCTATGCCCGCATTAAGAAAGGAGACTTCTTCTTGTTATTCTGGAAGGCCTGGAAGGCCTCCTTCATCAAGGATCGCATCTTGAAGTCCTTTTCAACCACTGGGATCTGGCCAAAGAACAGTGAAGCAGTTCTCAAAAGATTCCACCATACAACCACTAATAAAGCTGAGGTTACAAACAACCCTGCAGCTCCTCTTGAGACTGATTGGAGAAAGATAAGAAAGCTCATTAATGAGTCTGTGAAGGATGGGGCTAAGAAAGAGGCCAAAACTCTCACCCAAGTCTTCCACCATCTTCAAGCCAACAATGAGCTTATTTCTCAAGAGAATGAAGGCCTAAGAGAGGCATTTCAGAGCAAGAAGAAACAAAAGAAGAAGGGCGTACCTCTTGACCTTCAACAGCGTCAAGAGTATCATGGTGGAGCTGTGATGTGGTCCCCAAGGAAGGGCAGAGAAGCAAGAGTGAGAAGGACAGTCATGGAGCAGCAAGCAGCGCAGGAGAAACTGGACAAGGCTAAGAGGAAACAAGACCAGGAGGATGCGAGGATTCAGAAGCAACTTGAGCTTGAACAGAGGCGTGATAAGAGAGAGAGACTCAAGAAGGAGAGGGAGAAGGAGAAGGCTAAGAAGCAGGCTGAACAACAACGCAAAAAAGCAGAGAAAGAGGCTGCCAAAGCGACTCAAAACACCCAACAAGGGAAGAGAAAAGCTCCCCAAGTACCCTATGTAAAGAACAAGCGTCAGAAACAATCTAGGGGCGGTGCATCAAAGGATGCTGCCCCAGAGGCTGCCCTATCACCCCTAACCAAAATTACTTTACGCGGTCGCAACGTCACGCTTCCTAGCAAATTTAGATAGAACAGATTTATTGCATTGCCTTTCTTAATTACCTCCTTTATTTTTACAAGAGTGCAGCGACTAAATGTGGCGATTCAATTCAGTGATGTGGGTGGGCAAATTCTGGTGTTTCGAGCGTTACGCCGAGCCGAGCGCCACACCGATCTGCATGTTAACGTAGGAGACGGGCGAGTCGGACACTGTGCCAAGCCCCCACCAAAACCATCTTAACTACTACTATACACGCGATGTCTCAACAACGCCACGATTTACCAGCTTCAAAGGAGGCTCGAATACAGCTCGCAATTCAGGCTATCGAACGCGACGTGACAATATCTTAGAGACAAGCTGCATCAATCTACAACGTCTCACATACAACACTAAGCGACCGACGCGCTGGAAAGCTGTTTCGACCTAATTGCACGCCCAATTCAATGAAGCCACTTAAAACAGAAGAGGATGTGATTGTCCAGCATATACTCGACCTTGATGCGCGAGGATTTCCACCTAGGCTCGCAGCCGTTAAAGATATGGCTGATTCCTTACTTGCTGAGCGTCACCGCGACCCAGTTGGCCAAAACTGGGCTAAGACCTTTGTTAAGCGTCGGCCAGAGCTCAAAGTCAAATTCAATCGAAAGTACGACTATAAGAGAGCCTTATGTGAGAGTCCTCAGCTTGTAAGAGACTGGTTCCGGCTGGTAGAGAATACGAAAGCCAAGTACGGCATCCAGGATGAAGACACCTATAACTTCGACGAGGCTGGCTTCATGATGGGCGTTATATCAACTGGCGCAGTAGTTACAGGTTCTGAGCGTCGAGGGCGGCCAAGGAGCGTTCAGCAGGGCAACCGGGAGTGGACTACGGTAATCCAGGGCGTCAACGCAACGGGGTGGGCAATTCCATCCTTTATCATCTTCCAGGGCAAGAACCACCTCTCTGCCTGGTACAAGGAGGAGAATCTACCTCATGACTGGGTTATCGCAGTCTCTGAGAACGGCTGGACGACGAACGAGCTTGGTCTCCAGTGGTTGAAGCACTTTGACAAGCATACGAAGGGGCGCACTGTTGGCTCACACCGACTGCTTATGGTTGATGGCCATGAAAGCCACGACTCGCTCGAATTCCAGCAATACTGCAAGGAGAATAAGATTATCACTCTCTGCATGCCTCCTCACTCATCGCATATCCTGCAGCCACTTGATGTGGGTTGTTTCTCGCCGTTAAAGAAGGCGTATGGGCGCCAAGCCGAGATCCTGATTTGCAACCGGATTAACCACATCACTAAACTTGAGTTCCTACCATGCTTTATTGCTGCTTTCAACGCTGCGATTACAAAGAGCAATATCCTAAGAGGCTTTCGAGGTGCTGGCTTGGTTCCGATCGACCCAGAGGTGGTGATATCGCAGCTTGACATACGGCTGCGCACCCCTACGCCACCTACCGTCGAGGACGGTCCCTGGCAGTCGCAAACACCAAGCAATACCCTAGAATTTGGGTCGCAATCAAAGCTAATTCAAGAGAGGATTCAACAACATGTAGATAGCTCGCCAACCTCAATGGTTGATGCCCTTGCAAAGTTTACTAAAGGCGCGGAGATAATGGCGCATTCTTTGGTGTTAATCACTAAGGGCAACGCTGAGCTTCAAGCCGCTAACGAGGCCGCCTCACGCCGTAAATCGTACAAAAGAAAGCGAGTACAGCAGGAGGGAACCTTAACAGTTGAAGAGGACATACAATTAACAGCGCTCAAGGAGTTTGGGGCGCGCAGTGATGGGAAGAAGACGAGGAAGAGGGCGCGCGCTGATGAGGGCGGCCAGCCTTTAAGACGCTGTGGACGCTGCGGCGAGGCTAGGCACAACGCGCGCACGTGTAAGTTAGATGTAGAAATAGTTTCTAAATAATATCCTATAACGTAAAGCACCACCGAGCCGGCAACACCACCGAGCCGGCAACACCACCGAGCCGGCAACTTTTTCTTGGCATTGCGAACACCACGTACAAACAACAATGGGTCAACAACGCAAAGCTAAGCTACTCCAGCAAGAAGGCAGGATAGACCTCGCACTCCAGGCGTACGAATCAGGTCAATTTAAGAGCGTGCATCTTGCTGCTCTAGCATACAACGTCCCACATCAACGGCTCTCTGATCGGCAGAACAAAATCACCTTCCGGCTGTCTGCTACGCCCAACGGCCGAAAGCTCTCTGCGACAGAAGAGCAAACGATCGTACGATACATCCTTGACTTTGATTCGCGTGGATTTGCCCCCCGGCTGTGTGAGGTGGCAGATATTTCAGATAAACTGTTGGCTGTACGTGGTTGGTTGGTTGGTTGGTATTCGATTTTCGTCCATAGGATGGGGATTAAGTCCACCATCACCGCCTCCCGAAGGGCATATAGGACGTGCTAAGCTATGGAATTACAGTGCTGCCACACTACCTTAGAAAGCATTTCTTGCCTGCGCGGGTATTGCTACCATTTCAGAACTACAGCTCCCCTTCCAATTGGGGAGACTGAGCAGTGTGTGTACATCAGGGTGGTTCCCTTGTGTGTATTCAGAGGCGTGGCTGTACATGGTGGGACACCTATTGGCAAGAACTGGGCTGAGCGATTTGTGTCGCGTACGGAAGAACTCAAGATGGCTTTCAATCGCGCAAAGGACCGTCAGAGAATACTCCAGGAAGATCCAGAGGTTATCAGCGCGTGGTTCAAGCTCGTACAGGAGACAAAAGACAAGTATGGGGTCCTAGATGAGGACATCCACAACTTTGATGAGACCGGCTTCCAGATGGGAGTTATTGGCTCAATGAAGGTTGTTACAGGCTCAGAGAGGCGTACAAGACCAAACCTTATTCAGCTAGGCGATCGGGAGTGGGTTACAGTTATCCAGAGCATCTGCGCTGCTGGGTATGCTATCCCACCCTTCATTATCTACAAGGGGCGTGTCCACATCTCTGCCTGGTATGAGGAGACTAATATACCGTACGACTGGAAGCTCTCTGTCTCTGAGAACGGATGGACAAACAACGCGCTTGGTCTTGAGTGGTTGAAGCATTTTGACGTGCATACAAGAGCGCGTCAGAAGGGGTTGTACAGGCTGCTTATCTTGGACGGCCATGAGAGCCATCTCAACCAGAATTTTAAGGACTACTGCCTGGAGAACAGAATCTTAACCCTCTGTATGCCTCCTCACTCATCACACATACTTCAGCCACTTGATGTGGTGTGTTTCTCACCGTTGAAACTGAAGTACTCCCAACGCGTACGAGCCTTGGCATCCAAACGCGTCTTCCACATTAACAAGGAAGGCTTCCTCCCAGCCTTTAGAGACGCGTTTTTCGACGTGTTTACGTACAATAACTGCAAGAAGGCCTTTCAGGCATCAGGACTAGTGCCTACTGACGCGCAGGTAGTCATTGATCGGCTTGAAGTGCGATTTCATACCCCTCCACCAGTACCTCTACTAGAAACACCATGGCAATCCCAAACACCAAGCAATACGTACGAATTTGGGTCGCAGTCAAAGCTTGTAAGCGAGCGCTTCGTACGGTCACCAACATCTGCTCAGGAAGGGTTCTCAAAGCTAGTAAAAGGAGCTGAGGAGATGCTGCATGAAAATGTTCTTATTAAGGCTCGTGTACGAGAGCTTGAGGAGCAATTAGCAGAGGGTACTAAGCGCAAAGGGCGTAAAAGAAAGCAGATTCAGCATGGTGGGACAATGGAGTATGGTGCTGCAGCACTTTCTGTAGCTGAGAGCGCAACTGCAGCTCGTACGGTATCAAAGAGAGCGCGTGTAGGTAATGGTCAAGAAAGAGCCCAGCCAGGTCAACGGCACTGTGGCAACTGTGGAAAGACTGGGCACAACGCTCGTACGTGCCAAAAAGATGCAGAAGAAGATTCTGCATCTAATACAAGTGCGTCGTACGCGGGTTCTACAGAGGGTAGTAAGTAATTGCTTGTTTTGTACATGGTGTTCGCAATGCCAAGGAAAAGTTGCCGGCTCGGTGGTGTTGCCGGCTCGGTGGTGCTTTACGTTATAGTATAGTATACTATTCAAAATAACGTTATTTATTGGAACAAGGTCCCTCTGGTAGTATGACTACCATGGATAACCGAGTAGGAGAGGGACAAGGCGGGGTGGCTGCAACGTATTGTATTGACTATCGTGTTGTGTGTAAGACTCACACTGTCATTGTGAGTGCCATTGCCCACCAGGCAGTGCCTGCCACAACAGCATATCATGTGACTCCCGAACACCTTCCACCCTGGACTGAACCCAGTTATTCTCAACATTATTGGATTATCTTACAATGGGATATATACACGTCTAATAAAACATCCCCTTCCTCTCCGTAGAAACCCTCCCCTCCCCTTCCTAGAAAGCCCCCTCCCCACCCTTTACTTCCTCCCGAACAGGAGTAAACCCCACCTAGATCAAGCCCAGCCTCACTCACTCACACTCCACCCCTACCTGCCTTCCCCTCCCCACCATCCTCCCCACCCTCCTTACTATTCCCTCCACCCTTCCCACCACCCCCCTCCGCCTCCGCCCCAAACAAATCCTCCAGCAGCGCCTCAGCCTCGCGCTCCTGCATGCGTCCGCGCGCCGAGGCGTCTTCGGCGGGAGCAGAGACGAGCGGGTCGTCTGTTTCGGTGGGCGGCGCGGCGGCGTCGAGACGCGATGCGAGGAGGGCGTGTGTGGCTTCGTTTGCTTCGTTGGGTTGGTTTGCTTCGTCGGTTCCGTCGAATTCGCTGGCTTCGTTGACTTGGTTTGCTTCGCCGGCGGGGTCCTGCGGTGTGTCTGCAAGTTCGTCGAGCGAGTCCACACGGCCTTCGACACCGCTAAGCGAGCGGCCGTCGAGCGCGGCGCGGCGCTGTTTGCGGGCGCTGTGGTCGTTGCGTGGAAGGCGGGTTTGGCGGGCGGACGTAGTCTGCGCGCCGGCCTGCGTGATGTAGTCGACCAGCGTAACGCAGTTCGATGCAAACTCGCGCATCTGCGACTCGTACGCGTCGGCGGTGAGTTTCGGGGAGTAGGCGCTCAGCACGCCGCCCCGGGCGCCCAGCTTGCCCGACTGCACGGTGCTGTAGGAGATTTGCGTGTCGAGCAGCCGGCCTGTGACGCTCTGCCGGAACTGGATGCCGGAGAAGAGGTACTTGATGGGCAGCATGCCGGTTGCGTCCGAGGGAAAACCCGGAATCGTCCATTTGGGGATGTCGAGGGTGAGGGACGGTGCTGACAGACGGCCGCCGCTCTCGATGTTCTGACGGACTGCTTCCGACCACTCCTCGACGTTCTTGTCGTGGTGGCTCTTGCTGCTGAAGCGCAGGCGGCCGTAGCGATGGAAGCGGATGTCTGCCGCTTGGTCGGGGAGCAGGACATCGTGGACGCGCTCGTGGAAGCCGATACTCAGCTTGTGGATGGTAGGTCTGTTGCCATCGCGGCCGGTGCGGACTTGAACGTGGAGCTTTGGAAAGGTGGGGCCAATCTCGGTGATGCCTGTCTCGGTCCCGAGGACTTTCTGGTTAGGCGAAGGGATGAAGTCGTAGAGCAGGGCTGGCGACTCTGTACGCGAGAGATTCTGGAATTCCGACGACGCCAGCAAGCTCCCTAGCCCCGGGATGGCAGGGTGGAAGGGCGCGCGTGAAGAGTTGGCGGCAGCCTCGACGACCTTGTCTGGGTCCGAGTGCTCGAGCGGGAAGAGCGCCTGGCCGAAATCTGCAGAGACCTTGTACTCGGGCTCCAAGGCCCAGTAGCCCGTCTGTCTGTTTCGAGGCGTCGACTCGGACCCCGTGAAGTTTCCGTCCGCCGGCGGCCGCATAAAGGACACAACGCGGTTGACGAGGCCGTGCGTGCTCTGCTCAGGTGCCGGCTTGGACTCGGCCCGTTGGTGGGACTCGTGCTCTTCGGGCAGAGCATTGTCGGCTGCGCGGGCTACTGGCAGCGCCCAGCGACCGAGGCTGAGGCTCCGGTGGACGTAGTCGAGCGAGTCGGACGCGTGGAAGGTCGGCAGAAGATAGCTCTCGCGCTTGGCGGCGTCGAGGCGCTGGGTATCGATTGTGCGTGTGGCGGCGTCTTTGAAGGGCAGCAGTCTGATCAGCGTGCGTTTTGCTTCCGCGAGGGACGTCTCGTTCAGACCGTGGATTTTCAGCTGTGGGCGGTGAGCGGTGTTGGTTGAGTCACGTGGTCAACGAACCGTGTATGGGTCGGACGCGTAGATGTGCGTGCCCGTGAGCGAGGAGACATGGTCGGCCGGGAGGGTGGCAGAGAGATGGGTGGTGGGCGGCAGGCTGGCCGTGTCGAGGCGGGGGGCCCAGCGCTTGAGGTCGAGCGAGGTGGTGCGGGCGTGTGCGAGGGCCTCTTCGACGTCGTTGGCCGTGTACTCGGCCGTGTTCTTGTCGGCGGTGATGCGCAGTATGTGGGTGGGCCAGTGGATCTCGACCTTTGCGTTTCGGTTCGCTGCGATGCGGGCGAGGGTGCTGGTGGAGCCTGTGGAGGGGGGAAGTGTGAGGTGTGAGGGGGAGGTGTGAGGTGTGAGGGGGAGGTGTGAGGTGTGAGGGGGAGGTGTGAGGGGGAGGTGTGAGGGGGGGGAGGTGTGAGGGGGGGGGGTGTCATGAGTGAAGAGTGAAGAGGCACAAGTGAGGGTGACGAGTGAGGGTGAAGAGTGAGGAGGAGGGTATCGGTGGCACTCACCTCCAGCGTGCAGCAGCCGGAGCTCGGGCTCCTTCAACCTCAGCTCGAGCTCACCCTCCGCCTCAATCTCCTCGAGCAGCTGCAGCTTCCACACGTCGCGCAGCAGCTTGTCGACCAGCGTGGCCTTGCGGATGCTGCGGGTCTTGAGCGCGGGCTTGGTGAGCATCGTCTCGACGCCCGGCAGGCGCTTCTCGATGCTCGTCGTGGTCGGGTGCCACTCGCTCCGCCGGGTGGCGCGGACCGAGGCCTTGACGACGCCGAAGAGGGCGTCCTGCTTGATGCTCTTGGCGGCCGAGTAGTAGCGCGACAGCTGCGTCGCCGTGAAGCCGCGCATCAGGGCGGCCACCAGCTTGACGAAGTCGGCCGTCGTGACATGGTGCGGCTCGTCTGCGTTGGCCCGCGCCGGCCGCAGGCTGTCGAGCTGCCGCGCCACGTCCTCGGCCGTCGCGGGCGCCTTGTCGTGCTGCAGTGACAAGAGAATGTCCGGCACCGCAATCGGCTCTAGTAGCGTCTCGGGCGGCCGCGCCTCGTCTGCGGGCTCGGGCGCCTCGTGCAGGACGAGAATGTCGGCGTCCTCGTCCATGCGCTTCATGCCCAGGTCCGCCTTGCGCTGCCGCACGCGCTTGCCCTTTTGCATGTACTCTTTCGTGATGCGCACCGGCCGGGCCGCCGGGGTGGTCGTGTCCGTCTGCCCCGGGCGCAGCGTCTGCTCGTCGGCGGCATCGTGGCGGCGGCGTGCGGTCGACAACCTGGCCTGCGCGCCTCTCCCCGGCGTCAGGCGCGGGCGCGCCAGCTTCAGCTCACATCCAAGGCATACAAATGCACGGGAAGCACGGGGCGCGAGCATAGGGAACAGCAAAACAAGACCAGTAGGGTGCGGCGACCATGGACGCTTTAGCATTGCTGTAACATAAACTGCATGCCGTCGTGACATGGCAACTTTCCTCACCGCCCCAGTTCTGCCGCCCGCATCGCCAACTCACGTGCACGCATCATCAACAGTCCAATGCACGAGGAGCTGGGGCATATGTACAAAGTACGTGCTGGCATGCTATGTCTATTGCGTGCCATCACCACCTAGGAGCTGCGTGAATTCTTGCGTGCTATATCGGCCGCTTCCAGCTGCACAGGTCCTGTCGCAGCTCAAACTCATCCACCTCGTCATGCGGCCGGTGCCGTTTCCTCTCGGCCTCGGCCTTCATATGATGCGCCTGCTGCTCGAGACTGCCTCTGCCGCGCACATGCTTGGCCGAGCCCGAACGCGTGCTCCCCGCCCGCAGCGTCTCCTGCGACGTGCGGAACAGCTGCCGCCTGTCTTGTGCATGTCGCTCGTCCCCGCTCGCAGACGTGCTGCTGTCCCCCGCCCCCGCTGTCGTGAACCGGATGCCGTTGCGCTGCGGAGAGTACGGCTTTGCGCGGTCGCCCCAGCCGTCGCCCCCCGCGAAGATGTCTTCGATGCACTCGTCGGCCTTGAGCTCGCCCGGCTGCGCCGACCAGTAAGCCGCGAGCGTGCGCCGGTACATGTCTTGCAACTCGCTGGCGTCTCGCGACTTGCTCGTCAGCGACGGCGCCGCCCCGCTGTCCTCGAGCTCGGCCTGCTCCCCCGCCATGATGCCCGCAATCCCGCTGAACACCTGCGCCGTCTTGAGCGCCGGCGCAATGAAGTTCTTGTCGCCCTCAGTCTGGCGCATGTAGATGCCCAGCTTCAGCGTGCTGTTGATCTTGCTGTTCTGCATGAGGTACCGCCGCGTCACGCCCGGGTCGTCGCCCTCTGCCGCCGCAAGCTCGCTCTGCTCCACGTACTCGGCCAGGTTGAGCTTCACGTTGCCCAGCGTAATGCGCTCGCCTCGGCCCGACCCGCCGTACTCCTGCACCACGTCCAGCTCAATGAAGCTCTCCTGCAGCATCCCGTTCTTGTCCACCGTGAGCCGCACAGGCAGCGTCACGTAGTAGTTGTACTGCACTTTGTGCTCCTTGATCGGGCAGTGGTCCGTCTTGCCGCGGTGCTCGGCGGCCGTCGAGTGCGGGAGGTGCCATTTGACAAACGACGTGCCCGAGACAAGCGGGACGTTGTTGAGGTCGACAATCTGGCTACGATGAGTTCCTGCGCCATGCGTGACATGATGATACCGCTCACTCTCAGGTGCAAATCGAACTTGGGCTGCGCACGAGTCAGCTGACCTGTCCCCCACACCTCACACCAAGCATCTTACGCGGCGGTTCTTGGCACTGCAATCGTGAGCGTGTGCGTCGCAAACGCGACAGAGCGCCGCAGCGTGGACATCTCTCACCGAAGGCCTGCATGGTGGAGAGAGAGGCGCACCGCGTCCAAGTAGGGTGCCGATTGTCTTAGCCGTGCTGAGTGTGCGTCAGGGAGCCGCGAGTGGCAGGAGCGACCGTCTGGTACCGTCGAGGGCATGTCTCTCCGCTTCCGGTGACCCCGGCCCGTCTCCACCCAGCCACGGCGACGTCAGCCCAGCCCTGACGGCACAGACGCTGGCAGCACAGACGCCAAATGGCGCAAACGGCGCAAACGGCGCGCTCTCCACCATGACCGGCATGACTGGGACACCACATCCAGACGCCATCGCCGACTGCGTGCTGTCGACGTTTGACCAGCTGCCAGACAAGCGCAAGCCACGCGCCCGCCATGATGGCGCACGAGAATGGGTGCCTCTGACCGGCATGGTCTTATCAAAGGGTAGCCACCCCACCAGCCTCTGAACAAGACTTGTGGCTTATGCTTATCGTATAGCAAAGACGGCAAGCTTTCGTGCGTCTCCTTAGGGTACGTATCTTCATCTAGCCTGCCAACGACGCGAATGTGCCGGGGTCCCCGCTCTAGCGCTGACGATGCCTCAGTACGGGCATGAAGTGTCTGCCCCAGAACAAGCTCTCTTCAGCTGCTGGCAACATCCTCCATGACTGGCACGCTGAAGTCGTTGCCATCCGCACCTTCAACCGCTTCTTGCTGGACGAATGCTCGCTGATATCGACACCTCCCTTCGTCGACTCCAACTTTGTCCGCCAGCGGTCATCCGTGGACATCTCCGAGCAGGAGCCCCAACCATTCACCATCCGTGAAGATGTGCAAATCCACATGTACTGCTCTGAAGCGCCCTGCGGCGACGCCAGCATGGAGCTGACCATGGCCGCCCAAGAAGACTCCACGCCATGGACCAGCCCGCCGCCAACCATCTCATCTACCTCGCCCGCAGATGGAGTGTCAGATGTCACAGGCGCACTTCGCGGCCGCTCCAACTTCTCCCTCCTTGGCGCCGTGCGCTGCAAACCCTCCCGTCCAGACGCCCCGCCCACACTCAGCAAATCGTGCACCGACAAACTCACCCTAAAGCAAGCGACATCTCTCCTCTCTTCGGTCACTTCAATCTTGATATCCCCGCGGCATGCGTACATCCACTCTCTCATCCTCCCAGCATCGCAGCACGTCCCTGAAGCGTGCTCGCGCGCTTTCTCCCGCACAGGGCGACTGGCAGGACTCACCGACTCGACCATGCAAAGCTGGCAGGGTGGCTACAGATGGCATCCGTTCGCCGTCAAGCCCACGCAGCGCGAGTTTCGCTGGAGCCGGCGCAACGTCGCGGCCCACGAAAAGGCCGTCGCGAGCAACCTCAGTGCAGCGTGGACGCCTGCGTGGCAGGAAACGCTCATCGGTGGTGTTCTGCAGGGCAGGAAGCAAACGGATCCGCGAGGCGCGAGTCGGATTTGTCGGAGGAGTGTGTGGAGTCTTGCGGTGCGGATTGCAGGCCTCGCCGGTGCGCCGGCTGTGCTGCAAGCGCTTGCACATCCTACGTACGCGAGGGTCAAGCAGAACAACGCCCTGCTCGCAAGACGACTCGTCAAGGAAGACATGCAAAACCACGGCCTGGGCGGCTGGATTCAGAACACAGGGGACTCGTCATTCGCGCTTAATCCTCCACCGTCGTAGCGTAGTCTCAAATCCCACATGCCCACCCAAAAAAGTGCCACCCATGCCCCAACAGTGCCACCCCCTTCACTCACTCCCCCCTCCCCCCTTCACTCACTCCCCCCCTTCACTCCCCCCTCCCCCCAACACCCCCCAACCCCCAACCCCCTCCCCCACCGATCCGCAACCACCTCCACCACCTCCGCACCCCTCCTCCGCGCCGCACAACTCACAAGCACATGCGCATCCGCATACCTTGCCAGCAGGCCCAGCAGCGGCGGCGCGGCGGCGCGGCTCGCGAAGATGCTCGGGGACGGCGGCGCAAGAGAAGCATGGGTTGGCCGCGCCGGTGCGTGGGGACTGCGCTGGGCTTGGACTTGCTGGGCTGCTGGTGTGGAAGTGCAAGGATTGAGCAGGATGGTGTAAAGACCGTACGTGCGTGTTAGGTGCGCGAGGTGAGTGACGAAGGTTGTTGCGAGGGTGGTTGCTGGGGGGTTAGGGGGGGCTTTTTTGAGGGAGTGTTTATTGGGGGGGGGTACCTTGGATGGAGTCTTTGCGTTGCAGGGGCGTGAGGAGGTGGGCGAGGTTGTCGATGAGGAGGAATGTGGGGGTTGGTTGGGGTGGAGTGGGGTGTTGTTGTTGTTGTTGTTGTTGTTGTTGTTGTTGTTGTTGTTGTTGTTGAGGGCGTGGGGGTCTAGATGCTGGCGATGCTGATGCTGATGCTGATGCCGGGTGTGGGATATCGAAGAGCATTTCCTCATCCTCAACCTCGATTTCATCCTCATCCTCATCCTCACTATCCGGGACCTCTGTCCTCCCCTCCGCCCCTCCAACCCCCCCTAACCTCCTCAACCGCCTCCCTCACCCCCTCAAAATCAAAAACCCGCATAATCCTCACCCGGCCCAGCACCTCCTCCACCTCCCCCTCTCCCACCACCCGCCTCCCCACCCCCCCACACAGCCCCAGCACATCAAACACCCCCGCCCCATCAACCACCGCCGCCGCCCCGCCCGCAACCACGCTCTCGATCAGCAGGTCCTGCGCCACGGCGCGCGTGCAGGCGGGCGGGCCGCTGAGGGCGAGGATGCGGCCGCGGTGGGTGAGGGGGGCGAGGGTGGGGATGGGGGTTTTGAGTGTGCAGGGGAGGGGTGGTTGGACGGCTGGGTTGGTGAGGGAGGATGCTAGGAGGGGGGGTGCGAGTGCGGCGGTGGGCATTTTCTTCTTTTTTTCTTTCGTTCTTTTTGGCTTGGGGTTTGGGCGTTTTTGCTGGAGTTTGCGCGGGCCGGTTTGGTAAGGAGAGCGCCTGGGTGGCGTGAGAGTACTGATGCGCTGCAGGGCGGTGTGCTTCGCTGGCGTGGGTGTGGGTTGTGATGGGGGTAGCGGATGGCGACAAGGCGTGGTGGTGTGGGTCTTGAGTGATCGTCGAAGGGCAGTGTGTTGCTTGGCTTGGCTGCGTGGTGAGGTGCTGCAAGTTACCAGGAACAAGACTGGAAGCCGTGTAAAGTGGCGCGTGGACCAGACTAGTTGTGGCTGCAGCAGGCAACGACGGCGGTCCATGTCATACCGACAATGTTGCAGCAAGAAACCAAGAAACTGGTTCAGAAAAGTCATTGCAATGTTCGATTGAGCTACAAATTCCCATCACGCCGTACTATCACACATGAACTGAGCGTGCTGTCCGCTCTTTCATGCATTAAACCTTCGCTCCAAAAGCGCAAGAAGAAAACTAACCCCCTTTTGGATGCCTGCCCAGAGGAATTGAGCAATATACACGGGAGTAGTATCCAGACCATTATCCCAGTTTCCAGCGTCCAATACGCCTGATGCACATGAGAAAAGATGCGTGCCGTGAAGATGTGACAACGATAGAAGAGTGTCTAGGTGGCGCCAAGAGGAATCGTGCGTGCTGCCCAATATCAAATATTGACACACGCTCAAGCTTGCCGTCTACGCCCGCCCCTGATGCTCTTCATGCGGCCAAGGAACCCAGTGGACTTGGACTCGCCCATCGATCCCGCACTGTCTGTAGTGGCTGCGCGGTGCAGAGGAACACGGGGAGGAGACTCGTCTTTGTAGCTGGAATCTGTGTTCTTGATGGTTGCGCCCTTGTTGTCATAGGCTCTGTTGTATTCGTCGAAGAAAGGGTTCGGTTCGGACGACGTGTTCTGAGACAGAGGCCCAGCACTGTAGGGCCCCTGAGGGCTAGAGGGGCCGCCGTAGCGAGCCTCGGGGGACTGGATTCGGGGTGCATCGCCGTATGGACGTCTCGGCTGGGAGATTCCGCGGAAGCGCTGCGCAATCGACTTCTTGCGTCCAAGACCGTTAATCTCGTTCGCCCTCCTTTGCTCGAAATCCTGCTCAACCGCAGTGCGCGATGCAGGTGCACCCTCGAGGAAAGTGGAGGTGCCTAAGCCGTATGTTTGCTGTCCATGGACAATGTCTTCGCGGCCCTTGGCACTGAACTCGCCTGCTATTGGGGCAGGGGCCTTCTTCCAATCGCTCTCGGCAGCACCTCCAAAATCTGTGAACCCCTCTGCGCCTCGGCCGTGGATGCGGTCAAGATCGATCTTCGAGTTCAGAGGGCCTGAGCCACCCAGGGAGTTGTTGGCAGACCCTGCAGGGAAAGCGTGCATAGGAGCACGCTGATCCTTCTTTCGGTTGCGGTGCGGCTGGACGGCATCGTAGGGCCCATCGTGGTGGATCATGCTGGGTCCGTAGATACCAGTGACGTCGAGCTTGTCGATCAAGTCGAGGCCCTGAGGCTTGCGCACTTTCTTTGTGGTGCTGCTCGATTTGCCGTCCCGATCCCTCTCCTCCCTCTCCTTGCGACGCTCACGGCGCCTGCGGTCCTCTTTCTCCTGGGCGGCCTTGTCGATGATGGAGGAGTCGGAGTTTCTGCGGGGGCGGCGCTCTCGGCGTTCGGGGCTGTTTGGCATATGTCGATGTGGCTCTGGAGGTCCTCGCGGTCGGGGTGGCCCGCGAGGAGCACCTCGCAGCCTGTCCCTCTCCTCGTCTGAGCGTGATGGGCGGTGGCCAGCGCGGGGGTCGGTGCCGCTGCGGTTAGGCATGGGCCGCGGCGGTGCACGCCGTCTGTCCTCGTCTTCGATTGTGAGGTTCTTCTGTACAAGACACGGGTAATTAGCAAACGCGCTCACAAAGGACATGAAACGCTCCATGACGCATCTGAGCAGCAAGAGCTTCTGAGCAGGCGGCGTCGCCAGGTTTTGCGAGCAGGTTTGCAAGATGCAGCCAGCCGTGTGTGACGTGCCAATGCGGGTGGCAGCCATTCTCAGCGACGGGAAGTGCGGGAAGGGGGACGTACAAAGAGCTCTTCGGCGGCCGAGCCGTTGTTGAACGTGGTCTTCTCAGGGGATGCCCTCATCGAGGCCGACATGTCGATGAGGTCGGTCTTCTTGGCCTCCTTGTTGAACTCGGCTTCGAACGTCGACAGGAAGGGATTGCGCGACATGGGCCTGCTGGCGGAGCTCGAGCGGTCCGACTGGTTCGCGGGCGATGTAAAGCCAGGGGAAGTCGCTCTGTTGCGGAAGGGGTTGTTGGAGGACAGGTTGTGGGAGAGCCCGGGCGACGGGCGTCGCTCTGCAGGAGATAAGGTCAGCGACCAGG
Organism: Lizonia empirigonia; assembly: GCA_009982855.1. Taxonomy (NCBI): domain Eukaryota; kingdom Fungi; phylum Ascomycota; class Dothideomycetes; family Pseudoperisporiaceae; genus Lizonia; species Lizonia empirigonia. The sequence continues at coordinate 819,284 of JAADKA010000014.1, read as the reverse complement.
AGCCCAAGAGTACGATCAGTAAGCCGTCCGATTTCGTCACAGGAGGCAGTGAAACAGATGAAACGGGCAGCGATAGGGGCGGGTACTGGCCTTACCTGGCATTGACGGGTCCGCGAGCATTTCGCTGGCGTTATTGACGAACCCTGCAATATGATGTCGCGATAATGCCCAATCACACACGGGAGGCCGGGCTGCTGCAGGTGGCGCAACAATAGCAAATCCTGTTTCTGCGGAATGGTACGACGCGCAGGCACTCGCTGCTATCGCAGTGCCGACAAATGCAGAAAGGGGCGGCGTAAGACTGGCGATATGATGTTGGCGTGAGTGCTGTGATTAGGATATGCGCGCTTAGTGAATAACAGCGTGCAAGCAAGGCTGGGCTGGGCTGTCGGGAGGGGCGTGACAGCAGCAGCAGCAACAGCAACAGCAGCGTGCGAGTCTGGGCAGAGGGCTGCCGGAAGCACAGGGAACCTCTGGCTTAAGAAAGGGAGGGAAATGGGCGATCGAGACAAGCGTCGATGGGGCAGGAGGTCGTGCTAAGGTAGCCGGTCCCTGGCGAGCAAGCGTGGAAGTGGCTGCCGTTCAGTAGGCCTTGTTAGGCCTCGTTTACGGCGAGCTGGACTGCATACAGAGCCTCTGATTCGAGCATGGTCACGAGTGAAGTCCTGCGGCCTGCACGGCGCTGTGGGGTTTCCAGAACGGCCCACGCTGCAGGGCGCTGAATCCCATCTCGTTGTTCCCCCAGCGCCTTCACTAAGTTCACTTGCTTTACTTCGTACACGAACAACGCTGAATTCCTGCGTTGAGACCACTGCATTGCTCCAATTTCACCTGCACATCAGCAATCACCGCTGCTGCGCAACGCTGACCGCTGAATCGCCCAGGCATGCCAGCGAGCCTACTCACGCGCCCGGGTAGTGTGAGAGTCACGTTTTTGCCACCTCTGCTTAAGTCCCTCTCCTAACAAGTCTGATTGGTTCGATCTGCACGTGACTCTCAGATCTCTTGACTTTACGAGGTAGCTGCCGACCATTCACAATTGCGGGGAACCAGACCCTGAACTTCATTATCCAAGAGCCTCAGTCGCCGATCTGATCGTGCCCTGTGCCCTGACCACACGCCGCTCTCTACACCACCCAACCCAGCTTTCACCATGGCCACCTCGACGGCCCCCGAGACCGCTGACGTACCGCGAACCGGAGGTTACACACGCTTCGAGCTCGAACTCGAGGTCCGTCCCCTATCTCGACGACTTCATGCGCCCCTGGTCTGTTTCGATTAACACGCCCTAGTTCGTGCAGTGTCTTGCGAATCCTGTCTATCTTAATTTTCTGGCTACGCAGAAAATGTACGAGAAGCCTGAGTTCGTGGCCTACCTCGGCTACCTGCAGTACTTCAAAGAACCCAAATATGCCAAGTTTCTACAGTAAGCCCACAACGACAACTTTGCATCGTCCACGGACTGCTGACTGAGGTTGTGCTGCAGCCACCCTGGGCCGACGCTCCGAGCGCTAGAGCTGCTGCAACAGGAGCGCTTTCGCCGAGAGATACTCAACCCTGGGCTCATGAACAAACTTGTCGTTGAGGGCCAGAGGAATGCGGTGCCAGGCCAGCAAAACTGATGACGGGCCGAGGGTGCATTCTTCGACAGCCAAGGTGTGGAGGCCAAGGTTTGAAAACCTCCGGGGTCCTGCATACATAAGGCATGTTCATTAGCTACTTGTTGCTGTGCTGCATGGACGTTGTGCGCATACTAGTGTCGCTCGAAGAGTCTATCGCAAGAATGGCAGGTCTTGTGATTCACGACAGGGCCTGAGCATCACGGCAAGATTGCCCATGGAGAATGTAGCCATCATGCAAGCAGGCCCAGCGGTCACGAAGGTTGGCATTGCAGCCCAGATTTTGATTCGCGTTGAGTGTTTCCAAGCAGCCAATTCGACCTGACGAATGGCTGCCCGAGGAACGAACACAGCGTGCCCAATGCTCATGTCGATCAGGGCGCGGCTCGAGGTAGCCTACACAACATTGTGCTTGCATACGAGCTATGATCGGACGGAATAGAAACAGTCACTTCGGTAACCTTGATATTCCTGTCAGGCCTAATACAGACGAACATGCAAGCACATCCATGTTCATGCTCGCTGCACGTGATATGTGATGGTTGCTGGTGGCGCACGTAGCGGTATCGCGGCGTAGTTGCACACACAAACACCCTTTTGTGGGCGCCCTCCGCCATGAGAGCTGTCGTCGAAGCCGAGTTCGTGATTTTGGTCCTCTGCACCTGCACGTCGGACTAACGGTCCACAGGAAATATTGGCGTCAGCTGGACGACTTCCATTCTCTCACCGATCTCAAGATCCATGTGTCCTCGCACAAAGAGCCACAGATAACTGCAGGCCTTCGCTCTGTCTGCTGGAAGGTGCGCTCACCGCACAAATCACAACAGCTTGCAGCTCATTGTTATCATAGATCTTCCTCTTGTTCAAAACACTCGACCGATCGTCATGGCCGAACCACCTCGCCGATTCGCGCAGGACCTACGACTCGCTGCGTACGCACTATCTGCGCGCCATCGAACATCCTGATGAGCTCGAATCATCGGTAGACCCCTTGAGCGACAATGACGAGGTACATACAATTCTCAACTCGGCCCTGCCTACCTGGCTTGACCTGTACTGAGCCTTGAAAGTCCCCATGGTCAGCCCTGCGAGCCGATGAAGGCCTTCGTGCTGAGATTTTCCAAGACATCGAGCGGTGTATGCCAGACAACGTCTATTTCCGCCAGCCTGCGACACAGAACATGATGTTGGATATACTTTTTGTGTGGTGCAAGATGCATCCGAGCATTGGATACAGACAGGGGATGCACGAGGTGTTGGCGCCTCTGCTCTGGGTAGTCGAGAGAGATGCTGTCGAAATCAGCGCGAAAGGCTCTGTCGAACAGACCTTGACCGACATGCTCGACTCGACCTACATCGAGCACGACACACATACACTGTTTGCGCTCATTATGCAGACCGCCAAGTCTTTCTTCGCGCCAGCAGATCCGAAGTCGACTTCCAAGGAAACACCGATGCTTGCTCGAAGCTCGAAGATCTTCGACACATACCTGCCCAAGGCTGACCCAGAACTACACGCTCATCTAGTGAAGCTGGACATTGTACCACAAATCTTCCTTCTGTAAGCTATTCGTGCCCGCCACATTGTCAATCTAACAAGCTTTAGACGATGGATACGACTTCTTTTCGGTCGCGAGTTCGATCTAGATTCAGTGTTCGACATGTGGGATGCTCTCTTTGCCATCGACTCATCACTGGAGCTGGTTGACATGATCGCCATATCAATGCTCCTCCGAATTCGCTGGGACTTGATTGCGGCAGACACTAACGAAGCCTTTGCCCTACTACTACGGTATCCAGAGCCAGGCGCACCAGCCTACACCCTCATCAAAGACGCACTTTACCTGCGCAATCACCTTACTCCTCAAGGCGGCGCCGAAATCATAACACGTCATGGCAAACAGGCACCCTCGATTGAGGCTGAACCATCTGCGATTATCCGTGCGCCTTCACCCGTATTGTCGTTCGCTTCTAGTCGCACTAGACAGAGCGCCGGTTCCTCTAAGAGTTTCCTCAGCCCGCAAGGAGCTGGATTGGAGGCGGTGCTTCAAGGTGCTGCAAAGAACGTGCTTGAGCGGGGTTCACAGTGGGGCGTTGGCAGAGCGCTTCGAGACGCTGTTGGTGAGGTACGAAAGAACGTAGGAGCGTACCAGAGCGGAGCAACCTCTGGACAAACCACGCCAAGATCTGGAGGGAGAGAGTTTCGAGCACCTGGCTTTCTTAATACTGCGGCCAGTCAACGTCCCGGTCTGGATCGAACGCATTCTGTAAACACTCTGAAGAAGATTGCAGAGCTAGAGAGAAGGAACAAAAACTTGGGCAAGATGCTGGAAAGTGCTGTTGCTGAGCTTTGGGAGCACCATCGAGAACAAACAGAAAGTCAGAGATCAAAGGACAGCGAAGACAGCCACAAGGCGGCTATGGAGACACTCACTCTGGCCATTGCGAAGGTGCAGTTCGTACAGGTATATCTTGAGGACTCATCGATTCCGCTTCCTGTGGACGAGTCGACCGACCAAGCAGCAACAGCGAATGCAGCTGCGAGTCTTGCGCCGCCGTCGCCTGTACCACCTGGTCTTACAGTAGTTGCACCCCCAACTGCTAGTCCTATCGTCCCGCAATCGACACCGTCTTCGGCAATCCCAGTGGCTCCACAGCAGTCTTCACCTCACAGTCCGCAAGCTACATCCCCAGTTCAGAATACCTCAGCGACGAAACCCCCAGCTACTTCACGCTTAGCCCCACGTTCACGCCCGCAGCTGACTTCTTCAAACTTCTCGTGGATGCTGGGTGAGGAGTCTGCGCCATCAAATTTTGCCTCAGGAGCCGCACACTCGACCTTCGCTTCAGACGAGAAGCGGCGCTTGAAAGGCAAGGGGTTCTTGTTCGGTGATGAAGAGGGAGATGATAGCAGTGCAATGGAGAGCAAGGGCAAGAGAGGAAGTGTTGCCGGGAAAGGCGCGGCAAAGCCCAAGGGCAAGCATGCACCAGAAGCGGAGGTAGAAGAGGAGGTGATTGACTTGGAGGATGTTGGAAGAAGAGGTGTCATCTAACTGGAAGAGAGCATGTCACAGCGACGCAGAGCTCAGCTCACCCCATGCCGACGTCAAGACCATCCATGTCAGTGCCGATGACATCTGCAATCAAATCGGTCTACGATACCGAAACCCTCTCCACATCGCCACCTAAAGGCTGCACAGAGGCTGTTCCCTATGCACTCATAGCCCAAGGAGGACAAGCTTTGATTACCTTGCATACGGTCCCACGAAACTTGCTCACTAGCCCACACACCAACACATCCATGGCTTCAATACGACGCCAAGCCCGCTTCCATTCGCTTTCCGCCGTCTCAGCAGACGTAAACTTAAATTCCTTGCCCCACTGCACAGGCAAGAGCGGCTATCGGCGAATAGTTGCCGCATACGGTAGCCACCGGTGATGTACGCAGTCTGCTCGTGCGCAGTTCAAAACCCCCGCTTCTGCCCCTCCACGGCCCTTTCTCGTCCACAAACACTCACATCAACAATAACAACAAACTTTTCCAACCCCTTTCACCACCCTAAACAAACCATCTTCAACATGCCTGGCTGCGGAACTGCTGGTTGCACTTGCGCCGACTGCGGCTGCGCTCAGGGTGCCTGCAACTGCGGCAAATGTGAGACCCTCTTGGCGGATCAACGGTGCAGCGTACTGACAGGTTTCAGAAACTCTTCAAGTCGCCAGTCAACTTGGCAGCAATGCCTTTCTGATAGCTATCACGCCGGCCTGGGCAGCTCATGGCGCCAGGGTCCCGGGCTTCGCATCTACCCCGGGTGTGGAGACGGAAGCGGGCAATCAAACAATCATTGCACATGACACTCGTCTCTTCTGCTTAATACGTGCACGTGAACCATGTAGCCATGTTATAAATGCTTGCTTCCATTACTGCCCGCCCCGCGCGTCTAACCTGCCTGCCCACCGCCTACCGCCTCCCACTCGTCAACTCGGTCAGCCCCTTCGCCGCGGACCCCGCGTCCGCCCCCTCACCCCAACTCTGCTCCGCATGCCGCTGCAACCCCTCGCCCCCGCGCACCGGACTCATCAGCGCCGCGGGCCTCACGCTCTGCAGCGGTGGCGAGCTGCCCACCTCGTACCCGCGCACGACGCGTGCCTGCACGCTCGCGCCGTGCGGCGGCGGCGCAAACGACACGGGCGCCGGCCCCAGCGCGCCACTCGGCCGCAAGGGGTCGAGGTTCGCTTGCACGAAGACGGGGCTGCGGGCTGGCGACGAGACGGTGATGTTGGGCACCGGCGCGGCGGCCGAGGGGGTCAGTGTGCCATGTGCCGAGGCGCGGGGCGCGTCGGGCGACGAGGAGAGCTCGTAGTCGGAGAGGACGTCTGAGGTGCGTTTTGAGACTTGGTTGGTGCGGATTTTGTATGTGGCGAATGTGAGGCGCGTGCGGAGGAGCTGGGCGCGCGATTTGGGGGTGGTGCGCTGCTGGGGGTTTTGGGGGCGTGGTTGGGCAGGGGGATGGCCGTGTTGTGCTCGCTTGGCTGGCTGGCGCAGAGGCCGTAGTCGAGGAATTCGGAGAAAGACTTTTGCGAGTCGGGGAAGGGTTGCGAGTGGGCTTGGTGCGAGGGGGAGGGCGAGGGGGAGGGCGGGGATGGCGTGGGTGTTGCGCGCTCGGTGGGTGACCCGGGGTCGGCGAGGCCTACGGGGTTGTTGGACTGCTGAGTTAGTGCTGTGTAGATGCGGGCTGGTGGGGGACATGTACTGTGTGGCGCTGCATGGCGGCCGTGGTGAGCTGGGCCATGGCGTCTTGCTGTGGCGCATCGCTGTCGAATGCGACCATCTTCGCTACGGGCACCTTCTCCGCGTCGTCCACCTCGGTGATGCTGCGCTTCTTCCCGTGGGGGAACGCGTCAATGCTCGTCATGTTTTCCTTGTCGATGAAGACCCGTGGGAAGTGGGTTTCTGCGTGAGCTTGCTTCAGTGGGCTTTGCGCTCGAGTGGCTTCAGACGAGTCGGTGCGCTTTGTTTTCGAGGGCGTGTTCATGGCTCTGGGTGGCAACTCGCCGAGGACGCGACGTGAGGGAGTCCCGGGGCGGCTATGCTGAGTCGCCATGGGAGTATTGATTTGTTGTTGTTTTTGTTGTGGTCCTATGTGAGCACTGTCTCAGGACGCGTGGGGAACGAGCAACGACGCGCCAAGGTTGCTGTTGGATAGGCCAGTAGTCATGTCTCAGGGAAAGATGTCGTGTCTTAGCTTCCACGATGCGTGAGAACAGCGACTTTCTGGAGGAAGAATGGGAGGCCAATATTGTGGTGAGGAGGTGGTCGCGTACTGTGTATGGGGCTGGGAGTATGATGCATGGATGCGACCATTGACGCGCCAGTCGCGTTGAAGCGTCCCTCTGCAGCCCGTTCGCGCTCGCGCTACTTATCGATACAACATCAACAAATGAACCTACCGGGCTACAGTCTGTGCGTTCTTGGGAGCGACGATAAGACCAGCGCTGCTTCAACTCTACCCTCCGCATAGGCCCGCACGGCTGTGATAGTGACGACAGCTAACCATGAGGTTACACCCTGCACGAACACTCTTCCCTAGCTGCGAGGTCGCACCGTGAACTCAGAAAGGCTATGATTCGCAGTGCCAATGCTTGCTTCTCGCTCCCTTCTTCGGCCCCATTGACCCCATCTCAACAATCTGCAGAGCCGCATAAGCGTGCAGAGGGCGATGCTCTTTCGCCTGGACGCGCTTGCCGACTTCCAGGGGCCTTGTTTGTTTACGTCACCTGCGAAACGTCAACTCTTATATTCCAAGTAAATCCACGTTGTACACTCGTCACGCCTTCACATCTGTTCGTTGTGCCCAGAACGTCTCTCCTCTAGAGCTGGTATTCGCGCAGTTACACACGCCGCATTTCTCGCGAGTCGTGCTGAATTGACGCCTCAGGCTTCAGCGTTCGACTCCTAGCGACCATGAAGGGCTTCCTTCAGAAGGCCAAGGCAGAGTGGAAGGACTTCTCGCAACGGGACTCTCAGTCTGGAGCTGCAGGGCCGCCCCAATTCCAGCAACCGCAACAACATCACCAGCACCATGCTCCATCTAGTCATTGCCCGACTACAGGACAACAAAACAATGGTGGTATTACTGAGCCTACTGCTCTTGATATCTTGCGGTATCGTTACCACCATGGAACCAACCTGGGCTCAGTGTATGTGATTGAAAGGTGGCTACAGCCGTCCCGCTTCCCTGAAGGCGCTGAAGGCTCGAGCGAGCTTGCAGCTGCCAAGGCCTGGGTGGACAAGGAAGGTATCGACTGCGTGAAGCAGAAGTTCGAGCAGCACTGGTCCAGCATCATAACAGACGCCGCCATTGGATGGTTGGTGAATGAAGCAAAGTGTACTACCATCCGTCTACCTATTGGCTATTACGACTTGCCGGGTTCTGAGTTCACCCAAGGTACGCCGTTTGAGCCCTATGCTCAACTTTACTGCGGGGCATGGGTCAGTATTCGTACTCTCATCAACCGCCTACGAAAGCGCTCGATCGGGGTGCTGCTCGATCTCCATGCACTCCCCGGCGGTGCAAATGCACAAGAGCATTCAGGTACGAATCGAGGTCGTGCTGACTTCTGGCACTCCGATTCGAATCGTGCTTTGGGCATACGTTGCGCTCAGTTTGTGGCCCACGAAGCCAGGTCAGGGCTTGACATAGCTGGCATCCAGCTTGTTAACGAAGCCGAATGGGACTCTCATCGCATGTACGAATGGTATGACGAGGCTGTCGCCGCCATATCTGCCATTGACCCAAGTGTTCCTGTCATCATCTCTGACGGCTGGAACCTTGAAAAAGCCATCGAGTACTCGCTGCGGACGAATTCTGTCTACGTTGAACAGCCCAAGGCCCCAGTCGTTGTCGACACGCACTTCTATTGGGCTTTCACGGACGCTGATAAACAGAAATCGCCTCAACAAATCATCCAAGAAGTTGACTCGAAATTGGCCCAGCTCGACGGCAAAGAGGGCTCGGTCATTGATCGAGGAGCTGTGCAGACCATTGTCGGAGAGTACTCTTGTGTGTTGACCGAGGATTCATGGGCGAAAGCTGACAGTGTGCCGAAGGAGGAGCTGGTGAAACGGTTTGGTGAAGCGCAGAGCAGGCGATACCAACAACGTGCTGGTGGGAGCTATTTCTGGACTTGGAAGATGGATTGGATGCCTGGCGGAGAATGGGGCTTCAAGGCACAGACAGATGTGAGAAACATCATACCTCCCTGGTACGCCACTCTGTCCGCAGATGAAAGGACTGAACGTATAGAGAGAGCGAAGTCAGAGCAGGATCAGCGCAAACAGCAGGCTCTCCAGCAACACGTGAGCCACTGGAGTGGAGTTGATCCGAACGGCACCTACGAGCACGAAAAGTACGAATACGGTTGGCATGTAGGCTACTCAGATGCAACAGCCTTCTTCGAAGGCGGTGGTACGCAAGGTGATAGGATTGGTATGTTGGAGCTGTGGGTGCTCAAAAGAATCAGAGAAAGTGGATACAGGGGCGGTTTCACGTGGCTATTCGAACAAGGACTCCGCAAAGGCGTCAACGACTTCAACGACGTGGTTGGCCTCTGAAGCGTACATACTGATGGCTTATCTTTGATGTTGCGGCGTTCATCTCCGAGACGACTGGATCAAATTCCTCAGCTGGAATGGACCCAATATGACCTCATCCCGTACATCGCGAACCACGACTGAGCCCGCGAAAGTCAACAGTCATTTTCGCCGTGGCTGGACTCAGGATTGCAAAATGGCTTGCAGTCATGATAGGGATTGTGCGCAAGTTGGCCGACCTCAGTCGTGTTCCTGCTCTGCGACACTCAACATCCAGCAGCAATGGAAGTCACACAACCACCTCTGGCGATTGCACTCGGCACTGACAACAAACGTCAATGTATCAGAATCAAGGCACGTATCAGATTGAATGGAGATTATCTGCCAGTACAGGATACATTTCCAACACAGCAACCCTATCAAGCCTATTGCGAGACTGTATCCTCGAGATCTCAAAGTCCAGATTTCTTCACAACTCCTCCTACACATTCAAGCCCTTCTCAAGCTGCTCAAATCTCAAATGCGACCACGTACACTGCCCGTATTACCCCCCGCAAAAGGGCAGCTTCGAATGCGTTGACTACAACTTCCTCGGCGTCCTGTGCCAACCAACAAAACACGCCCACTACCACTACACCGTCCAAATCAGCTGGTAAAGACAGCAAACAAGATGCAGCCAGTCGGGTACTTGAAGAAAGAGACACAATGTCGACAGTTCAATATAACGCGGTATCACAACCAGCAACACCGCGCGGCAGCCACTCAAGAGCATCCGTCGACGCTATGTCGCGTAACCATGCACGGTCACTTTCACAAGTACAACAAGGAAATCTTTCAAAGCCAACAGCCCAGACCATCACGACCAGAACACCCGTACGGCAGAAACGATATGGGAGGATGGTATACCACCCGCTGCCACCGCTGCCACCATCCCCACCGGAACCTCCTGTTCAAGCGACAAATGGTCAGCAAGATTCCGGAAAGACAATTGTCAATTTCAGTCGGGGAGAGATTCAAAGAAAGCCACCGCAAGTGCAAAAGCAAGCAGCAGTGCCACACCTGGCATGCGTCAACGCCTATATTCCAGCCCCGGTGCTACGTCCACCTTCCCACCACCATCTTCACTTCCCTATTACAACATCTGGACATGAACGCCCGCAATCTAAGGCGTCGAGACGAACTGTTACTTTCGCAGATGATGCGACACTTTCATCTCGAAGCTCGTCGCCAGACCACCACAACGACCGCCGCAGCCAGCACCAATTCCAGCCCCTTCGGCAAAGCAAAAGCTTCTCGAAAGACCCACAGATACCTTCTTCGCTCCGCCTCTATAGCTCCCACGAGAGTCTGCTAGTCGGGAGAAACGTCAACAACGACACCATCAATACCGCCCTCGCATCTAGACGCACAACACCAAAAGACTCCAAACACAAATACACCTTCGGTCAACGCCCCACCCCCAGCACCCCCTACAACCCCCGCCTCAGCACCTCTAAAGCCCAATATCGCAGCCTCGCCACCCTTCCCCTGCCCCTCCCCCCCTCCCTTCGCATCACAGACGCCCACCCCGGCCCCCGCCAGCCCCCCTGGGGCTCCCTCGAGGCCCTCGCCTCGCAACGCGAGAAGCGCGTCGACGCGCGCGAGCGCGACCAGGCCCGGCAACTCCGCGCTGCGCCGCTGAGTCAGGCGACGACGCTGCGCGACGAAGAGGGCGCGGCGAAGGAGGTGCTGCGGAGGGAGGTCGAGGGGTTCAAGGAGCAGGTTATGAGTGTATATCCGGATATGGCATTTGATGGGACGGCGGGCAGGGGTGGGAGGAGGTGCTGTTGTGTTGTTATGTAAGGGTTAGTGGTTGGGCGACGAGCGGCGCCAGGGTGCGGAGGGGGGACTACTTTTAGGATTCGAGGGTGTGAGACGGGGGGGCGTAGTTCGAGTTATAAACTCGTCGTTCTCGTTGCCTAGTGAAGGTTCGAAATGGACTCGCGCTCTTTGCAGACTGCACAACCACGATCACACAACTGTGGAAAATAAACCATACGGACGGCTTAGGCGAAGATATATGCTTGCTCAGCGCAATTTGGCATCTCCATTTGTCTAATCTACGCCCTTGTACCCACCCATGCATGTACGCCGTCCACCACCACCCATACATATGCATCGTTCACCAGTACACGTGTCCAATGCCCTAACAACCCCGTGGGGAGAATCGGCACAGTAGAATGTCTTAGTTTCATTCACTCAAGTACTAGTCAGTATAGTATCCGGAGTGTGCAGCATTGCGCGGAGACCAGGGAGCAGACATAGCGACCAAGCGAATCCCCGGCATTACTTTGGGGGAGACCCGCACCATCTCAGCATAAAACTGCAGGACGGTCCACCGACCGCGCAGATAACTATATTATACAGAGACCAAAGGTTCCAAGTCCGTTGAGACACCTATGTCTTATAAAACTCATCTGCCTCCTTCTCCGTAACACCACTAACAAGCGACCGCTTGTGATCAATGAGCCCGTACCTGCTCCCCCTCAGCCTCCACCACAAGTCTCTGCGATCGCCATTCAGCGCGTCAGACAAGAGCTCGGTCTTGAAGGCGCGCACGAAGTGGTTGTACATGTCCGGCTCCTCGAGCTCGGTCAGCTCGTCGCGCATGACTCTGAGCGCCTCGAGCGCGCGCCCGTACGCGCTGTCGCCGACGCTGGTCCGTACGAAGCGGCGGATCTCGGTCGCCATGGCGTCGGCGGCGGATTGGATGGCGGCTAGGTCGTCGGTGACGGCGAGTGCTTGCTTGAAGCTTGGGACGAGGTTCGCGGGGTCGATTTTGACTTGTGTTGGGTTGCCTAGTAGTGCGTCGATGTCGAGGCCGGAAATGGGTTTCTCGCGCTCGGAGCGCTGGCGCTTGCCGCGGCCTTTGACCTTGGGTGGGACCTTTTTGACATCTGCAGCAAGCTTGAGGGTCTCGAGGGTCTTGTTGGAGCGCTCGATGAGGTCCGAGGGTGGTGCAGAGTATTTGGTGAGGATTTCGGGAGGGTCGGGAATGGTAAGAGTAGGGTCAGGGTGCGTTGCACGCCATTTGATGATATGGTTGATACGATGTACGAGGGGTGCATAAGTGTCCTCGGGTTTTGCATACTCATCGGGATTACCGTCCTCGTCTTCTGCAAATGTGGAGAGGTCCATTGCATCGACATACGCATCCATGGCGGCTGTGAGATCTGCGTTGGGGATATCCTTGTGCTCGGTGATGACTTTACCGCTGACGGTGAGTTTGCGATCAAGAGGTGGGAACTTGTACCTCCGCATATCTTCCTCGAACGGCAGTTCTACATCAATCAGACAATCGAAATCTGGCTCGATCCGTGGTGCGAGGAGGACCATGACTGGGGGCCTGTTCTCTTTGGTGACCAGACGTGCGACCGCGTATAGGCCGCCTTCGTGGAGCGCATGTATGAAAGAAGACAGCGATAGCTGAGCTTGCTGATTCGTCCTTTGGGGCATAATATAGTTCGTCCGACTCATGGGAAGGTAGCGTTCGAATTCTTCCTCTCGGGCAAAGCCAACAAGTTGCAGTGAAGGTTGTGTCTCTAGTTTCACAACGTTCAAGTCAGACTCAGCTATGTGAACAGCCGTCCTGCCATACTCATAGCCCTTCTCCAGCTCTTCCATCTCGACGTTTTTCTTGGCACCTGGCTCATTGGGATCATCGATTTGATATCCCCTTTGATGCCTCACAGCTGACAGGTTGCTCATGGGATGATCCTCTCCTGCTAGTGTGGCTGAGGATTGATCACTCGGACCTGCTGTACCGAGGTCGGTACGCACGACGAAAGAGCTTGCTGTCGGCGGTTTGGCAAGCATAGTACATGGGTAGCGTTCAACGTCGATGCTGAGGGTGGCGTCGAAATTTTCGGGGTCTCCAAGAGTCAAAACGCCTTTGAAGCTAGGTATTGGTCGTGTTTGCTTCAGGCGAGGAATGTTGAGCTGCTCGATGGCTTCAGCGAGAGTACCAAAGTTGCCGTTACAGTTCCCCACGAAACTTTTCAAAATCTCTTCGTTGTTCGCCTGATGCATGTTAGATGTGGAAATCTTAGTATATTGAGCTTCTCACCTTTGCTTCTCCCTTGTCTTCCTCCTTGTAGCCGTAGTCTGGATCATCGAAGTCCACACCAAGAAGAACGACCTCGATCGGTGCCTCGGCATCCTTGATTTTCATCGCAATATCATCAAGATCGCTGTCGTCCATCTCGCCTCTCCCATCTGTCACTATGATGATTCGGCGATCATATTTGAGCGGCTTGCCAGCTTTATTCTGAGTCGCGCTGTCCATCAGCTGAATGGCGACTGCTAATGCTGAGATCACTGAATATGTCAGCAACTGTCTGCCAACAAATCTTCAAGTACTTGCGGTCTCCTTCGTTTGTTTTATTAGGTTTCAGCTTATCCTGCAATCTCTGTATGTCACTCAACAAGTACCTTGTTCCTGTCAGTGTGCTGATCACCTTCATGTCTGGCAATCTCACTGTTTCAGCTCCGAAAACACCGTAATATTTTCGTAACCCTCAGCTTCCTCCATTACACCATTCAGATCTGAGTCGTCTGTGCGGCAGCCGATGACACTCATTAGCGCTGATTTCCTTCCCGTTGCGACCTTCGAGAGTGTCAGCCTTCTTGTGAGCTCACGCAAGCGACTTCAACTCGACGCAATCAACTTGCGTCACGCACGAGATCACCAAAGGAACGTCTGCATACTGTTGTTGTGATCTTGTCCCACACGTAGTCTAGCGCCCAATCGAGATCTGTGTGGTCGCGCCCATGGCGCTTCTCTCCCATCGATGCACCCAAATCGAGGATATACACTATCGCTTCTTTGCCTGCCATAGCTGAAGCCGACTGAGGTACCCTTGCTCTTTCTAGGCGCGTCACGCGTGCTTGATGGCGATGCTGTTGTTATGGAAGGTCGTTATTTTGCCAATGACGTGATGTGAATGGCATCAAGATGCAATACCAGCAACGATTGCTTCATAAAAGGAACGTTGGTGGAGACGAATGTAAGCAGGTGTTGCCTTGGACTTCTTAGGCAGTCGCGCCCGCACAGACCGGTCGCGCACGCGAACTCACGTGACGGACTAGCCTGATATGGAATGACAGATGATGTGGATAGGAGAATCACGGTGAAGAAACTTATTGTTGATCATCAGGATGATGTTTGGTACTATGTACAATTGTTGTTGGCTCTTTTCGCCTATTCACCTCCACCTTGGTAGGTACATGGGTTCAGAAGACCGATACAAGAACGTTCCTGATCGTTTCCTGCCTTCGTGACTTTGACCTAAGTCGGCTCGTCGTGCCTCTCGATGAAGGGAGTTGGAAGCGGCTCTGTTCGGAATTGGCTAGCCGGCGGGTTGGGTTGCATAGTGTCGTGAGTTGTTGCCTGCTTACTGCGCTGGCTTTTCACCCCTTGCCGTTCACAGTAACGCCGTTGACCTTGTTCTGTGCCATGACCAAGTCCATGAAGCTCTTTCGCGGTTTGTGCGTCTTTTCCAGCTTGTGGTCATCCGGATCGACAATGTGTATGCGTCGTCTTTTGCACTCAGACTTGACGTCTTCGAGCAAAGGCCGCAACGATTCAGTTTTCTCGATCTCCGAAAAAAGAATTGACTCCTCCACCCAATACAACCCGTCCATTGAAAGAAATTGGTTCTTAGCTTCTTTGATGCTTTCTTGAATTTTGTCGTAATCGAAGTCCGGCGATCCTTCCATTGGGAAGCGGTTGTCTTGGGCGAGAAGAGCGACATCGTATTGCCGCAGAATAGCATCTCGCTGCCTACGCGTTACGGAAATGCGATTCCAGTCACAGTAAGGAGCTGACAAATGTGCGAGATCTAGTTCGGGCAGACCAAGGATCCCGACAACTTGGAACGAGGAGATGTAAGTCTTGTCGGAGGCGGCATTTGGGTCGCTAAGGTCATTTGCCGTGACGTAAAGAAGGGGTAGGAACACTGGTGACACTCCCAATTCTTCGCCAGAGAAATAGAGAGGTCGATCAGTACCCAATTCGCACGCACGCCGTAGTGCTCGTGGAAGCTTTGCAATGCGCCCTTGTCGTGCAGTAAGTTCCTCTTGCCTTTTGGCTTCGTCTTCGGCTCGCTTCCGGGCGACTTCCTCTTCCTGCTTACGAGCAGCCTCAGCTTTTTCGGCTTCACGCTTGACCCTTGCTTCTGCTTCCTCCTTTATCCGAGCGGCTTCCTCCGCCGCAGCCTTGCGAGAAGCCTCTTCCTCCTCTGCGCGACGAGCTTCAGCCTCAGCAGCTTTGCGCTTTGTCTCGGCCTCCAAGCGTTGTTCTTCTGCGCGGCGTTCACGCAGGTACTCTGGAGTTACCATCCTCTCTGGCGGCGCTGGTGTTGATTTAGCAGAAGCGGTGGGTGTCCTCTTGGTGATATGGCTGTCTGTCGATACATCTGATAGCCGCCGTTTCTTGATTTTGTCGTCGATTGGCCGGTACTTGATCTTGTTCTTGATGGGTTTGCGTTCATCTGTAGATTCAACCTCTGGCGTAGGCCTGGCGCTGGCAATCTTTTCGATCTTCTTGTGAACTTTGGGTGGTGACAATTTAGCATCGTTTTCACCCTCGCTTTCATGAGACCGAGCGCGTGTAGTACGTTTGGCTATCTCGTTATCGTCCGAACGTGCCTTAAGGGGTTTCTTGATAGGCTTGGTCTCTTCGCCCTCGCTGAAGGATCTTTGTTTAGCTTTTCGCGTTGGCGCTCGCACTTCATCCTCGCTTTCTTCGTCAGAAGAGTCGTCGTCCACTACCCGCTTTCGTCTTTTCACTTCTGTGCCAGACTTCAAACGCCTGGCTTTCTGCGGTGCAGAGTTGGAGTCTGACTTCTTCAGCTGAATACGCTTTGCATCTGGTCGAGGTGAATATGAACGCTCTCTGCGAGGGGAAGATTTACGTTTCGCCCGCACTGCTGCTGGATTGGGCGCTTCCTTCTTTGACCTTCTTGGACTTCTGTGTGTCGTGCTGTACTCATCGCTTGCTTGCTTGAGCAAATCCCTCTCTTGCTCCCACTTTGGACCTCTTCGTTCCTCGGCAATCTCCCAGTAGGCCTTGCCCTCCTTGTTCCGCCTGGTCGGATTAAAGTTATCCTGTTCGAGCAATAGTGAAACAATCTTGATGTGACCACGTCCAATGGCTACGGTCATCGGCGTCTCGGGGTGCTTCGAAGGATCTGGATCCGCCTTCAGGCCACTCGCAAGTAAGATACTGAGGATGTCGTAATGTCCGCCTCTTGCTGCAGCAACACCGCAAGTGATGTTCGGCTTGATGTTACTGTTAATCAACTCTCCAACAGCGAGAATGTCCCCGTCTCCAGCTTTCTCAATCAAAGTCTCGACATTGTACTCGTTGTATAGAAGTCGCGAAGCACTCTTTGCTTGCTTTTGTCCAAGTTTTTCGCGTGACTCGGTCGTCGAAGTATCGGTCTGGCGTCGCATGGCCTCCTTGAGCTCTTTTTCGATCTCCTCACAATCGTCATCTTCGCGGTCAAGAACATCAATCGCACGCTGGCCCTTCTTGTTCTGGTGATGTGGGTTCACGTGTCCTTTGCTGAGCAGAAGCTTGACAACCTCCAGGTGCCCGTTCTCCACAGCATCGATAAGAGGTGTGTCACGGTCGCCTGATTCGCAGTCTGTTCGACAACCCTTATCGATGAGGAACTCCACAACTTCGGCCCATCCATTCAATGCAGCCTTTTGCAGAGGTGTGATACCCGCAAAGTCGGCCTGGTCCAGCTCGCCTTCAGCTTCTTCGTAAGCAAGCTTGACAGCATCCAAATCGCCCTTTTCGCTCTCTCTCGCCAGCCGCGTCGCACCGAATCTGTCAGTTTTTCTACCGTGGGGCAACGTGCGCGCAGGGGAGGTTAATGCTCGATGTGTGGCGCGCTTGATGCGTGTGTGTGGGTTTGCATCCGTAGCTCGAGGGGAAGATGAACGCTCAGAGCTGGAATCTGAGTAGCGTTCTGTTGACACGGCAAGACCCGGTGCATCTCTACGTTTCCGTCCAGCAACACCAGAAACGATGGACTGCGTCGATTGCGAGCGCTTGTGTGTGCGACCGAAAGCTCCCTGGGCGAAAAGTTAGCAAAGGAACAGGAAGGTTGAAAACTATAGCTGATGCTTACTGTCGCAGGTGAGTTGGGCTGTGTGCGATCCTTCAGCCCTTCTGTTTTGGCTTTCTGGCGTGGAGGCTCCAAGTTCTTGAATTCGTCACGCAGCTTGCGCTTTCGACTTTCGACCGTAGAAGCGCTCCGGCCCCTAGTGATAGTCTGGGTAGGAGACAACGCGTGATTGGTGGGAGATCCAGCTGGGCTCGTGTCTTTGGTCTGCCGTGAAGTTGTGCTTGGTGAAGTAGGTACGGGACTCTTTGCATCGTCAGAACCATCTTTGGCATGGCCATTCGACTTTGAGTTTTTCACATCGCTGGAATGTCTGCGGCCGTTCTGCGGTGAATGCGAGCGTGTGTTTTCTTTGATGGTGTCGAGCCGCGCCGATTCATCGTCGTCACGCTCTGTCTTGATCATCTTCTTCTCGCTCGGCTCGTCGTCTCTGGATAGTACGACCGTCTCGGCCTCAGATTCATTATCATCGTGGTCACCATTCGGGATGACTGGCTCATTTTGTTTGGACGAGGGCGAGGTGAGCTTGGGTGCAGGTTGGGCAGCGTCGCCGGTGTTGTTGCGCGGGCTTCGAGAAGTATCGAGGGATGCGTTCAGGTCGCCATTACTGGTCATCACGCATATATGGGACAGGACACGGGAGATCCTGCCTCATGACGGCTTGCAGAGCAAGGGACGACAGGCGTGGAAGGCAGGCGGCAAGAACGCGGCGCTCAACGTCCTAATACGGAAGGGCCGTCGCGTGATGGGATTGCGTGCCCACAGCGACACCAAAGGGAGCGGCGGCAGGTGGTGGTCGGCGTGTTGTTGTGATGGGGAGGCGTGTGCGGAGGAGAGAGCAGGAAGGACGCTGCTGGACGATAGCAGGCAGAGGTGGGCCACTCAGCATGCTGCACCATCACTGGCTTGAGCCCGGTCGCAGCTGGCCCAGGCTCAACCCTGCACTACGAAAGCGTCCTGCGCGGAGGCATCGTTATTCCTGCTTTCAGTGTCGCGCGTCGAGTGCGTGCGATGAGAAGGGTACGGGTATTGCCGTGAGCTACGGTGATGTGTTCTGACGCGAGGGCACCCAGATTTGCTGCTGTTGGCTCTTTGCAGCATCCTTCAGCCAGTGTTCGCAGCACCGTAGAGCAACCTGGGAGAAGCAGCCACATTTGCCGCTAAGCCGGGATCTGCGCGTTAATTAACCTCGTTTGTCCAGCCTGCATCTTCGCTCGTGATCGTCTTTTGCCCTGCAACAACAGGCGGGAGTGTGCCCACGGGTTCCAGCAGGACATGTTTGACAGCCGCAGCGCCATTGGAGTGGCCTTTGAAGGCTTGCATCGACAGCGCCTCTAAAATCACTCGGTGTGGCTGTTCGTGGAGTGCAAGCGGCCAGTGGACAAGGTTCCGCTAACTTCGTAACCCACAACCCTGAAACAAAGCCGCCAAATCAAGCAGCCCAGTCAACCCATTCTTCTTTCATCACAGCCCTCCTCGCACGCTCTTCGCTGCGTCCAAAATTCGTGATTCTGCTTCATCATGACCTCGTTGGCCATGCAGAGTCAGTTTGGGGATTTACTCAATCCAGTCATCCTCCTGCGCGCTTTCTATCTTGCAGCCTCACTTCTTGTATTGCGACACCAGCCAGCTTGATCTGCGCTACACTGACCTGCTCTGCTTACTAGATCATTGTCATACAGGCCGTTCCTGCGCTGCGCTGCCGCTTTCTTGCCTACGGCTCCCGTGCGACTTCACCGTCCGGTCAAGCGTCAGCTGCACCGAGTCGGCCTTCCCTTGTCATTCAGCTCCTGGACCACGCTGCAACCATCCAGGTTCCACACAACTACTTCACTCAGTTCTATGTCTTATCAACTGCGTGCTCGCTATTCTGGGGGTGGCAGCTGCAAGTGTGGTCTGCCAACGGGCAACTGCAGATAGTCTGGGCCTTGATGCTGCTGCAAGGCGTGCGCCGTATGCTTGAGTCAAATACCTATACATCGTCAAGCACGAGCCGAATGTGGTTTGCTCACTGGCTGCTTGGACTTGTCTTTTACTTGACCATCAACATTGCCATCTGGATAGAAGGTCCTGTCGACAGTCTCTCCGTTTGGGCATCCACTGCACTGGTCGCCGCAATTCTCACAGCGCATGTGCTCCAGCACTCTTACCACGCTTATCTGTATCGTCTGCGCGCCGCGAACAAGGGGTACCAACTTCCGGTGCACCCCATTTTCTCCAACTTGCTATGCCCGCACTACAGTTGCGAGATTGCAGTCTATTTTCTGCTATCATTTCTGGCAGCTCCAAAGGGCAGGACCATAAACTGGACATTGTTTTGTGGTACGATCTTCGTTGCTATCAACCTCGGTGTGACAGCGGTAGGGACGAAGGAATGGTATATTGGAAAGTTTGGCAAAGACAAAGTAGGTTTGAGGAAGAGGATGGTTCCTGGCATCTGGTAGAATGATGCAAGACCGTAAACTTGGGCTTTCGATTCGAATCTAGCACAACCAGCGCAATTTCAATACGTGTTTCAGGCACCTTATTTCGTCCAGCTCGACCACTATCTGCCTAACCAAGACCGAGCGGCCGTTTACCTCCGTGCAAGTGCTGCAATCGCTGAAACTCCAAGCAAGCCACTGTCCTCCAACGACAGGATACAATACCCGAACCGGCTAATTACCCTGCCTGCCCGTTGAATTGTGGGGCACTCAGCGGGGCATCGTGTAGCGAAGGGCTGAAGGGCGGGACAACAAATGCGTGAGCTTCATCCGCTCTCGCGTCATGAGCTGTTACGTTAAGAAGCCGTTCCGCAAGCGTTTGGATTCTTCTTTGTGTTGTGATATTGACATTCCCCCCTTTGTTCCACAAAACATCATACCGTAGCGAGATGTCTGCAGAAGTCCCCAAAGATCTTCCAGAGATGGAGTACCGCTTTGTGGGCAAGAGTGGTCTTCAGATCTCTGCCATCTCTCTGGGAGGTTGGCTCACTTGTTAGTTGCATAATGTACTCTTTTCAGTCGTAGCACTGACCATTTTCAGACGGAGGACACGTTGGTGACGAAAACACCTTCGCCTGTCTCAAGGCCGCCTTTGACGCTGGCATCAACTTTTTCGACGCTGCTGAAAGCTACTCTGGCGGCGAGTCAGAGCGTGTAATGGGGCGCGCAATCAAGCACTTTGGCTGGAACAGAAACGACATCGTCGTTTCTACCAAGGTATATCTCTAGGACTCATTCTAGTGTCTCTTTGCAAACTGTTCTGACATCAACAGATCTACTGGGGTACCCACAACTCCACGCTCCCCTCTCCGCGCAACAAGATAAACAACCTTGGCCTCAGCCGGAAGCACCTCATTGAAGGCACGGAAGCAGCCCTTGCCCGACTCCAGTTGTCCTATGTCGACATAATCTATGCGCACCGTCCCGATCGCCAGACCCCGATCGAGGAGACAGTGCGTGCCTTCAACTTCCTCATCAACACAGGAAAAGCGCTGTACTGGGGCACTAGCGAGTGGCTACCGTCCGAGATCGAGGAAGCCTGGGCTGTGGCAGATCGACTGGGCTTGATTGGCCCAATCGTCGAGCAGCCGGGGTACAGTCTACTGAGGAGAGAGAAGGTCGATGATGAGTTTAAGAACGCCAAGTTGTTCGAGAGGAGAGGACTGGGGCTGACTGTATTCTCTCCCCTCGGAGGAGGACTGCTGACGGGGAAGTATATCGACGGTGTGCCTGAGGACTCACGACTCAAGACTTCGGACGATCCGTACATCCAGTCTGTAATCAAGACGGTGGGTACGCCGGTGTGGACGGAGCAGCAGGACAAAATCAGGGAGCTTATCAAGGTTGCTGAGAGTTTGGGCACAGATGTTGCGACATTGAGTATGGCATGGGTGCTCAGCAATAAGAACGTCACGAGTGCTATCACAGGAGCGAGTCGGCCAGAGCAGATTTATCAGACCGTCAAGGCGGTGGATGTGTATAGAAAGTTGACACCGGAGGTGCTAGAGAAGATCGAGCATATCTTCAAAAATAAGCCTGAAGAGGTCACTCCCAGGTTCGGTGTTTGAGCTATCGCAGAGCATTGAAGAATTGAGAATATAGATCAACGCCAGATCAAGTGTTCGAAATATAACAATTCAACTGAACTTGGCCCAGGTCCGTGAAGGTGATGGAGCAATACTATAGGCGATAATTATAGCAATATCACAACCCACTTGTGGGTATTCTGGTCAAATTAGTGCTCTTGTGTACCCCACCTTGCCGCTGTGCTCGCTTGTGACTCAACGTGCGTCTACCCACAACCTCACCGTGGACAGCTGCTGGCGTCCGCCTGTCATTCAGTATATAGATTATCGATCTGGACTCGAGTTCTATAAATAGAACCGCTACTGTGGCCGAGTTGGTTATGGCGCTAGACTCAAGAGATCCTCTTGCCTTCATCTGGAGGCTCGTGTTCTAGTAGAGAAATCTGCATGGGTTCAAATCCCATCGGTAGCACTATAGGATTCTTTTTGCTGTTCTAGTGAGACTTGTTCAGTTCTTCAGACACTGGTAGTTGCAGAGTGTAGACCGTGTGGTATAGACTAAATTTAACGCATTGCAGCAATAAGCATAAATTTTAAGTTAAAAGACTTAGTTAGCAGGTAAATTAAAGAAGTAGTCTGCAAACCTACTTATAAAGTTATCTTAACAGTAGTTAACGTACTCCACAAGCGAGCCGGTCACCCAAGCGAGCCGGTCACTTTTGCCAAGACTACACCAACACCACAACTACTTTGCAGTATTACAGCACACAACAACAATATATCACACTGCACAGTATATTGTGCTAATCTACAGTACTCTGCGCATCTTTACTGCATGTTTGCGCGTTGTGCCCTGTCTCGCCACATGTGCCACAGCGCCTTGAAGACTGAGTGCTCCTATCAACACGCGACCTCTTCTTTGCCTTCTTCCCATCACTACGAGCCTCAAACTCCTTTAGAGTAGTCAGCCGCACTCCCTCACCAAACGTTAGTGTCCCATTACGCTGGATTTGCTTTCTTTTGTGCGATTTACGACGTGTGGCGGCGTCGTTGGCTACCTGTAGGTCAGCGACCTGGTTGCGCACCAAAACCAGTGAATGCGCCATCAGCTCTGCGTCTTTGGTGAGCTGATTAAGGGCGTCAACCATTGACGTTGGTGAGCTATCAGCGTGTCTCTCAATCTTCTCTCGAATCAGCTTCGATTGAGACCCAAATTCCAGAGTGTTGCTTGGTGTTTTAGACTCCCACGTACTGTTGTCCACAGTAGGTGGCGTTGGCGTGCGCAGCCGTACTTCAAGCTTCGATATCACAGCCTCTGGGTCAAGTGGGACCAGGCCGGCACCTCTGAATCCTCCCTGGATGTTGCTCTCTGTGATTGAGGCGTCAAAAGCCGCTTTGAAGCACGGCAAGAACTCAAGTTTGGTGATGCGAGTGATCTTGCTCCGCATCAGCCGCTCGGCTTGGCGGCCATAGGCCTTCTTCAACGGGGCAAAACACCCTACATCAAGTGGCTGCAGCAGGTGCGACGAGTGTGGAGGCATGCACAGAGTGATAATCTTGTGCTCCTCAGAGTACTGGTGGAATTCCACTGAGTTGTGGCTCTCGTGGCCGTCCAGAATGAGCAGCCGATGGCTGCCAACAGTGCGCGCCTTTGTGTGCTCATCAAAGTGCTTCAACCACTTGACTCCAAGCTCGTTGTTGGTCCAGCCGTTGTCAGAGACATTGAGAACCCAGTCGTCAGGTATACTGGGCTCCTTGTACCAGGCAGAGAGGTGGTACTTGCTAGAGAAGATGATGAAGGGTGGGATAGACCAGCCCTTCGCGTTGACACCCTGGATGACGCTGGTCCACTCTCGGTTGCCCTGCTGTACTGTCTTTGGTCTCCCTCGACGCTCAGAGCCTGTGACAACAGCTCCTGTTGATATAACGCCCATCATAAAGCCAGACTCGTCAAAGTTGTGGGTGTTTTCATCTAGGATACCATACTTGGCTTTGGTATTCTCTACCAACTGGAACCAGTCCCCAATAACCTTAGGATCCTCACACAGGGCTCTCTTGTAGTCATACTTGCGATTGAACTTGATTTTGAGCTCTGGCCGACGTTTGACAAAGTTGGCAGCCCAGTTCTTGCCAACAGGGGTCTGGTGGCGCTCCGCAAGCAGAGAATTGGCCATATCCTCCACATCAGCAAGCCGGGGCGAGTATCCTCGGTCGTCTAGCTTCAATACATGCTGGACTATCACCTCCTCCTCAGTACTAGCTAGTTTAGTCATGTTGGGCTTGCAATCGCGTCGTGAAGTAGTTCCAGCAAGTCGGTCACTAAGGGTGCTTTGAGACACGTTGTAGATTGCTGCAGCGCGTCGCTGGGAGAGTGTCGCGTCTTGTTGAATAGCCTGTAAGGCAAGCTGTATATCTGCCTCGTTTAAAGGCTTTTTTGTGTTATTGCGTTGAGACATTGTAGGTAGAGTAAAGTTTGACGTGGTCTTGGCAAAAGTGACCGGCTCGCTTGAGTGACCGGCTCGCTTGTGGAGTACGTTAGCTGACTTCTATTTTGTTGTTTTAGAAAGTTTAAAAGTGAGAGGTCCTAGTGGCCCGCGCGCCAACGTCTTTCACCGCCTCAACTATTCTGCCACCCCGCGCTGAGCATGGAGCTGGCACGCTGCACTATCTCATAACGTACTCTCTTGCAGTTCTCTTTACCGCTCATTTGCAGTAAGTACTTTCCTTGCGACATCTGCACCACTGCTCCCCACTACGCGATCGAAGTCCAAAGCACAAAGCGAATCGAACGCAACCCCCACACACAACATGGCGCCGAAGAATAAGGGCAAGGGCAAAGATGCCGGCGACTCGAAAGACGCAGGCGGCGGTGGCAAGAGCAAACTCAAGCCTGCAACTTCGATCAACGTACGGCATATCCTGTGCGAGAAACACAGCAAGAAGGAGGAAGCACTTGAGAAGATACGGAACGGAGCCAAGTTCGATGAGGTTGCGCGAGAGATGAGCGAAGACAAGGCGAGACAGGGTACGTTCCTATTTCCATGCAATCCGCTGCGTGTACAATGTGGCAGCTGGGCTGGCAAGACCTAGTGTACAAGACATAACTGTATATCGAGGCCGTGCTAACGACCTCTTCAGGTGGCTCGTTAGGCTGGAAAGTCCGCGGCAGTCTCATGCTGGATTTCGAGAAGGTTGCGTATGACCTTGAGCCCAGTACGACTGGCGCGCCGAAGATTGGGGAGGTCAAGACGAGTGAAGGATATCACATCATTATGGTGGAGGGTAGAAAATAGAGGCAATACTGAGATACGAGCGGCGATGCTGGGTGTGTGTGAGCGGCAATGATGCGAGAGGATGGCAACCCACCACGAACAATCAGGGACCAACGCGAACTATGCCAATTGGGGGTGGAAGCAACACCAGGCATCCGCTCATTGCCGGCCGCAGTATGCCGGTATGAGCGTTGTTTCCAACAGTCAATGCTGCAAGAGCACCCACATCAAGCTAACTTTCGACTTTGGGTTCGAACGTTAGTACACAACTACTAGCATGGAAACCGACGTGCACTCTGTGGACCCTTCAACAGGAGATCCCTGCCTCGGGCACTTTCACCGCCACAGCCGCTTTGACCCCACACCACCATCGCGTATCTATTTACAGATCACGGCCGGTACGAAGAAGCTCGTTTTTTTTTTGGCCGATTACTCTAAAGAACACTAAAACACCTACCTTACTTCAGCTTGCTCTCTTTCTGTCTACGCAACAGAACATTTTAAAGCACTTATACAAAGTTACAGCAGAGGTAATTTCCTACTGTTAATGCTTATTTTGTACTAATTGAATACGTTGTGTGGTTGTAGTGGTATGCGTGATAGGATAAGCTGTTGTTGGGGTGTTCCCTATTAATCGGCCAAAGGAAACGAGCTTCCTCGTACTACCCCGGTATATAAGGTTTTGAGCTCCGATATGAATACGAGAAAGGAAAGCAGGACTTGACCGCTGTTCGGTCACCACATGGCCGATGATCCTCCTGAAACGACAGATCATCCTGAATTTCCTCACTGCCATTGGCTCCACATGAGAGATCTGCGTGCAATATAGGTACACACAGCGCCACAATAATTCTTATTCGTGAGAGCCTACGCTACGCTACTCAGTACAAGGGGGGTGCCTGAACGGATTGGCAAACTCGTATTCCAATCCGTTCAGGCACCCCCCTTGTACAGCACAAATACCTAATGTCCCCTTGACGTTGTGAGAAATCATCGAGCCGAACTTGCGCATTGCCTTCCGGTTCTTTCTTTAAACACATTCGTTATCTTCACAGTCGCTCGCTCAACATAATAATGAAGGTTTCTGCGCTTGCTGTGGCCCAAGCCGGCCTACTTAATATACTGCCAGCATCAGCTGAGTACGTATGGCCGAGCAAGCACGACAAGATGGAAGACTTGCTGGTCTTACAAAGTGGTTATATCCGCGAGGGCTTCATCGATGGTGCGCAGTTGAATATTCCAGGGCTCATTGTGACCATCCGACTTACACGTGCTAGGCATATCACCATGCTCATTCAACTCCAAATCGCCTGCACGGCAGACCGCGGCAGAATGGATTCGAACAGCGTTCCATGACATGGCGACATTCGACAAAGCCACTGGTGTTGGCGGCCTAGATGCTTCCATCCAATTTGAGACAGACCGCGCTGAGAATGCCGGTGATGCTTTCAATGGTACCTTCGGCTTCACGAACAACTACTACAGCATTCGAACTTCTGCTGCTGATCTGATTGCTCTTTCCACAGTCCTTGCTGTGGGCCACTGTGGCGGACCGAAGATCCCATTGCGCGTTGGTCGAGTTGATGCAACTGAAGGCGGCGCTTTAGGTGTGCCAGAGCCGCAGCAGGATCTTGACACCCACAAGCAGATGTTTGCCAAAGCGGGCTTCAGTACTGGTAAAAAATGCTCCTGTCGTCAGTGTAGTGATTCTGCTAACAAATCTCAGAGGATATGATTGCCATGGTAGCCTGCGGCCACACAATGGGAGGTGTGCACGGCAAGACATTCCCAGAAATCACCGAAAACAACACAGAGACCAATGTAGTCCACTTTGACTCTACTTTCAGTACTTTCGATAATAAAGTCGCGACAGAGTACCTTAACGGTACCACTCAGAACCCGCTTATCGTTGCGAACAATGACACATTCAATTCCGACAAGCGCATCTTCGCCGCCGACAACAATGTCACCATGAAAGCCCTCGCCTCAGATTCAAAGACTTTCAAGTCTATGTGCTCTGATATCTTTGCTCGCATGCTCGACACCGTGCCCTCTACCGTCACTCTCTCCGAACCTCTCGAGCCCTTCCCACTCAAACCTTACATCACCTCCTTCTCACTCGCAAACTCCACCCACATCACCCTCACCGGCCGTATCCGCCTCCTCACCGCATCCGACAGATACGACGACGAGCGTGTGACGCTCACATATGCCCCACGGGATGCTCCAGCCGCCAACGCAACACTCAACACCACCACCACCATCATCACCACCCCCGGAACCTTCCAGGACGGTGTCTCAAGCGGCATCTTTGGTGAATTGTTCAAATGGCATGAGTTCTCCGTCGCCTTGCCCACAACCACGTCGATCAAGAGTTTCAATGTCACCGTGACCCGCGTCTCGACAGGTGCGCAAACCTTTTATGACAACGCCGGCAACGGATACCCACTTGACGATACGATTCTCTACCAAAACGCCCAATCTTGCCGCGTGGGCACAAATACCACCATTGTCGCTGCTGTGCGCAAGAGCGTTGTCGATGCCGGTACACCTGTGATTGCGAGTGTGGCGCGGAAGTACGCTAAGCAGGGCACGATGGTGCCTGCGTTCGATGTGCAGGAGTGGACGGGTGAGGCAGGCAAGGAGGTTGGGGACTGGGTGCTGGTGACGATCAAGGGACAGTTGCAGCCTGAGAGCTACACGACGACTTTTGATCTAGTGGCTGGAGAGAGTAAGGTTGAGTACCAAAAGACGAATGTGCTGTCAAGCCAGCAATGTAAGGAGCTATAGATATTATACCAGCTTTTTGATTACTGTTGCTACAAAATGCCCAAAGGTCTTCGCCTACCTATTGTTTGCACGCATAACAACACGCCACTAACGTTAAATGTAGGAATTCTGATCAGACAGTCGTGTTCGGAGAACTCAATTGCATATCTACAGCGATCCCTAACATTCATTACGGTTGTTGCAGGGTGAGAGAATGACGTAGCCTTCTAAATATGCTGTGGCACTTTTCAAGTCAAGAAACCACTTCAAAGATGGCCGGTAATTAAAGCGTAGGGGAAATCGTTGTCAAAACGCGCTGGGCTAGACCAATGTGCCAAGTGCCCGTCAAAGTGAGTTCATTCAGCCTTGCTCGCACTGCGGTACAAACGCGGCGTGAAAAACACAATCCTGTGTGAATACACACAGGAGAATTAGGTAAATATACCCTGGAGGTTCCGAAGGAGAAATACTTGGACAACGAGGGTTAGCGGTCAATGTTGTAGAGGACCCTACGGGTGACGGAGAGAAATGCGCATGGGAAGATGCGGAGACTAGAGTCAAGAATCAGTCTGCAATGCGATAAAAATATCGTCTAATTCTACTTCGATAGTCTACGCAGAAATGGCCCGCGTATGCACGAATGCGGGCTGCTCCGCGAATGCTGAAATGCGCCTTGTGACTAGCATGAGTTGGTTTGTGAATGCATATTGGCATCCAACTTGACACTAAGGAATACTTGCATGGATTCACAAAGTAATAGCTTCCTCAAAATTCTGTGTAGATAGGCGAGAGCTCCTACAGGCGATGCTCTGCAGTCACCTAGCATCATGATTTCCATTTGTCGCTCTTTACTCTTCCTTTTGCTAGCCGTCCTTCCTATGTCGGCATAAGTTCCATGGCACTATAATACAACTGCTCCTCCAAAGGTGCTGTATTAAACCTGTACGGATGTTGCGGCGAAGTACGAGATCAGTATTGGGAACTTCTTACTTCTCAACCCTCTGCTTGATCCAGATTGCACCAGCATTCAAGCTGGAGAGCCGTATTGTGTAACGCACAATATTACATCGACTACAACGGACAGTGCATGCAAGCCAGACTCGAGAACATCTTGCCTGGTTTACTCTGGTAACGTGGGCGATCGTTTGCTTCACTACCGCTTTCGTCCACGGCATCTGCTCTTGCCCCCGCCGTAAGATAACACTGATACTCGCACTTTCCTATGCCACGCGGTGATCCACCACTCTGGCGCACGCGATCTGATGGTTGACTCGACTAAGGTCTCGTGCCTCAACGTGGTACTCAGCCGACCCTGGCGCCTTGATATCCAGGCAACCACAACAAAAGGAAGATTTATGTCTTTACTCTTCCATACTACTACCAGCTGTGCGCATCACATGTTGACCTTCACTGGCGGTCTGGCTCGATATGCACGCAGCCACTTTCACTCAACCATCACTTGGGTCAGACGTACTGCAAGCGAAGCGCAACCTCAATATAAGAGCTTATTGTGTTGCTATCACGATTTCTCAACTCGTCCCAGTCGCCCTACTTTAAGGCTACCGGTATTCAACTCTAGCAGCACACGCCATGCCTACAAACAGAATCAACGTGTTATGTCCTGACTGGATATATTCGGATTCCTCCAACGTACAGTGAGTAAATGTATAAGCCCCAACGTCCCTTCGGTGGGTCTAATACATCGTAGTGTCACCAAAGACAAGACCTGGTTTACATCGTACCAACCTTTCGAGTCACAACTTGGATCCGTTTACAATATCGGTACCCCTGAACGGGTACTCGGCATCGGCACAGTCGAACTCGCCGTCAAGGCACTCCCTGGTTCATTCATGTCCTCAACCATTGAACTTCACAACGTCCTTCATGTGCCAAGCAGCATTTGCAACGTACTCGGCAGACCGCTTGCTGACGTCTATGACATTGTGCGAGGCGGTTCTGTTCACGAGGGCGGCCCTTCTTCCCGCGGTGGATTATTCCTTCGCGGCCAGCAGATTGCTCACTTCCAGCCCGGACCCATCAGCTTCTTCTCTCTTGCAGTGCTCCCCCCTCCAGGCAGCAATTTCGGCGTGAGTGCCTTTAAGGATGGGCCTATATGGAGTGTAAGCTGTCTTTGGGACCACAACGAGCGATTAAGGTGGCAAGCACTCCAATCTCAATCTATGCAAAAACTGAAGCCGCCGAGGTGTGAGTCGCTATACACTGTACGAGAGTTGGAATGGTTGTATGAGCACTGGGGTACTGAGTTTCGCTTCCTCAGCCAGCATCGTCTCAAGATTTGTGACGAGGCTGATAGAAGCGAGGGAAGAAGGATGGTTCGGGCACTGATGGCGGGCAGAGATCCGTCTATCAAGGAAGAGGAGGATCAGGTGGTGATCAACGGGAGTCTGGGCGATTACGAGGAGCCCAGTGACGGTCATGTCAAGCATACGCGCATTCCTTCGGCGCCCAGGATGCCGTTTTTGTAGGGCGGCGGGCGCTACCCAGGAAGTTTCACTCCCTATCAGCTCCACCATTTTCCCAGCTATTTACAGCTTTGCATATATACGTATCAATACGGAACCGCAAAAGATGAAGGGTACAACTGAACCTGGAACAAGAAAGATCACGATGAGTATGTGTCTTCTTATACTTACTCGAATCTTCACAAAATCTGCTGCAATTTAAAATATGTGCTTCGCAACGCTTACTGTTCATGTAGCTTTCGAGGTAGTCACCACGAATACAGTACCTGGCACTCAATTAGTCAACAACTTTCCTGTCTCTCCAAGCAATATAACAAGGCTACATTTGAGATGCTCTATCAAACAAGCTCCAGGGCGTATAGTCCAAAGGCAGGACACTCATACCATGCGCCCCACCGCAGCGTAGCGTTACTCTGATGACTCGCAATTCCGCCACTGCAAGAGTACGAGCAGACAGATTTGCGAATTGGAGCAGATAAATGATATTGCTCGGTTGATGTAGAGTCCGTGCGTTTGAGTTGCATGGTACCTATCTGGCTGTGTCAAGGGGCGTGTGATATATTTTGCTGTCCAAATTGTTGATGTGTCTCGAGTTGTTTTTATGGTCTTAAAGACGTACAATCCATTATCTCAAGCCGGATTGCCTGACCGCACATCCCAGAAAGCGAACTGCGTATTTTTGGTCCAACAGTCCTAAAAACATCGACGTACATTACTATGCCCAAATATCTTGCCAGCTGAAATATCGCAGCATGTGATCAAAGAATTGTGTTGTACAACAAACACACCACCAATACTCCGTCAACAAACTACACTCACGAATCGTACGTGAGCCTTGCAAACGCTCGCGCCGCAGCAGACCCGCCCAATTTCCTCGCTAGCTTCCTCTCCGAAGCACCGGAGGGAATGAGACTCGAGCAGTCGGTCAAACTATCCACGTCGTTCCCAATGACCGCAAACCGATTCCACGCGTCTGTGAACGCAGAGTTCCACGCACTCACGTCGCCGTCGGCAAAATCCTTCCACTTCTTCTCTGTCTGTGTCTCGTTAGCTGTGGTTCAGATCGGCAGTATCGGGCTCAAAGACGCTTACTTCAGTGTTGTTCGCAAGCCCTTTATCGCTTTGCAGACTGTACGGTGCTATTCCATCCATGGTCTCTTGGTAGAATTTCAAATCGTAGACACTCGGTGTGGAATCGAGACTCTTCCCTGCCTCGGCCGGATCGTCGTTGACTTGCACAGCCACAGAGTGTGTCCCCATCAGCGCAACGACATCATCAGGACTGAACCCTTTTGCTGCGAATTTGTCCAGGATGGAGGAAATCGAGTCTCGGCTTCCGGGCATGCTGTTCAGCGGTGCTGCTTCACTGCTGTCTATGCGGCCCACTAGGGCTTGGACACGTGGGCCGAGGGGACATGAGGAAATGGCGGTTGCGGCCGCGAATTGTATCATGTCTGCTGCGCTGGTGTTGTATTTTTGGGTCCAGGAAAGGAGCTTGGCGCATATATCTGAGAGACCGGCATTCTCAGTGCGGCTACATTCGTCTGTTAAGATGAGGCTGCCGTCGCAGCCATTGTTGATGCAGTCGTGGAATGGCGCGCGGATAGCACCATGTGCGTCCTTGCCACAGCCCGAGAAGGCCGTTTGCAGTTCGGGAAGGACTTCTGACCACACGCTGGGGCAGGATGACGTGCGGGGGAGGAGGCTGAGGGCCGAGGACGTTGCTGAGAGAAGAAGAAGCGATGTCAGAGTTAAGGAATACATTTTAGTATGTAGCCCGGATTATGTGATTAGATTAGGGTGTAGTGATTGGTTACTGAAGTGAATGATAGTGTTCAGTGGTATACTGAGACAGCGAAAGTAAGGAACCCCGTACTACCATTGAGACAACGACTGAGACCTACCTAATATATAGACCAAAGCTCGTGTGAGATATCAGTTCCGCTATACCACCTATCATACGTCGTGTCTTCGATGGGAAATTCACTGATTACGGTCAACAACCGCCACTGCGTAACATAGTAAGTTGCATCCCCACACATCCGTGATTGTGAGCACTTATTCCCAAGTCCTCCCCACAATTCTTGAATCGCCTCCAGCTAGTAGCCAACTGCCATCAAGCTGACAGCCAACTCCCGCACCAAAGAACCACTGCATTGGCTGCCGCCTTCGAGCTCTTGCCAATATTGGCGGACATACTATGGTATCATGCGTAAGTTTTGTGAGTGGAGATGCACGGTGGGGGTGCTTGGCGGATGATGCGGAACCTCTCTATCGTCCAAATTACATCAAATCCTACCTAATTCTGTATACAATACAATGTTAACCTGTTTCGAGAAGCATCTGTGTGCCCCCCAGAATGTCTACTACTCGTCCATTTCATCCATCTCATCTATCCTATCCATCTCATCTATCCCATCGATCAACCGTCCTAAAATGGCTACTCCTTGTCCATCAACACCACCCCATAGTCAGCATTTATCACGGGACCAGCGCCTGCAGGTACAGACTCTACGGCTAGCTGGTCATACGTACAGATATATCGCCAACCTCCTCCACGTCACCGAGCGACAAGTTGAGTGGGCAGCTACTAGTGTTTCTGTCACTCCAAAACGACGTAGTGGTCGCCCACGTATCCTTACAGATGCCCAAGTAGACGAGCTTGAGGCGTACGTCCGATCATCACGACGTACACGTCAGATGAGCTGGCATCAACTTGCGTACGGTCCCTTTGACGCATGGGGGGTGTCAGAGTACGTGATACGCCGTGCCTTGACTGCTAGAGGATACACACGCCGCATTGCCCGAGCCAAGCCACCTCTCACCCAACTCCATAAGGACTTGCGCCTTGCCTGGGCTCGTGAGCATGTCAACTGGGAGCCTTGGCAGTGGTGGAGGATCCTCTGGAGTGACGAGACGTGGGTAACTGGAGGGCGGCACCGTCGAGTATGGGTAATAAGGAAGACTGGAGAGGAGTTAGATCCTACCTGTACTGTTGACAAGGTACCAAGAAAGCGTGGCTGGATGTTCTGGGCCTGCTTTTCTGGTACTACAAAAGGTCCCTCCCTTTTTTGGGAGAAAGAGTGGAAGACTATCAACAAAGAGAGGTACTGTGAAAGGATTGTACCACTTATTCATGGGTGGCTACGCCTTAATCCAGACCTTGAGTTTATGCAGGATTCAGCCCCAGGTCATTCTGCAAGGCTGACCCTTTCTGAGCTACAAGAAAGAGGGATAACGCCTATATACTGGCCTCCATTTTCACCAGACCTCAGTCCAATTGAGCCAGTCTGGGATGAGATGAAAGACTATATTGAGAATCACTATCCTGACCTGCCTGGAGGGAGGCAGTACACGTACGATCAACTCAGGGGGGTTATACAAGAGGCATGGGACTCAATTACCCCTGAGTTTCTTCAGGGCCTCATTGAGACTATGCCAGCTCGTTGCCAGGCAGTCATTGACGCTCAAGGTGGTCACACAAAGTACTAAGATTGTATGTAAAGTATGACAAAGCCAAGATTTGGCCACCCCGAATAATACAGCCGAACATCTCCACCGTGCCGCCCCACTCACAAAACTTACGCATGATACCATAGTACACCGTCGCAATCCGGCCTCCAACAAAGCCCGAGCAAATCTTGACGCAGGGCCGCTGCACACGAGGCTTCGTAAAGCTTGGGTGCGCCGCTGTCGTGGTGCTGACTGTGGCTCAACAAGGCCCGTAGATCATTCGTGACGAGAGCTGAAGCGCACGAACGAGCCGCTAGCGTGCAGGGCTGATCCACACGCATGGCTGTTCCGAAGGCCTGGCGCGAGCTGGGTCTCCGGTCAGCGTGGGGAACCGAAGGTGTGGTCACCGCGAGCGACGTGTGAGATGGCAAATGATGAGTTTGCGTGTTCAACGCAAGGCGGTGGTCTTTGGCGAGGTTGCATTGCGTCATCAATCAATGTCCCACAGCGTGGAGCATTTCGTGCACGACATAACAATTCATCACCTGTTAGTAGATGTTCTAGAAGTCTGGCATCGTACTATTGTCTGAAATTTCTATTGAAAAAGTGCAAAATCACAGTAAGCCTTGCCCGCGCGACCGCTCCCGGAGTTCTCAGACTCGGCCTCCCTTCCATCCACTCAGCAAGTCGGCATTGTGAGAGCAAGAGCGATCACCCCACTGCTGATAGGCGATCTGTTAGCCGGTGTACCGTATAAATGAGAAAGAGTGCCAGAGGAATCGTGAGAATAAAACATGCGTATCTTCTTTCCACGGAGTGGGAGTCGTGTCACGAGTACTACTGTGTTTTGGATGGATGATCACGGTGATGATTGGACATGATGAGCCGATACAGGCTTTCTGGATTGAAGAAGGACGTTCAAAAATGTGGTTTAAAGAATCGAAGTACTCTCACTGGGAGATGCATATGTACAGATGCCTTTTGGTGGTACTCAAACGGGAAACGTGACCGACAAGCAACTGGCAGTATCGTAACAACAAGCTCACTCAGCAGCCTTCCCAAGGAATGCGATGAGTCCATCAATATTCCAGAGCTTGTCTGCGGGAGGCATTGCTGACGCGGAAGGAGTAGGTGGGTTGGCTGCCTCCTTAGAGACGACAGGGTTCGCTGGATAGGCAGCAGCCTTGGCAGACGTGGGTGCGGTAGGGTACGACCCAGAACCCTTGGTGGTTGCAGGGGTCGGCTTGGGAGCGCTGGGCGAAGCGGCGTTGCCACCCTTAGACTTGACGCACTGAGAGTAGTAAGAGTTCAGAACCTTACAGGTGAAGCCAGATGCACAAGTCGTGCTGCCAGAGTAGCCCTGGCCACCACAGCGTCCGTATCCCTGGACCTCGGCGCCAGAGTCAGAGCCGGATGTAGGAGCAGGACGGGGAGAGGTGGCAAGAGTGGAGGGAGCAGCGGTAGGCTTTGTGGAAGAGGGGCGTGCAGCGGACGGGGCATACGCCTGGGCGCTAATGGCGGAGGTAGTAGGCTTGCCGGCGGCGGGAGACTCAGCAGCGCTGGGCTCAGCAGTGTCCGAGCCGCTCGCGACCTTTTCCAACCAAGCAATGAACTCATCCATGGTGAATTCAGCATCGCTACCGGGCTGAGTCTTGAGGTAGGCCGCGAGAGAGTC
This sequence comes from Lizonia empirigonia, assembly GCA_009982855.1. Classification (NCBI taxonomy): domain Eukaryota; kingdom Fungi; phylum Ascomycota; class Dothideomycetes; family Pseudoperisporiaceae; genus Lizonia; species Lizonia empirigonia. The sequence goes on along the minus strand of JAADKA010000014.1, from coordinate 784,236 downwards.
AATGTTGTACGTCTTGTCACCAGTCTCGGGGTTGGTAGTAGGAGAGGCAGCAGGCGGAGCGGCAGCCGAAGAAGCGGCGGAGGAAGAAGCGGCGGAAGTCGAAGCGGCGGCAGAGGTCGACGCAGCGGAATTAGCGGCGGAGGAAGAAGCGGCGGAAGTCGAAGCGGCGGCAGAGGTCGACGCAGCGGAAGTAGCGGCGGAGGATGCGACAACATCGGCCTTAGACAAGGGGGCGACGGCACCGCTGGAAGCAGGGGCCGAAGCACCACCGTTGGCCTTGGGGACAGAAGCGATCGTGCCAAAGGTCTGGAGCTGAGGTTCGGCCTTGGTACCGCGAGCGTAGAGGGCTGGGCCAGGAGCAGGGTACTCTGTTATGGTGTTGTAGATGCTGAATCCAAGACCAGGGCCGGTGGCGGTGTAAGCCTCGGGGAACTTGACACCTGTGGGGGTAGCAGTTCCGTCACCAGTGACGGTAAGCTGGTAGCAGGTAACGTAGTGCTGAGCGCCACCTTGAGCACTAGCAGAGTGGAGAGCAATGGCCTCAGCACGGAGGAGGTAGTCTCCTGGAGCAATGTCATCAGGAATGGTGAAGTCCAGTTTTCCGCAGTTGTAGTTCATGTCCTTGGTACCCCAGTAATCGAATTGGCCGGTAACACCGCCTTCTGCCTTCTTCCATGTGTTCTCGTAGACCTTGAAGAACTCCGAGGAGCCGTCAGCGGCCGCAGCGTCCTCAACCTTGGACATGTAGGCCAAGACGGGACCCCAGTGAGCTCCACCGATACCCTCCTCAGTGCAAGCACGCGTGTTGTGCTGATGCATCTCAATTGTTACAGTGTCGCCGGCCGCGAAGCCACACTTGCCAGGGGCGGGAGATGGGTTAACGTTGCACTGCAGCGCTGTAGATGTGTAGTCCTGAATGGGGCTGTTATTCTGAGGCATCCTGGCACAAGTGCTCTCGAGGTCCTCCCCATTCTTCCAGAGTTGTTGCCATATGGCGTGGGCGTTTGTCAGCGCCGTGATACTTGCTAGAATAGCGATAGTCTTCATGTTGGGTAAACGAGTGTGGGTTTAAAAAAATGATTTGAAAGAGTGAACGAAGAACGAAGTGTGCAAGGCAAAAGAAAGTCAGCGCAGCTGCGTGACCATCCAAGAAGCTGAAGCGCAGCACATCTTATATCACGGCCGTCGATGAAGCACTGTGCCGTCGAACATGCGGTATACGGCTAGATCAAGCCGAACCAATTCTTTCATTCTACACCAGCCGTATCCCAAGGGCGGCGCGGCGCTAAAACCGTGATGTTTCGTTTTCTCAAACGACATGAGCATATATCAACCAAGGGAGCCTTACTTCTTTCTGGACGGGTGTCCGATCTTCCAGGCTTCAGAGCGCGTGCGTGATTGGTGGACTATTCGATGCGCCTTGCAAGTGGTCGAGATAGCGCCCGCCGTCAAACCGTGTTCAAATCTTGTGAGATGCAGGGGTTTCGCTTATGCTTTTCAAGGCTGTTGTCATCATGCCAGCCTTATGTGAACGCGATGCTCAGAGTAACAACTCAGCGTTGATATCGACAGTGCCATGGTCTTCTTTGCCAGCCATGGTTGGGACATACATTGTGCCGTCCCTCGCATGACGCATGTTCTGAAAGGGCTGCGCAGCCTCTTGTTCAGATACTAGTGTGGCGTATCCATTCTGAATCTCGGCCTCTTGCTAGGTTTTACCATGTCGAGGCTGGGCTAAACGTCATCTTAGTGACGGATAAAGGCTCTATCATAATGCAGGCTGGTCGAGAAGACTTGCATTCGTTGGAGATGAAATTGCGCAAACCGGATGACTGCAGTTGTGAAAAAGCACCAACTTCCATGCAACAATCATCGGGAGTATGTTTATCGGTTCATGTGTAGAACAAAATCGGCTGAAGAGATGAGGGGCGGGGCGACAATCCTGCGCGGGTGCGGATGAAACGTCCAAGTGGGGCGACGTAAAACGGTATTTGTGTGATCGCTGTATGGGACAGATGGGTCGGGGAGATGAGCAATGTACTCGGCGAGGCGACAAGACGCAAAATAACTAGGTGTTTACTTGGAGGGAGGCGGCGAGTTTAAGAAATACAGCCGTGGACAGTAGTCGCACGGCCACACGGCTTGGCTGACGACTGCTGGTTTGATCAACACCATAGCATCCACTTCGAACCCTCATGTTTACGTAGTACAAATCCTTCTCGATACCAGGTGCATCTAGTGAATCCTGCCGAACTTCGAGATTGCGCAGATGGCGAGCTGGTCGACAAGTCGACAATGACATTGTCTACTCTCGGGATCTTCCGCACTGTCCGCTTGGTGTCGTGGAGGAGCTATTGATTTTGAGTACGCTGACACTTTTCATTCTGGGTACACCATTTTCCTTCCCACTCCGCCATCGACAACGACCTCCTGGCCCGTGACGAACCCACTTTCAATGAGGAACTCTGCCGCACGTACGATGTCCTCACTCTTGCCGACCCTGCCTGCGGGGTGCCAATCGATGTCTTCCTTGCTGAGACCCTCTTCCCATGTAGTGCCCTTCTCATCAGCAGCTTTGCTCTCGTTCTCAACGTGGATCCAACCAGGGATAATGGCGTTCACGCAGATCTTATGCCGATGCCCGAGAGATATCGACATCGACTGTGTAAGACCCAGAATGCCTGCTTTCGCAGTTGAGTATGCTTCATGATCGGCCTCGGCTTGGTATGCTCGCGTTGAAGAGAGGTTGAAGATAGTACCTGGTGAGCCTGGTGTCGAGCTACCGTTGATAAGGAGTGGTACACAAAGGCGACTGAGGATGAACGTTGCAGTCAGACCGATCGCGATCTTAAGATCCCACTGGTCCTTCCATGGCTCGATCCTCTGCGATTTGCAGTGTTGTTGGAAACGCGTTGTTGATCAAGACATCCAACTTTCCATCGAAGGTCTCCTTTACTGTTCGAACTGCATCTTTGATTTGTTCCCGCTTACTGAGGTCGCACTGTAATGCATGCCAGTTTCCCTGTGCATTTTTCCAATTTCCAGCTTGCGTTTTGACTTGTTCCAGCTCTTCCGCGTTCGAGTCAAGAACGATCACTTGATGACCCTTGGCGAGAAATTGGCGGAAGAGTCCGCGCCCGATGCCACGAGCTCCACCTGTAATGAGGATGTTCAACGCCTTGCCAGGTGCTGTTGTCATTTTGGCAATTTGAAATGGTCAATTCCCAGATCGCAATACAGGTGGCGCCGGTTTCGGTTTGACGTCACGTCCGTGCGCCCGCAGGCTCCAGCAGACCACCTCCACAAATGGGTAATAGAATACCATCCCAACCTGCAGTGAATAGATTTGGGCTGCTGACAAGCGATTTGTGCTGTTAGATTGAGGTGAATAATCTCGCCAGTGTAGGCGAGCTTATTGGAATGACACAATACTTGCAAGATTTCGCAACACAGGTCCAAGGAGATCACGTTTGATTCAGACTACGCCTATAGGAGAGTAAAGGAAGGAACGCCTATTACAGACTTGACCAAAAGAACACCATATCCGTTCAGAGTGCCTCACAGCGCCCTGTTGTCGCCTTCCCGTCAGGGTGTGGTGAAGATCGCACCAGCGCCTTCAGCAAAGGAGCGTTGTCGCTAATACCCAATCTGAACGCCAAGAGAGCCCGAAATACTTCTGATATAAGACTACTTACAGACGCGCTGAGAAGTCAAGCATGACGTCCTTGTCCATGCTTATTGCATCTCTTCATCGCTGGCATCGAGGATGTCATACTCCTCATCTGTCATGAAGCCCTCGTCATCAGAGTGCAGCGCGACACTCTCAGCGTCTTCAAAGAACTCTTCGTCGGAAGCAACGGTAACTGTGCGAGCGACAGTGCTCTTCTCTGACCTGGGAGACTGAGGCTGAGCTGTGGAAGTCTCATAAGTGCTGGACTCGGGCGACTCCTTCTCCAATCGGGGAAATATCATGCCTGACGACTGGGCTGCAGGCTGACGCTCCGCCTGCTTATGCTCAACTGGGAGCTCTGCAGTGACCTCTTTAGCGGCCTCCTCTACCGCAGGCGCTACTCGCATGCTAGCCAGTGCGGCTGCGTGCGCCCTGCGGCGGTTCTCCAAGAGGCGCTCGACCGCAGCCTTTCGAACCTGTTGAATACGCTCCATCTCCTGTTGCTCGACCGACTTTGTCTGAGATTGACGAATAGCATTCATCTTTTCTAGCCTGGCCTGGAGGAGGGTCTCATACATGTGAGATGTTGAAGAACCAGCGGCAGCCTCAATGGGTTGGTGGAGGACGGGGTGGATGGTGGGGATGATTTGGATATCGCACCACAATCGGTGGCCAAAGGGAATTCCACTCGCTGTCTTCAGTCTCCAGTAAGAGATGGCGGTGCCCACGCGCTGGGGAGCCTTCATGACGACACGGAAAGATACTTCCTCTCCAGCCTCTACAGGAGCGCCGATGATGTTGCTCTCGCTAGCATCGGCAAGCTCAACTTGAGTCAAGGGCCGAGTGTTGTCGATGTTCAACATGTTGTCGCCGCCGACATGTCGTACGCTGCAGCCTGCAGGCCATGCGTTGGGTCCTGGGTTGCGTAGTGTCCAAATCTGGACAAATCGCTGGCCTGCACCGATCTTGGAGCCATCAATCATGGTATCGCGGATAAAGTGAGCGTCAAAGACTTCACGGTCAAGGCCGGTCTTTGCGACAGTGGGCTGCTCCTGTGCTAAGTTAACAGGCTGCTTAGCATAACCAGTTAGGATACATACTTGAGGAGGCTCAGACGAGAGGTTCTGAACGTCAACCTTCTCCTCCTTGACGGGTTCAGCGGATGGCCTCAAGTCAACGATGGTCTGGACTTGTGTTGCAGCGTTCGTTGAAGCAGCTACAGGAGCAGTCTCGGTGGCAGTCGAGCGCCTGGATGCCGGTCGGCGATCACCGAGAGCAGTGACTGAATTGTTGACCTTCTCGTCCATGGTGGTGACACTAACATTGCGAACAGGAGTCTTGAACTTGATGAGAGGGTGCGTATGGTTGTGCTTGTTGCTTGGATGCGCTTCGCAGTTCTGGCAGAAATCGGTGTCGTGGCACACAGCGCACTTGTAGCGAGTACCCTCGATATATGAGAGGTTTTCCTTATCCTTACACAAGGGTCCATCGCAGTAGATACCGTAATGACGGCACCCGCTCGACAGAGGCTCGGTGAGAGGCTCGTAGATGGGAACAAAGCGGTGACGTGGGTGAATGATCTTAGCACTCTGCAAGCACTGAGAACAGTAGTCCCAGTCAGGGCAGTTTAGACACTTGTGGCGGACACCGTAGATGAACTTGTCACAGCCATCACAAACTGCAGAGTGGCGTGCATTTCGGCCAGGGTTGCAGAGCGCGTTGCTCAGAGCACACAGAGGGGTCTCCGAGGTAACTCCCTTGAAGGGATGACCCGGGTGATGACCGTGCTTGTTGATTGTGTGGCATTCTAAGCAAAGGTCGTAGTCCTCGCAAACAGTGCAGGTAACGAAGTCATTCTCAGGGAGAACTGGCAAAGTCAGTGCTGAACCAGCAGACGTAAAACGACATAAAATTTACCCTTGACGCAGCTGTTGCAAGTGCGAGTCGCTTCCTCCTCATATGTGACTGACTGCTTCTCATCGGTGAAGGCTCCAGGGATCCCCTTTGGCTCTGTAGCCTTGACCTTGGGTGGGATCCTCTGGGTGGTGCTGTTGACAACGTTGCCATCCTTCACGAAACGCTTCACCATCCAGTGGCCCTCACCAGGGCAGTGAATACCCGAGTCGACGCAGGCAGGGCAGAGATCGTAGTCTCCGTTATCACACACACTGCAGTGGAAGTGCTCGTCGTCCATGGGATGGTTGCAGTTGTTGCAGTAAACGACCCATGCAGTGCATGCTGCTAGCTTGGGGCGGAATGTGAGCGGTGCGTTATGAGGGGCTTTTGCAAGCTTGTCGAAGAAGGCTATTGGTTCAGTTAGTATTCTTGTCCCTCATGTAGCCAACAGACGGCGCTTACCCTGGCGAGCTGCGAATGGCCGGGGTACAGAAGCCTCTCCGTCATCTGCAGGCTTCAGAGTCGAGACGGGGCTAACCGCCTCGAACTTGGGCGCCTCTGGAGAACGGACGATGACGGGAGAGGTGGGGCCAGGGACCTGAGGTGTCAGGGTCTCGGAACTCAGGCGGGCGACGGAGGGGTCTGGAATAGCTGCACAGGGAAGTGCGGGAGGAGCCGGGGTAGGGAGCTCGAAGTGGTCGCCCGGGACGGTGGCCCTCAGACGGAGCTTAAGCTTCGCCTTGGCAGCGCGGAACAGCGTCTTGTAGACAGCGGGCGCACTCGAGTCGAGGGTGACGTATGCGGCGGCGGAGTCGGAATAGCGCTCGAAGACGACCTGCTCGTCATCACGAATCTGAAGGCCGGCACGGAGCTGCAGGGAGGTATTAGTCGAGGTAATGTTCGTCATCAAGCTTCGGCGAGGTGGAGCTATTGGCTGACGCTAGGCCGCAGCCTGCTCGTCCGGCAGCTCGGACAGAGTGTACATACCTTCTCTGGGAGGACACTGGCACCCAGGTCCTTCAGCGGCAGCTTGAGCTTCCTGGTCTGGCCGCGGAAGAGGACCTTGATGACGATGGGCGTGTCCAGCGTGACGGGGAGGTTGGTGGCAGCCATGGCGGGCAAGTGAGGCGGCTGACAATGATGGATGGACTGACTGCCGGCAAGGGTGGAAGAGGGCGGCGCTGCAGACTCGCTGCGGCGCGAAACTGCTTGAGAAAAGCAGCGATCGAGAGAGAGAGTACTGCTGGGCGGTGCAGGTCGGTGGGCGTGAGAGGTTGGAGGCGGACAAGGTGAGGTAGCTGGGGGGTTATAGCTGCGGCTGCCTAGCTCCGAGCTGGGGCGGTCTAAACGTGATTCGAGCACGTCAACCGCGGTTTACACTGCAACGCCTAGCTTGGTGCAGGCAGCAGAACACGGTCAAGGCGAGCGCTCAATACGCCAGTCTGGCCCAAGAACGCTTTTAGAATGCTGCAGGAACGCTTTCTCTGCGCAACTGTGGTCAGGTTGGTGATGCCACAACAGCCGCACGTGAGGCACGATAAGGTTTCACCGGTGCGCGATTACGAGGGTGGCCTGGCAGGCATTGGAGCACGACTTGATGACTATCACACATGTGACGCAAGCGTCTCCCCTTGGCCACTCCGGTGAGAGCCCTGGAGGACTTTCGAGAGACTGACTAATTACTAGACGGTCATCTGACCCGCTACCACGCCAGTTCAAAGTTCTAACGCAATGCAACAACACCTGAAAGATGAGACGCGCCCTGTTGACCAGTGTTCGATGCTTCCAGCTTCTCGCACTCCGGTGGTAGCCGGAATCAACAGAAGCAAGAGCACTCGTTAATGTTTACGCCATGCTTTTGACCTTACGTCTGTCGACCGTTGTTCTGAAGCATGGACATCTGCCCCACGCGGCACGCTAATGCAGTTAGCCTAAGTAAGCTGTGCTCCACAACTTTTCTGTGCCCGAATTCTGCGCTGCAGGAAAAGTTCGAATCCAGCAACATCTTTGTGCAAGACCACTCACCATGTCAGACACCGATATGAGCTCGCAGGAGGAGGAGGAGGAGGAGGTGGTGGTGAAGCGGGCCCTTAAGAAGGAGAAGAAGGAAAAGAAAGACAAGAAAGACAAGAAAGACAAGAAAAGCTCGAAATCCAAGTCCAAGGTCGCCGAACCTGCCTCAGACGACGAAGCCACAACGACGCCAGCGAAGACGCGCAAGCGCAAGGCTCTGCCCGAAGAGATTGTTGTCGACATCGACCTCCCCAAACCGACCTCCAAGAAAGCTGCTCGTGCTGCAAAGAAGGCGAAGCTCAATCCTAAGCCAGCTGCTGCTGCCGGAACCGAGGCGTCTGCGGACGCAACAACAAATGGCGCTGCCGGCGTAGCGAAGACGGGCGAAGAGAAGCGCTCCGAGTTCGGTGTCTGGATTGGCAATCTGCCCTGGTCCGCCACCAAGGACTCGTTGCGCAGCTTCATCATGGAGAACACCGAGATTAAGACTGAGCAAATCACCAGAGTGCATATGCCACCGTCTACAAAGCCTGTCCCTGCGCATTGGACGACCAGGCCCAATAACAAGGGTTTCGCATACGTCGACTTCTCGACTGAGCTTGCCATGTACGCCGCCATTGCAATGACCGAGACCAAGATGGACGGTCGCGCGCTACTTATCAAGAATGCAAAGAGTTTTGAAGGTCGGCCTGACAAGCCAAAGGCCGAAGGAGAGGAGGGCGGTGGCCGAGGCAAGGTTGTGGGTAAGCCGGGCGGCCACCCACCGAACAAGCGTGTCTTCGTTGGCAACCTGTCCTTCGACGTTACCAAGGAGGATCTCACAGCACACTACAGCCTATGCGGGTCAGTTGAGAACATACATATGGCCACCTTCGAGGACTCGGGCAAATGCAAGGGCTATGCCTGGGTGACTTTTGGCGATGTCGAGGCGGCTACTTGCGCTGTTCAGGGATTCGTCATGAAGACCGAGGCTGAGTTGAAGGCCAACAAGAAAAAGAATGCGAACGGATCGGACGGCGAAGAAACCGAAGTCAAGAACCCCACCAAGAGGAGAAAGTGGCTGCTGAACAAGCTGAATGGCCGAGAGATGCGCTGCGAGTTTGCTGAAGATTCCACGACGCGTTACAACAAGCGCTACGGCAAGGATAAGCCAGCAGATCCAGTCGATGGTGTCAACCCAGACCGTTGGAAGAACTTTGGTGGTGGTAATGAGAGGCAGGGTGGAAGGAGGGAGCTGCGAGAGCCTCGTGCGCCACGTGCACCCAAGAATGGCCCTAACAGCATCGAGCCTGGCAAGAAAGTTGACCCAAGGTCCATCAAGAGTGGCTCAGCTCACATGAACGCTCAAAGAGCGAGTCAGGCTATTGTGGAGGGATCAGGCAAGAAAACCACCTTTGAGTAGTGTGGTAACCTGCCTTGTGTAATCGTGGCTGGCGTCTAGAAATGTGCATCGGCAGGTGCAACCGCCTCGTTTGGGAGGTAGCTGCGCTTCGATTGTTGTTTACAAGATACCCACTCCCCCACATGACTAGCAATCAACGAGCCTACCTTTCCCTCATATCGTTATCGTCAAATACCCTACTATCCTATGTCGAACCTCAAGCGCATCAATGTCAAGCCTAATCCTGCCTATGAGAAGGCAGGCACAGCCTCCTACGCGAGTCTGTTGAAAAAGTACGACTTCACGCCTACCACCGCTGGCCCCTACCAGATGATCGAAGAAAAGAAGAGATCGTTCAAAAACGCCTTTCGCCCCAAAAGCAAAAAACAGACTAAGCCTGTGCTTCGCAAAGTCGAAGACGACGGCAAGCCTGGCGAAGTTAAAGCCGAAGACCAGCAGAACGATGCCCTGTACATCTGTCCTGTCGAAATTGGATCACCGCCACAGACAATGAATCTGCACTTCGATACAGGCAGCTCAGATCTCTAGGTGGGTCAATTTGGTAATCGCACGCCTTTGAGGGGTTGACTTACGTCTTGCGCGCAGTTGTGGTCCACCGAGCTCGATTCAAAGACCAAAGCCACCGCTGCTGGCGGCAAGCACAACTTGTTCGATGCCAGAAAGTCTAGTTCTTTCAAAAAAGTCTCAGGCAGTTCATGGAAGATCAAGTACGGCGACGGTTCTACTGCCTCGGGCATTGTTGGTACTGACAATGTGACGTTGGGTGGTCTCTGCGTCGAGAATCAAGCTATCGAACTTGCTTCGAAGCTTTCCGCTCAGTTCACCAAAAGTGCAGGTGATGGTCTTCTCGGGCTCGCGTTTGGCAAGATCAATACTATTAAGCCGAAAGCGGTCGCTACACCCGTAGAAAACATGGTCAGTCTCGCCTCTCGCTTTAAAAGTCACCCTATCGCCTTTCATAAGCCATAGACTGACCCATCAATCCACAGATAACCCAAGACGATATTAAAGAAGACCAAGAACTCTTCACCTGCTACCTCGGCTCTTGGCGCGATAAAGACGAGGTCGATAAGGGTGAATCGTTCTACACGTTCGGTTACATCGACCAAGAAGTCCTCGACCGTTGTGGCGTCAAAGAGCCTTACTACGTCGGCATCGACACCACAAAAGGCTTCTGGCAGTTCGCTTCTCCTTCTGCCTCTATCAACGGCAAGATCATCGACCGCGGTCCGAATACCGCCATCCCAGACACAGGCACCACGCTCGCACTCGTGTCTGACGATCTGTGCAAGCAGATTTACGACGCTATTCCAGGTGCGAAATTTGATGACAAGAATCAGGGCTGGGTGTTTCCTCTTGGCACCCCTGTGGACAAGCTTCCCAAAATTACGTTTGCGGTGGGAGATAAGCAGTTCGAAGTCCAGAAAGAGGACCTGGGCTTTGCAAAAGTCGGCAACGGCATGCAATACGGTGGAATCCAGTCCAGAGGTGACTCCAAGTTTGATATCCTGGGTGACACGTGGCTGAAGGCTGTTTATGCAATCTTTGATGAGGGCAAGAAAAGGTTCGGTGTTGTGCAGAGAGTTGAAGGGCAACAGAACACGGCGGCGGCGCCTAGTGGTGGTGGTTAGATATGCTGTTTAGCGTTGTCAGAAAACATCATTGCCATTTCACATCTTTTGCGCTGCATTGTCTCAACCGCAAGTTGTTTATTCATTTTCCATTAAGACTAGGTTGATGATGGACATCAAACCTCCCATGAACAAGGTCTACATGCACCCATGATCTCCTTCCAGAATAACACTGCGTCGTTGTTCGGACACCATCAAGACTTGTACTCAGACAGATCAAGATCGGCCTCAAGATACAACTTCCTCGACGAAGCACCGACATAGACCTTCTTGGGATACTCAGAAATAACCCAGTTCTGGCTCTCCGTCTCCCAGTTAGACACGTCACGACGAGTCACGTCAGAGGAGAAAGTCACAGTCTCTCCCGGCTGGATGGCCAGCCTGTCGAATCCGCGGAGCACGACAACGGGGTCCTCGGGACCGCCGAGGCTGAGGTACAGCTGCACGACCTCGTCACCGGTGAGCGTGCCGTTGTTCGTGATCGAGGCTGTCACGGTGAAGAGCACGTCCCACAGCTGTGGGTTTCCGCCCGGTGCGCCGCCGGCTGCGATGCGTGGCTGCGGCGACCCGTCGGAGGAGCCGGCGGGCCACGTGTAGTTCAGGCCGTACTCGGGGTCGAAGCTGGCTGTGGCTAGGTCTGTGCTGTTGAGGTAGGGGTAGATGAAGGTGCCCTCGCGCGTCAGGTCGGCGGGCCACTGGTACTCGTTGACATCGGTGCTGAAGTTGCCCAGGGTTGGGGCGGCGATGGTCTGGCCTGTTGTTGGGGTGTATGCGCTAGCATTGCGCTTCTGGACGGCGATGTTGGAGTATGAGAATGTGGTGTAGGAGAGGCCGAAACCGAATTCGTACACGGGTGTGACGTTCTTCTGGTCAAAGGCGCGGTAGTCGATGAAGACGCCCTCCTCGAAGTTGTCCTGAGCTGAGTCGTTGCCAGCGGTGGGAGTGTAGATCAGGTCTGGACCGTACTCTTCGGCGGAGGTGCCAAATGTGAAGGGCAGCTTGCCGCCGGGGTTGACGCGGCCGTAGAGGATATCGGCGATGGCATTGCCAGATTCTTGGCCAGGAACACCGGCCCACAGGATGGCTGTGACGTTCTCGGAGTCGTAGAACGAGTTGACGAGGACAGGGCCGACGGAGTGAATGACGACAATGGTGTTGTTGCAGAGTGCCGAGACATTCTGGATCAAAGCGTCGCCGTCTTGCCAGATGGTAAGGTTGTTACGGTCACCGGCGTTGCCGTCGACGGTGATGTAACCCTCACCAGAGTCGGCATTGACAAAGACAATGGCAACGCTGGCTTGGACGGCCATTGCCTGGATTTGAGTATAAGCCCAGTTGTCAGTGACAGATGTCAAGATTCCGCCATTGTCGCCAACCTCACGCTTGATAGCCTCGAGAGGGGTGACAAGGTACGGGAAGTCTGATGTTCCTGATCCCCAGCCCATGGCGAGAGTTCCATTGTCGCAGTCGCGGTCACCGCAGCCGTTGGGTCCGTACGCATTCTCGCCAGCGTCATCGCCGAATACGGCAGTCCACTTCTCGTTGCCAGAGAGGGGAAGGACACCGTTGTTCTTTAACAAGACAGTCGACTTTGCAGCTGAGGAACGGATGGCACGGAAGTGTTCATCACGAACGTCAACATGTTGATTGACAAGCTCATAGTCAGCCTTGCCGGCATAATTGCGGTAGCTGTAGGTGTCACGTGTCCAGCTGTTGAAGTTGGTGGTGATGTTGGCCTGGTCGCGACCAACATAGTAGTAGGCGGCCATGATACGCGTGGCCGCATCGTCGAGGCGCCATTGAGGAACAGTCCCGTTAAGGATGGAGATTGTCAGGTTGGTTCCCCAGAAAGAGAATCCAGAGCCGAAATCTGTATCTCCGGGCATAGTCATGTCAAGACCTGCCTGGGTAGATGAAACACCGCTGTGTTGAGCATCCCAATCCGACATGATAAATCCCTGGAAGCCAAGCTCGCCTTTCAAAATGTAGTTCTGCAGGTACGAGTTCTGGCACACCTGAGAGTTGTTCGCCTTGTTGTAAGAGCACATGATCGAGCCAGTGCCAGCGCGCACAGCATCGGCAAACGGCCAAAGGTACAATTCGTGCAGTGTCTTGTCGTCAACATTGGAGCTGACAGCATCAACAAAGCCAAAGTCCCCGAAGTTGCCTGGCGAGCGGAAGTGTTCCTGTTCATTTAGGATATAGTGCTTGGTACAAGCGATGACACCAGCATCTTGGATACCACGAACGGTCTCGGCAACTGCGTGACCAGACAGGTATGGGTCTGGGGAGAAGCCCTCCCAGTTACGCTAGCATGCATTAGCAACTGGGAAAGAAATGTCGCCGTTCATGAAGACTTACACCACCCTTGGGTTACGTCCAATAGGACCAACAACGGGACCAAGCTGAACATCAACACCCTTGCCACGGTGCTCCTGACCCATCTGGTATCCTCGACGGTAGAACTCGCTGCGGTCCCATGATGCAGCTACAGTGCCCCCAGCAGGAAAGGCAGAAACATAGTCGGCGTAGCGAACACCAAGAGGGCTGTCCTGTAGGCAGAGAGCCTTGAAGCCAAGACGTGGAATCTCGCCAACATTGCCGACGCAGTTGTCACTCTGCCAGCCAGTACCTGTCGTGAGGTTGACCTTCTCGAGAAGGGTCAGTTGGCGAACAAAGGCCTGTGCTTTTGCATAGGCTTCCTGATGCTTGTGTCAGTGCTTTATTCAAATTGACTGGAGATCTATACATACAGCCCAGTCACCGGTTCCCTCAATCCACGGACTGGGGTAGAACGGTGGGCTCTCGGCGTTGTTCAAAGGACTCGAGCTGTTGGCAGGGTACTGGATTACTATTAGCTCGAACTCGGAAGCTCAACACAGGTGTGTGAAACAACTTTGAGGAATGGGAATAGCCCTGCAACAAGAAATACAGTATCTGGGAGCATTTCTGCAGCTTCCACAGAGCTTCAATATGCAATTGATGTTTTTGTGTTGTGTAGAATCTATGTTTGCACGTACCGTTTGGGCCTGGACCAAGCCAATGGCCAGAAATGCTTGTGCGAGCCGATGCATGACGTCGGCGGTGCGACACTGAAAGCAAAAATGTTATATTCACACAAGAACGGTGAAGATATCGACAGGTGACAGGAGAATTGTCCTGGGTCGCGCGACGTCAACACACGGGAGACATTGAGAGCTTTATGGGGAGCTACGACACGTAATTAGCTACCAAGCCGTCCAAACCTATCCGTTCCCTAGCTCTGCGCGCAATGTCTGCTCATTCATGCAGCTTCTGCAGGGATGTCAGCACTGCCCTGCTGATCGCACCACAGATCCCTCAGTGACTCGATGGAGCAAGGCCCGAAGTCTCCGTAGTAGCGCGCGCAATTCGACGCCGTCTTTGTCTTTAAGGGCTTCATCTCCTGCTAAGCTCGCCGCTACCCACTTTCCCAAGACTTTTTTGCAGAAGTACACGAGTAGTCTATGTCACGTAGCTCCGCATCGGTGCGCGTAGATGCATCCCGTCTTCCTTGAGTACCTACCTGGTAGACAGGGTGATGAGGTGCAGCCGTCATCGTATTAGGTTGGCACTGCCTGGACGTCGTCATTTCCTTGCGCCAACCCCCTGTCGTGCATGTAAATGAGCCGCTGCCGACGCCAAGGTAAGCCTAACGAGTGAACAACGCTGCAGTGTGGCGCGCTATCGTCGATGGGAGTGCAACTCCAGCAACGCTGATGCGGGGTTGGTAACACGCCAGTGTTCCTTCAAGCTGTACTCCGCCTGCAGGACTTGCCGTTGGTCACTCTTAGATCCACTCTTAGTACATGCCGAGTGACGCACGCATGCTATGTAAACACGGGGACCCCACATTGGCAAAACCTCGGCTCATCTGTGGGGAAACAATTCACCCCAGTCTCGTGTATTGAAATACTTACGAAGTACATCCGTAATGAAGACTTAGGGCGTCACGGGAAGCGTTTGATAACGATTTTGGCCACAGACTTCTGCCGGTGGCTAACAAGACGGCAGTGGTCCGCGGCGTTATGAGTACAGCTGTCCATGTTGTAGCTTGGAAGGGGTTGCATATCGCTCTCATCGTGCAAGCCGCAAGCCATCACCTTGGCTACCACGAGCGAACAAATTGCTTCCAAATCACTCACATCCTGGGAGCCATACTTACAAGTTCAGTCGTTGTACGACAGCGACAAGATTGTCAAAATATTGACTCCTTACATATCTTACGGATACAACAAGGGGCGCAACGGAGCTAGCATGAGGCTCGCTGAGGCACATCTCGGGAGCGAGTAGTGCACTTCAATGCTCCGACTCTGGTGGCTGGCGGCACCGTTTTCTGCTGTGGACTTCAAGAGTGATCGCTCTGAAAGGATTTTGCGCTAGTCTCATGACAGCTAGGTTGCAGTCAAAGTTGAGCTCCAAGTTTCAAGAACCACTTTCACTAACTTTCGGCGTGCTGTGATAGCATACTTCACAGCTTTCAAACCAGACACGATAACGATGCTCTACACCATTCCTTTGCCCACAAGATACAGCGAGACGCTGAAACCCCTCGGAGATTTGTGGCGCATACTCTCCTGAGGTTTCATCCAACCCTGGAAAAAATGGATGATATCAAGTTTTTAGAAATCAGCGAAGAAGGCACGGTCATTTCGCATGACTTTCTTTTTAGGACGATCGTCAGGTGTTCAGAGTCCCTGGACGTTGCGCTATTTGTGAGGCCCAAGGCCGTATTTGCACAGACGCTAAGCACTACTCAAGAAAGGGCGAGGCATTGTAAGAGAAGACAAATAGGTCCGCCGTGCATGGATGACTCTAGTTGCCAAGACACCATCAAGACCGTCGTGGACGGTACGGGAGAAAATAAGTGACCTCAACCGGCCATGCTCAACCGGCCATGTACACTTGTTCAGAAAAGCCGCGCTGCCATTGGTTCTGGGCACCAGCTGCAACAATTCAAGATCATGGCATCAAAACATATCGAGATGCCTCCGCCATGCAGCACAGAAAAACCTGCGACAGGTACGTTTATTCTTTTCAGATTAATGTGATGTCTCACAGACACGGATCCTTCAGCCAATAAGACCTGACACAGCACAAGGCTGCCTACAGGCAGCACCGCCCCAAATGTTTGAGTCAAAGGCTGTCACTCCTCCCTGAGTCTTCCATCATCTCTGTAGTGCATATATAACTCGCAACTGCTCTGTTGTAATATCCAAGCAAGGCCTTGTATTCGGTACGGGTTCTCGTTCAACTCGGGTTGCTGCGCCCCCGCACGTGAAGGCTGTTGCCGCACCAGTTGCACCTGCTCAACAACACCGATATAACGAAACAAGCGACATGACAAACGCGACAGGACCCTGCCAAGGAAGTGTGCGTCATACTGCACGAGCGACGATAACCTCCCCACAGCCTTTCGACGATATTAACATTAAGGCTCCCACTGAAGTAACCACGTCCCGGCGGCGACGACGCAACAGCGAACCTGTACAGATAGCAGCAATGGCAATGGAGGTTGATTCAGACGGTATAAGGTACCTTGACGCATTCGAAAGCTACATGGCGGCGCGCAACATGATGGCTATCGACATCGATCATGCCGATCTCGAACGCCCAACACCAATCGAAGACCTCTCAACTCTAACTACACTAGTGTCCGTCGGGGAGTCAAAGGAAAGCGAAGAGCCTGAAGAGCCTGATGTACAGTGTATCGGTTGTTGTACGGAGCTGCCGAAAGCAAAAGCCCCAAGGTATGCCCATGAAGTGATCAAGCCTTGCCGGTTCTGCAATAGCACGTACTGCGTCCAATGTGTCAGAAGCATGTTCCTCAAAGCATTTAAGGATTCCACACGAATGCCTCCACGTTGCTGTGTACAGATTCATCTTCATCACATAAAGCCACACTTGACAGCCGAGGAGATCTTGGAGTACAAGTCGAAATACGAAGAGTGGAGCACGCCCAAGCCTTTCTATTGCCCAAGGCCAACTTGCTCGGTCTTCATACCCGAACGACTACTACCACGGCAAGCGGAATCAAAGGGCAAACGGAAGGCGGACTCCGGCATCGGGATACCAACACCGCCAATGTTCATGTGCCCTAAGTGCGAAGGTGAAATCTGTATCAACTGTAGACAAGCAGCTCATACAGAGACTCTCTGTGCTTCCTTGGATCTTGGAGTCGACGCAGAGACTGCAGCACTGCTCAAAGAATGGGGCTATAAACGATGTCCGAAGTGTAGCCAAGGATTGAAGCGAATGTATGGCTGCAACCACATGGAGTGCAGATGTGGTGCGCATTTCTGCTGGGCTTGTCTAAGGAACAAGGATGATTGCGAAGAAGGTTGTTACGAGGGTGGAGATGGAGATGAAGACAACGGCAGCGATTTTGAGCCCGATGAGCCCGAACCTCTCCTGGCCCAAGACAATCACCCTGATACAACGACGACTATTGAGCGGATGGTGACAGAGGAACAGGTAGAGTCCGTGGCACAGGCACATGCAGAGTCCGCATCTGAAACGACAAGGACACTGCAAACCACATCTCGTCCACGGAACCTCGACGGCGGCTCAGCACATTACTGGGAAAATCAAGATCTCCATTTCGGCGATGAGCCAAATGACGACATTCAAGACCGTGTCTGGGATTGCTACCATACCTTCAAGCCCTACACGGTTGCCCTCGCATCATCGATTTCGAGACAGCCCTCAGCACATGAATTGGAGTGCGTCAAATGCTGGTGCGCAATACGCCCCGCCATCGAAACGCCTCAAAAGTCAACCAACGTCCCAACGAAGACTGTACGCATACCAGGCAACGGCGTCATCACTGGCAGGGCTCGAGGAGGATACGTCCTTCGCGATCATAGACGCTCCATGGTGGCCAGACTACGACCTGCAGCATACCTGCCCCCGCGCGGTCTCTTTCGCTCCGACGCAACCATTGGCACAGCACGACATCTCACAGCAACACTAACCCCTACAGACCGAGGGAGCACCAACCTAACAACACGGCCGATGGAGGATGTTCGATCTGATGCCGACCTGGATGCGGCAATGACGGATGGAGAAATCGCGTCTGATCCAGCCACTCAGCTCAAGAAGACAGCGATTGTAGCTGCCACATCCAACGTCTTCAACGAGACTACCACAGCAGACAGCGTGGCGCAGGAGTGTGAGAACTGCAGCCTTCTCGTCTGCCAGGAGTGCGCAGACGACATACTGGAACAACGACGGGCTGAGCAAGAGGCAAGTGAAGCAGAAAGAGTAGCTGCAGAAGCCGACGAGAGTGATGCAGAAGTAGGTGCACAACAGAGCATCGAGGTATCTGTGCCCACTGCTCAAGACGAGGGATCCCTTGAGTGATTGAGTCTCAGTTCTCTTTTTTGGATCTTACTCATTCGGCATTTCCAGCGTCTGTCAAGGAAGCGGGCGTTTGTTTTCATCAATCTGGGTGCTGCAGCATCCACTTGTCATATCCTCTACCGTATTTTCGCACTTTGGCATCTAACTGACTGGAGGGGATGCTTGAGGCTAAAAATGGAGATTGGAGGTAATTTCTGTCCGGCGCGCGGTCTGCCTTCCAGATATATTTAGGGATTTGGTACACGCTGCGGTTCGAAGATTCACGGATGGCTGTGGATGCTCCAAGTCTTCAGCCTTGATTTTGTCAAACGTTTCATGTTGGAATGACAGTTGGTTCAAGAAGACCTGGGTTCTTTGTTCAGTGAGTGCGTGAATTTCTGCCATGAGAGGTGGAGGTTCAGAATGTAGAGGCACGATTCAAGACATAGTTTGATCATGCAACAATTTTCATTCAGATCAAGAGAACACAACAATCCCGAAAGAGACCGAGCCGTGGGCCATGCACAGATAAGGAGTTCACCGCATAAAGAGAAATGTGAACACCGAGTAGATGAGATGATTTTCCTGCCGTCCATTCTTTTTAGAGAATCCTTATATGGTGTTCAGCTCCTCCGTTCAATCGTCCATTCGTCAGATCGCTTTGCTGTCGTAGCATTGAGACGTCGTTGTTGCAAACGTCAGGCACGGCTTCATGAGTCGCGCGCGTAGTCGACGCAATGTCGAGAGGCGTCTATGCGCCGAGGCTGGGGAAAGCGCTGGAGTCGGTGACGTTGGGGCCAGACTGGGCGTTGCCACGGCCGCCACGGGGACGAGCATCACCACGGCCTTCGCCACGGCCACGTCCACCACGACCCTCACCACGACCGCGGTCACCACCACGGCCACGACCCTCGCCGCCACGGAAAGAACCACGGCCCTCGCCGCGGCCGCGGCCGCCACGGTCACCGCGTCCACCGCGGGCACCACCCTCACGGGGAGGGGGAGCAAGCATGCGGTCACCATCGAGCTCGACGTGGACCTTCTCCTTGCGCTGACGCTCACGCTTAGCCTTGCCGCCGGAACCAGCGAAGAAGTCCTCCTCCTGGCGGGTGACCTGGGTGCCCTCGGGGAAGTTCTTGGAGCTGCCCTCGTTGGCCTTGCGGAGGTTCTGCTCACCGAGCTTCAGCTTCTTCTCAGCCAACTCGGCGAGGTAGGCAGTGTAGGACTTGGAGTTGTCCTCGGGCTCGGCCTCAGCCTCAGCCTCGGCGTCCTCCTTGACGGCCTCCTTCTCCTCCTTCTGAGCGATGGCCTCACCAGCTTGCTCGTCAGCGAGTTCGGCCTCGCCGGTCTCGGCACCCCAGCCGTGAGCAGCCTGCTTCTCGTGCTCACTGTTGAAGGTCAGAGATGTCCTTTAATCTAGAACTCGAGTATCATACCCGATGTTGGTCCTGCTGTGACGGTCACCCTCCTGACGGGCGGCACCACCACGGCCACCACGGGCACCACCACGGGCGCCACGGCCGCGACCGCCACCACGGCCACCACGCTGCTCAGGCTCTGAAAGAAATTAGTAAGGTTTAGCGGCCTGCGCCTAGATGTACTCACCGCCAGAACCACGGCTGCGGTTGCTGCTGGCGCCGACGTTGCGATCCCTAAAAGCTATGTGACGTCAGTCCATGCGCAAGATTCAACATCCCCTGCACCCATTGTGCCTCTTCGTGGATGGTATCTGGCTCGACGTACCGTTGTCGTTGGCGTTGTTGCTCTGCTTGGCGCGGCTCTGGTTGCCCTGGCGCTCAACGGGGGGAGCGGCCTTGACGTCGGAGCCGTCGCGCTTGCCGTGCCTGGGGGCAGGCTTGTCGATGGCCTTTGTCGGTGGCTCAGCTGGCCTGTTGGGGTCGAGCTCGGGATCGTTGCCTGCGGGGTCATGAGCGAGTTTTCGCGAGGTGGGAACTTCAATATTGCATACCCAGCAGCTCGTACATGTTCTATTAAATCGTTGTCAGCTTTTGCTCGTATGTTTCCTGGTCTTCGAGCGCCCCATTGACGCATGCGCTGCGGCGCGGGGTTGCAGTGGACGCTTGAGGTGAGGTCGAGCTTACCTTGGAAGCAATCGTCGTCATCTTGATGGTTTAGAGCGCCTTTTGCGCTTTGCCCTCCTAGATGCGCAATCTGCCGGGGTGAAAGAAAAAATGCGAGAGCTGGCCCTACGGTACTAGGGACTGGACTCTCTCGGTGGTGGCTCTCAAACGAGGTGTTGACGCTGGTGGAAGCACGCTTGCAGCCCAGGCAAGGAAATTCGTGTGGGTTGGTTCGCTTAGTCAATTACCACATTAAGCACGGGCCAACCTGTCTGCTTCATAGAGTGCATGACGCTGCATGGCATGTCAGCCATGCCATTGAATTACTTCTATATTAGGTTACGGCGTGCAATTTTTGGCGTGGTGCTGCCCGTGCTGTTGTCAAACGTTGCTGCCTCAGCGTCTTACATAGTACATGTTTCGCTTAATCGAGGTATCTTGGCTTGGAGTTAACGTCATCCCGAGGTTCATGGTCGTGAAGCAGTGTATGAATTGCGCCCTTGCTTGGACGTTGAGCATTGCCTTTGGTATTGATGTATGTACAAGGCAGCAGCCGGTCTCCAAGTCGTCGGACCGACTGCGCCGTAGAAGGGTTCTGCTTGTTCCCTCTAGCCAGTTCGTCCAGTTCGGTCTTTGAGAAGAGAACCGTGAACGGCTGATCCAGCCTAAACACACCCAGTATGATGCTCCTCCCAACTCGCGAGGAAGAGCTCTCCAAAAAGCTCAATTCCTTGTCAAAATTGCCGCTATAACCGTACAGCTGAAATGTCTATAACAACCCAAAAAACGCACGATGATGCCCATACATCAAATGGAAACAGAACTTTTGGGAATGCTGCCAGGTCTATGGCCAGCGGTTGCCGTTACTTGAGGAACGCCGTTATGATGTCTGACGATGTCGAAGCCAGTCGTGGACGCCCCGCTAAAGAACATATTAAAAACGTATCGGTGGATAAGATTCCAGAAATCGAAGGAAGGTGTCCTATATACCCTCCGCTTGGCCTAATCATATTCATCCTTGTGTCGATCATCTCGATTCGTACATGGTGGGGAAATGCATGCTAGCAGAGAGCCCGAACGGATCCGCATCTAGCATTGGGTCGTAGGGATCGAAGAGGTGGTTCATGTTGTTAAATGGCTGACCGCCATCGTTTGGTGCCAGCGTGGCTGGGCTTGCGAATGGTGGGTTCTGCGCTGGTGGCATTGGAGGTGGCATGTTGTTCGTGGGTGGGAAGTTGTGGTGCGGGAAGGGGCCGGGGCCGGCCGACTGGTCACTCGGTTCTTCGTGTTCGTAGTTGTCGGCTTGCTCATCGTACTCCTGCTCTACACGCCAATCAGCCTAGGATTACAGAGTCCTATACCTAAGTAGGAGAAGGAGGGGGTCAGCTTGCCTAGTTGGTTCATGTGGTCCGAGTATTGTGACTGATAAAAGGAGGAAGAGCCGCTGCTTTGAGTTATGCCATTTACATTGGGGCCAACAGTGGACGCGCCCTGAATGCCATTTGTAGGTGCCTGGTTTGTGATCACGGGTGGCCTCGGAGGACCTGCCATCATGGGATTGAAGTTGGATCTAGGCGGCTGTGGTTGCAACTGCTGCTGCTGCTGAGGCGGAATGGGTCCAAAGTTGGGAGACACAGAATGACCTTGAGGCAAGAAGTTGGGCGAGCGCGTAGCTGATTGAGCGGGCGACGACAAGTGGGAGCCTGGGGTGGGCTGCGACAATGGTGAACGCTGAACCGGACCATCTGGCTGTATCATGGGCAAGCCATTGGTACCATCGGCCTTTGGTGGTCCTTGCAGCGATCGCCTTTGCTGCTGCCTATTCAAGATGGCACGTTGCTGGAGACGTGGTTGATTTGGAGACGTGTGAGCAGAAGCGGCAGGCCTCGTGGGCCCTAGGCTGGGACTGCCAGTCTTCGCGCGCAGCTCGGCCTGGACGTCAATGCCTGGTGGAGCATGGGTTAGCGCATGTCAATGTTGGCATGTCTGATAAGCAGATGGTACCTTTCTCCAGTAAGACTCTCTCCAGTAGAGAGTTCTTATACCGGAGCATAAGACATTCGTCGGCGGCGTTGCGGTGACTGTTTTGCAGGTTCTGCAGGGTCTCTTCATGGTGCTTGATAGTGCTCTCCAGCTGCTTGATATACTCGGTGCGGCGCTCGCGAAAGGCAGCCTGCGCCTGCCTGTTGCGCTGCTTGCGCTCTTCCGAGGTGGCATAAATCTTACGAAGCTTGGTTAGTCCAATTCGTGACATGTCAAATGGCTGCGCGATTGCAGCGCTCATGATAGGCAAGATAATGCGATTATGGAGAGGCTCACAGGTTTGCGACCACCTTTGCGCTTCTGCTGCTGCGGGTTCTCCTGGGTATATGTCTCCGCCTGGCCCGGCTCGGGGGAATCTTCGATAGAGGACGTCGAGCCCTCGCGCGGGTCCTCTACTTTGCCCACGGCAGCCGTCATAGCTGTTACGCTATTATCTCCCATCTGCGTCCACCGTACCCCTCGGCTCTGATAGAGGGGCACAGGAGCGCCAAGAAGTGCGATAGACGCGACAGCAAACAGGCGTTACGTGCGGCAGGAGGCTCTGTATCGGCTAAGCGCGCGCTGGGGTAGAACGCCGCAATGCCGGGACGAGAAGCGATTTTGTTTGTTTGGGGGTTTGATAATGTCTGATAACGATCCAAGGAGTCGAGCGATGTGTGTGGCCGCGCAGAAGTTGTGAGGTAAGCTCTTGGGTAATGAAAACGAAAGAGGGCCAGCGGAGGGGCGGAGGTGCTGGGCTTCAAAAGGCGCGGGCGGGCCAGGTCCAGTTCACGGTACCGAGCGCAGCTTCTGTGTGCATGAATATTCCTCTGCAGCAGTGGACAGCAAACGGTAGCGAATTGCGGCCGAGTGTCTGCTCCTGGGCGCCTGCAGTTGATTCTGGCCAAGGCGTGCGGAGATGCGGTTGGCGGACCAGCTCAAAAATTTCTTCGCGGGGTGTGCACTGCATCACCGCTGCCCTCGAGACAGAGTGCATCGTGGAGGAGCCGTACAAGGCAGGGACTGCCGATACGGAAACCAATACTGCATGCAGCGTAGCTGCGCCCTAGCTCCCGCGCCACCAGGCAGAGTTTGTAGAGCTTCTCCGGCATCTCCAGATAGCAGCGCGAGCCTGGTCTTTATCAGGACTGCCTGCTCCCAAGTGTGTTGCGGATCTGATGGCGGCGCTGTTGCGTGCATTGCACATCATTCATGAATTTATTGCATCTTTCCACGATGACTTGTCGTCAAAGCCGACAAATTGCCACGAACACGAAACCGATCTCGGGCGGCCCTGCTCCCTGTTCCGAGGCCACGCGCTGTGAGACGCGGAACACGCCCATGAAGTCACTGCGCGCTGACGCCTGGCTATGGCGTGGTAAGGCTGACGATGCAGTAATCTGATCTGATTTAGTAGCAGGAAAAGCATCCATCCCCAAACTTGCCTGGGAGTCCTTTGGCTCCTTCCCAGCAGGCACTTCCCTCCCAACAGTGAGGCTGGTGTGCTCAGGCATCTTGCAAGAATGCCAGTAAACAAGCCTCTAAGCACCGCAATGCACAACACCGACGACGCCACAGACACCGCAGGGGCTGGTCACGAGCAAGAGCTTGGCCTGCACCCCACTTTAACGGCATCTGCATGCGCTGGCCTCTGATTCGCAAGCACCCGTAGCGCAGGCTACCCGATACGTCAGTCACTGAAAATTCGCACTTTGGAACCACTCTTTGCTGGTCTGTCGCCAATCTGGAAAATCACGGTCATGCGTCGCATCGCTGAGAACAGGTGACCTTCACACGGTCCACAGGTCAAGAGTCGAGACTCGTACGAAATTGATCGCCTCACGTCCAACCCACCCGCTATGTGCATCGTGATGTCGAAGGGCCGATCTCAGTGTTGACAACTTCGTTGCCCCTAGCGGTGCGCTGTAAGGGGTCAGATGAGTCGTGGAAGGTGGTGCAGGAGGTGAGCGGTAAAATGAATGTTGGATTGAGCAGCCCAAGCGCAAGGACACAAACGCTATTGCAAGCGCAGCAGCTTGTACCTGGAGCAGGTCGAAATCTTTGCACAATAGGGGGTTGAGGCCATGCCTGTAGGTGGTGTAGGTGATGTTGAACGGCTTGCGCAGAAATGACCAGAACGTGGCTGCTCCTACCTGGACAGTTGCTGGCAAGTAAACACGACACCAAACAATGAATAATTGCAACAGTTGTAACAAAGTGTTCTGTACTAGCCATGTCTCATCTCTTCTGTACAGTCGTATTGCGTTCTTCAAATCGATTTTGCGTTTCTCTTCGTGCTTCTATCCTGCTGTTGTTGCCTTTTACTACGCGCGTGTCGACTTCCACCTCAGAGCACTTTCTTGACCGCGCTTACCCTTCTCCCGCGATCTCCCGCGAACACAATTCCTGATGTCCACGATGTTACATGGCACGGGCATGCGAACCTCAAGCGACAGACCTCACCTCCTTCAGGATATCGAGCATCCACATTAGTCTCACATGACTTTCATCCTGATTTCAGCAGTAACGCATACCGCATCAATCACTTGGTCAACATATAATCTCGAATCGCCAGCTTCGCACTCCGTCGTTCAGGATACTGCCACGCGCGATCGCAGCATATACCGAATTGCAGCAGCAGGGTAGGCTGCGATGACACTGGCCGAGCTCGCTGGACGGCTGTTGAAGGGGTCAGGTCACTCGCAGTCGCAGCCAAGTACAGCCCTCTATTCGGACACTCGCCCTTCCTTGGAACGAGCTGGTGGCTCGTCGCTTGCTGCGTCGCTTGAACTGAACAACAATCAGATCACGAGTGGTGAGAGCATGATCGGCAACTCTCTTGGTGAACCTAGAGCACCCTCTTTGCACGCACTTGTGTGGGCGAAAATTCGCCCTTTGTCTGATATTCGTGAGCTCACTGAGCCAAGTTTGGCGGATACAATACCACGACGACTTCTTTCGGACAATAATCTACCTCGAAGCACATCGCGACCGGAACTATCACGGAAACCCTCTGCCGCATCGAAGCGCCGTCCAAGCACTGACACTCGACATGGAGAGAACCGAGAACCAGACAGAAAGAACAGCATCGAGAGCCATGGCGGCAGATCCTTACACCGCGGGAGATCCTCTAGAACACCATCACCACCAAGTCCTGCGGACAACAACAGCGTTTCCAGTCTATACAGTATTCCGCCTGGCAGTGTCCCGCCTCGATCCTCATCGCGCGCGCGTGCGCGCAGTGCTTCTCGAACTCGACAGGCCCCAGCAGCACCGCCTTCGTTGACAACGCACCGGCTACCTACAACTACTGCAAAACATAAAATACCTACATTGCCCCAGCCTCTTCCGAGAGGCACTGGCCATACAATCTCTCGACATGGTCAGCCTCTATCACCCTTACGCCATGTTGCTACGCGAATAGAATCTACCTCGCATGGCAACAATCGTCGCATACCTTCCAGAACATTCATCCGCGAGCCACTATCGAAAGAACTCCTTGAGTTTCCCTCGCATCGCCATCCTCGAATAGAGCTTGGCCTGGACCTTAAAGCCAGCATTTTTGTGGGTGGAGGCTCGATCGAGGGCATTGTTCAGATCAACATCGACGACGCCGAACGGATACGGCATAGAAGGACTCTGGATATTGCACGGATATCCATAGACCTTCTAGGTATAGAAGAGATGAGTGGAAATAGACGAAGCGTCTTCTTAAATCTCGCCACTGAACTGATCGACGAAGACCACCCTCCGCCCCAACACATGGTCTACGACCAGAAGCCGATTGGTTTGAACGATCTGTTTTGGCACTTGATGCCCTCTGTTACCAATCTGGCTTTCAATCTTAGCCTACCACTCAATGTTGGACCGCCTCCTTTCCAATCGAAGAACGCGCGAATCCGATATGCGCTGTGTGTGTCGCTCCTCATTCGCGACCATGGCAAGCAATACATTGTTAGGACCTCAGACGACGTTACAGTCCTCTCAGTATACGATCGTGTGTTTTCCGTACCTTGAGGTCAACAGAGATGCTAATTATTTATCAAACAGCCGAAAAAGCTTTGATGTCTCTCCCGAGCCCGCTCACTGCTTCAGACGAATGGATGAGAGCTCGCGAAACTACTCTTGACGTTGTCCGATTAACAGCTGGTTTACATAGACAAGTCTGGGTCAGCGGAACCAGTATCTATGTCGATGTGCATATTGAGAACAACAGCCGCAAGGTTATCAAGAAAATTGAACTTCAGTTGGAAAGGGACATATTATGCTATAAACACGTTTGTTTGGCAATAAAGATGGCTCTTTCTAACTATTCACTGATGCGTTTTGCTTGTAGGCTGCTGCATCAACTATGGAAAGATCTGCAGGCCAGGCGCGGATATTCGACAACAACGAACGCTCAATACTCAGCAAGACTACCGTCAAGCAAGGTGCTGCCGGCTGGCACGGTGTACCTTCTCACCAAACACATATCCGCACTTGCGACCTGGAAGTACCTCGTGGACACGCTACAGTCAAATGCGGTATGTAGCCATTCTAGTTCCAGATTGTGGGCTGAGTATTGACCAAACAGGCAAATACTTCGAAGTGCGGTACTTTCTAAATGTCATTGTGGGCAGTGCTCATACGTTAGTAGTATGTACCTTGACCAATAGACTTGCACTAAAATTGAACAGGAAGTTGGTGACTGTTCAACTGCCAATCGTACTGATTCACATGGTAAATAAGCTTGTCTCCTTGAAGCCTGTACTTCTGTAGCTGACTTATACCAGAACTCACTCGACGTGGTGCCAAACTCAGTCGCCCAGGTGGCTATGGCCATTGAGGAGAAGCGCTCTGTACATAGCTACCAACGCGGCCGGTCTCCGCCTCGACTAGGTCGCAAGCGCTCCCAATCTGTTCAGGGACGTGCCTTTGCTGCGCCACGAATGCAATCACTTGACCGGATGCGAGCACAAGTTGAAGATTTGCAGGAGCTTGGGCAGATCCTCGACCAAAGTCCTCGCAAGTACGCTGTCAGCCGCATGAACTCCAATTGGGACTATCATACGCCACCTTCAAACCGCAAGGGCAGGGTTGTCGATGATGGCGAAGCGGCAGAGCTGCAGAACCGTCTTCGAAGAGTTCGCTCGAATGACACGATAGGATCTAAATGTCATGCTCTGAACCGAGGCAACTCATTGAGGTCGAAGCGTGCTGAGTCTGCACTTGGATTCAGGGAGGCCGAAGTTCGAGACGATATGGAGCTAGCTGGTCTTGGGATCTCAGGCGAAGCTCCTTTCAAGCAACGACTGGAGCGAAGTCGTTCGCGTCAGTACCAATTTGTCAAGAAAAAGAGCGTCGAACGCTGGAAAGGCGTGGCTACAACGAGTGTAGGATGGCTGAAAGGTAACAATGGCGGCGGCAGGGACGCGCGTGAGCGTGAAGATTGGGTCTGACCCTGGATCTCTTCTCTCGTGCCGGTCCATATACTGCCATTGTAAGTACTATACAATGAGTTCTCAGGCGAGGATGATGTTACATATACTCTTGTACATTATCATTGCTACTCTAAACCTACAGTTCATCATTCACATGTATGCATTGATCAATTTCCTAATCGCGAGTTGTCGCAAAGTTTCGCTCCTGTTCTCAAGGACGACACATCAAAAAATCTACAATATCGTGGACGTGGTCAGCCTTGCAAATGGATACCGCTCCAGGGCTGATGAAGGACAAAAAGGTCACATGACCCATCGGATGCATCACCAACCTCGTCATTTTATCTCACTCGCTCAATCAAGAAATTCGGATTGCAGTCTTAATCGTTCTTCACCAGCCTCCTTACTAACCAACCCTGTCTGGCAGTCCAGCAGATTCGCTGCTTGCATCATGTCAGCGCGTTGATGACGCACTAGAATCAACAAACGCGTTCGGCGAACTTTGTGATCGCCGGCAACAAACAAAGGGCGGCTCCCTGCAATCACACTTCTCGGACGGCTGTTCCGGGGGTATGCCGGCGTTTTTGGGTATCGTGGCCTGGTATTCACAGGGCCTCGCTGGTACTCGCTGGGCTTGCCGTTTGCTCCAAGGTTGATTGGAGGGGTGTACTGCACAAAGGGGGCAGCATTGTTACGTGGAGTGGATGTGTTTGCGATGCGGCGTGGCAAAGCAAACAAAGAAGTGATGCGAGATGAACTCGTGGCCCTGAATGTCTCTTAGCCAACAAACAAATCCTGTTCAGCAGCTTTTTAAGGGTGTACAAGTCGTTCAGTCACCTGCAGGCTCGCCGCACTTGTCGAAAATGCACCACCGTCTCAAGCACGTGACCGGCCAGCCACGACGCGCACGGATATGTATTCCGAAAGTAATTTCGGGCGCAATTGCTCGACGACGCCTGCGGCTCTGTGACTATCTTATCCCTATCGATAGCTCACCGCGTTCGACAGCGCGCGACAATCGACGTCGTTTCATCTCATCTCAGCGGACCGCTCACTCGGCGTTTTTGCTTTCGACGCCAATCGGTCGCGTCACTGAAAACAAACACCGGCACACGTCCCCAGCGTAGGAGCCACCGCGACCGCGGCCCACTTACCAACCCCATCACCTGAGAACGCACCGACACCGCCTGGCACTTTGCGCCAACTTCAATAATTCCGGCCAGAGACATCGCGCATCTGGAACAAGGCGGATATTAACATTTGTGGTAAGCATGTTCCTTTCGTTGTGGTGGAGGGGCATCGACGTCAGGGAGTCGAGTCGTGGCTGCTGGGGATCGAGTCGGCGCAACCTACTCGAGATGCACTCGATGTATTCTAAGGCATGCGCGACTGTTGTTTGGGAGTCGCATTGCCTGTTGGACACATGGAGAGAAGCGGAGTAGCTGCAACTACCCTCGACGTGAGACCCCCAGCAACAGCGACTGGACAGCTGGCTATGGGTCGGTTAGACCCTTCCTACCACGGTTGTGAAACAGCAAACATTTATAAACGCGCAGAGCCCTCGCTAATATTCACTCTGATCAGCGCCCGCGCCTATGCAAGATGCCGCCACGAGTAGGACTCCGTTCCCGCCGGGAGCCTGACGCTCATCCGCAGTCTGATGCCGACTCGATAGCCACACCTTCGCGGAAACGCAGACGGGCGAGTAGCCCCGACACTGAGTATTTGGGGAATATTTACTCATTAAACCAGCTCAATGGCAACGAACCTGCACCAGCGATTGCCGACCCTCCACGCACACGGAGAGCCGAGTCTGTTGCTAGCAACGACAGCAACACCACCCTCCCGAATGCCGACGATGAGGATCCCGTTGAGAGGCAGAACCGAATCATTGCCGCCCTTGGTATCCCTTCGAACTACACGCCAAATGCTGCCATCGACTATGCAAACGACCTGCAAGCGCGCAAGAACGAGGGCCACAACATTGCCGCTTTTGCAAAGATAGCGGCCCGCGACTGGTGTTTCTTCGTCCAGGACACCCGAATTCTCATTGGGCGTGCAGACTCATCGGTCCGTCCACAGCCGCTCAGTTCTCAGGCAGACATACCCGGGCACCCTCAGAGCGAAGCACACTCAGTCTCGAACTGGGGAGTCCACATTGACTTGGGCCCTGAACGTCAGGTCTCGCGTGTCCATGCCGAGATCTTCTTTGACCCGACAGATCAGAAATGGTTCATCGTGGTGAACAGCCGCAATGGGCTCAAGCTGGATGATGTGCATGTGACGAAAGGCCAAACCGAACTGCTGCATTCGGGCATTTGTATCAGTATCATGGGCACCCAGATGCTATTTCTCCTTGCCAGTCAAGAAGACCACTTCCATCCAATGCTTCTGCGACAAGCCAATGGAGAAGAGGCCGGAGAGTCTGACAACGATGGCAACCCACCTCCAAGATCGCACCACAATATTCCTCCCAGTGCACCCACACCAAAGCGCGAGCAATACGATCCTTTCCCACCGTCCTCACATCCGCGAAACCGCGAAAACAAGCACCAGTCTTCGCAAGCCTACTACAACCAGATGACGTCCACTCCAGGCCGCCCGCCGCCAGGCACACCCCTGACTTTCCAGCCAGGGACTGGTCCACGCAGCAAAGGCTCTCCGGCCACTTTCTCTCGCGGCGTCATGCTCGACTCTACCGACGAAGTTGATTATAGCCATGATCAAGCCAAGGACATCAAACCACCGTACAGCTATGCTCAACTAATTGGACAAGCTATATTGAGTAACGATGAGGAAATGCTTACATTGGCCAACATCTATGACTACATTAAGTCGCGGTACGCTTTCTTCCGGTTCACCAATGGCGGATGGCAAAACAGTATTCGTCACAATCTGTCCTTGAACAAATCGTTCGAGAAGGTTGCACGCCGCACTGATGAGCCTGGTAAGGGCATGAAGTGGAAGATTGCCGATTCAGAGCGCGAGGAATTCATTAGGAAACAGCTGCTGAACCCTCGCAAAGGTGGCGGGATAGCCATTGGATTCCGCCCCGATGGCTCTGGACCCAGCTCGCCCGCACTCGGGAACCCGTCTCAAGCTACGGAGCGTTTGGTAGGCGCACTTGACCGGGACCCGGGACTCCAAGGCGCTCGCATGAAGTCCCCACCTCGTTCTGCCACACCACCTCTGTCATCAGTCCCCGCGGCCAATGAGTCATACACCCCTGATCGTGGCTCTCGTCCCTTTGGTGCACTGAAGCAGTCACCTAATATTCGCGAGATGAACCACTTCGTCACACCTGCTAAGCGGCTCATGTACGGTAGCCACGACGGCCGTCACCCCCCGTACATTAAGACCGAAGAGCCCAGATCCCATCTCGAATCATCACCTGGTGTCGATCCCGTTAAGCCAATGGTTCAAGGTCTGGGCCTCTCCGGTCTCAAAAGCGAAGCAGCGAACTCCCCACCTACTCTTTATTCTGATGCAACAACGAGCAACATCCAAGGAAACCAAGACGCAAGTCGAATAAACAATGCTCTTGTCACACCGCTGGTGACTCGCCACGCACCTCGTCTTGCACCTCCGAGCACTGCTCAGATGCCCAGCCAGTATATGAATTTTTCCAGTCCGGCACCGTTCTGGAAGTTCGTCGACCTACCCAGCACGCCCGCTAAGTTTCCCATCGACCTCAGTCCGACCAAGATACATCATGACGAGAAGGACAACGAAGAGGAGCTTGCGCAGCCCAGTTCTCCCCCAATGCTCCCCGAGGATCACCCAAGTGCTGAGCCAGAGGATCAGGATGCTTCGGACGATAAACCTGGCGATGACGAGGACGTTGGCCCCGAGAGCCCTAGTCGGACTGTCTCGAGACCGGTCAGTCGCCGTGACTTGGGTGGCAGCCAGCGGTCAAGGAGCAATTCGAACGTCAATGTTTTAGGCCCAAGCGGGCTGGGCGGCATGGTCAGAGGCGCAAGCTTAACGAGCTTTGAAGAGGAGCAAGAGCCCGAGGAGGAGAGCTACGATCTGTCTAAGTAAGTATACGACCCTTTTCCATGATACTGATGAGAAGCGGAAGCTAACATTATGACAGAGGCTTCCAGAAGATCGGCTCGTTCCATCACAGCATGGCCCAAGCTCATGGGGTTGTCGGCCGCTCTGCTATTTAAGGAAGCCCCGGTGGAAGAGAGTGCTATTTCAGCGATTCATTGTCTTTGTAACGACGACCATTGAGCATGCAAACAAAAGGCATCGAGCGATCGAGGGCCAAGAAGATGGTGGAGGAATGAGTTTGAGGCGCGAATCTCATCCATGGAAAGGTAATGTTATCATGCAACGCACCTGGTGCTGTATAGTCTGCAATTACCTGATTTACAGTATGGCGCATGGGACGGCACGATTGCTTATGATGTCACGATATTACCGAGCTGTCAAACATTTTATACGATCTGGGTAGCGAACTCGAAGCATGATGCTACGCGATCAGTCAAAAAATGTAATTTGAATCCATTGCATTCGCATCTCCCTCTTCTCCCCTAGAATTGTGACTTGATCTGTTTGATATGGTATACACAGTGATCATCATCCATGTTCGATATCCGATTCCTCTCAGCACGCAGAGTGATCTAGTTGATCTCCTTGTGAGGAAACCACTTGGATGCCTTGAGGTTCTTCTCCTCCAGGGGAGCATCCAACACCCCGAGTCTCCGTATTTCGCCCGCCGAGGGCGCGTCGTCGCGCTTTATGTTTGCTTCGGCTTTGCGGTATGCCGCCTGCAGGGCAAGCGTGCGAGCAGCCTGGGAAAATTGTTAGTCTTGGTACGAAAAAAAGGGGGTGCTTTTTGCTTATTATCAACGAACCTCCTTCTTGTGGTGCAGACACTCGTAGTAGTCCTCGAGAACGGGCACGCATTTGGCTTTGCCGGAGTCGTCTTCGGCGTTTGTGTTGGTCACGTAGCACGCGAGGACTTCTTGCCAGAAGGGGAAGCAGCGCGAGGGGCCTGGGTGGGAGGTGTTAGTTTGGGGTTTGAGGGGGGGTTGTGGGCATCGTTTGGGGGCTGCGGAGCGGCTTTGTTGGAGGTTGCGGGCGCAAGCAGGCGGATGGGCATGGTTGGCGATGAGCGGGCTTTTGTTGTGAGATTTCGGTGGTGAGATGATGCGAAGGGGTTCTTGCGGATTTGGCGGCGTGTTTGGCGGGTTTGTTGCGCTGGGTGTTGGCCTGCAGGACGGCCTTCTTGTGTCGTTGTGTAATCACAAAGAATAGCGTGTTGCCAGTGCTCGGCGCATATAGCACAGCAACGACTCGGTATGGGCGTTTCTCCAAAATCAGAGCTGCATGGAGCCAGTGTTGTCGCCGCTGTTGTGCCGTTGTCGTCGTGCTCGCATAAACGTCGTCCGTGTTCGTCCTGCCATTGCGCCCGTCCCTGGTGCTCCAGCGCCTCCAAAGTCGCTCCTCAGTCTAGACGGGTAGTTTTGCATACATACCGCCAGCAAGTCCGTATCCTGAAGCCATTGTCGCGGTGTAGATGTGGGGTTCCTTGGCCTGTACATCGAGCTTCGACAGACCTGAGGTCGAGCTGCGAGTCCGTGCGCTCCCGAGATCTTGGCAAGATCCTCGTTGCTTTGTAACTCACGCTGCTGGTTCGACCTAGCTGACCTTGCGGCATCGCGAACAACGCTGTGGGTGTTATCTGTTCAACGATCGTACTGCAATATCCAAGTCTCGTACATGCCAGATTACTATTAACGGACTCAGATACCTTTCAAATCCATGAAGGCAGCTTGCCTCAAACCACCATATATGATATAGACAATCGATGGGCGAGATTTGAAGCCGCGAACAGTCTGCTCTGTCCACAATGTTGACTCCTGTATAACTTTATAGCAAGATAACATAGCTGCAGTCACCAGAATTTGTATGGATGCACCCCAGTGAGGGTAACCTTGGATCATGCAGAAACCGCGATTCACTACGCCTTCTTGGAGGCTCTATGGGCATGCCGAAGCATCCAAGAAGTCTCGCATGTCTGGACAATGGGCCGAGATATCCTTCTAGGCCATGACCATTTCCTTCACAAATCTAAACTCATTCTAGATCCGACGTACTTACTCTGAACGTACACTTTTTGACCCCTCTGGCTGCTGGCCTTGATTATTTCCAGTCGCAGTCATTCCAGTCATCGATGCCTAGACCCTGCTTAGTGGCTCTGGTTGTGAAGGTGTCGCCGACTATGAGAGTGAGGGGTTGGAATCGACAGTTGCAATGTCTCAGATGGTTTGCAAAGCTGAGATGTACTATTTACGATGGGAGATGTTTTCTGCAAGATCGTGGGTGCCATGCTTCACGACTGATAATGGATATTCTGATGAACATAGGCATGAAACGGATGAGTGTAAGGTTATAGATGGCAGTACGGCTAGTAACTCGGACTGCAAGGTATGACGAGGTGTTCGAGTTGCAGAAAAGGACAGGGGGAGAACTCGTCAACTGAAAGTATCAAACAAAGTATGTGAATCATCTGTCGAGGAAATCGAGCGAGCATTCCAATGCACCATGTACGCGCGAAACCAAACCAGCACCCAGCTAATCAATCGTCCCACACCTCCCTCAGCATCCACAGTTGCCCAGCCCACAGCTCCCGGACAACTGGCCCAATCTTCTTTGGATCCAGAACGAACCCAGCGGACCCCCGATCATCTTGAGGACTCAACTCTAGCGACCAGGAATGATTCGCTCCATAGACAGCATAGTGGTGATCCCTCGAACAGCCTGTGGAGACATACAGAATCTCACACCCGGGTGCCGCCACATACGTACTATTCCGCTCGCTTTCTGCTCCGATGGCGCGGGCAATGCCGTTTCCAACTTCAAGCATGCGGTCGATGGTCGTGGGGCGTGTATCGCACGTGTAGCCCCACGGAGTCAAAATTTGTTCGTTGTACGAATGGAAATCGATGTAGGAGCGAATACCCTTGCCTTGTGTGGCGAGCATAGCTGATAAACCGTCCAGCGCAGTGTTCTCCGGCGTGTCACCAGGCGCGAGGCCGCGGTACATCTCGCCGCATGGATCGGTTGTTCAGCCTCTGGGGGCGTCCCATTCGAACTTCCAGTTGCGGTTGCCGTCAGTGCCGACACATGTTGTGTTGAGAGATGGGCGAGGCTGGCGAGTCTTGCGCCACATACGGTCGGTGGTTTGCGAGTACACAAAGCCGTCGGGGTTGGTGAAGGGAACGAGGTAGAAGTCGAAGTGGTCCAGGAATGCGATTACGTCGGCGTTGCCGGTCTTGTAACCGGCGATGAGCTGGTGGGCGAGATATTCGATTACCATTGTGGAGATCCACCATGTGAGAGGTAAACATGGGGTCGGAGTGTCGTGCGAGAACGACATACCTCGGGAGTGCACAGTCGCGTGCCAGAGAATGCTAGGCTTGTCAGATCCCTTATCGCAAAGAAATGAAACGCATGCATAGTCCTGTTCTCATAGCTTTTTCCAATCGCAATTTTCTTCGAGTTCTCTGGAAACGCATGCATCAGGTTGTCCCAATAGTCCAGATGATCTGCGTACGGATGATAGCCGTCGAACCAGGACAGGTCAGGTAGCTCGCCACGCTTGTTCAATGCTCGGTTGTATGAAGTAGCCTTGCTGTCGATGTTACGGATGTGTGCACCCATATTGGAATTCACGAGGCGTGCGTTCAGGCCAAGACTCTCGAATGACAAAACTTCGTCAGGTGGAATAACTACAGACAAAGTGTCTCGAAAGTGATGAGTATGGTAGCGAGAGAAGCGATTCGCTAGGTTATGGGCTTCGATAGCAGACGAAGGGGTGATGCTGTAGATTAGATGGCCGTCATAGCTGACTTCTGCATTTCGAGGGACGGGGGCATGGCTCGCTCCGAACGGTCACTCTGCCGCCAACGGAGCCAAGAGGACAACTTTCGTAAACCTCATGGTGTTTGTCTGATTTCTGAAGCAGATCTTAAGTCTTGATGTCTTCTTTGTGACAGCGTTGGAAGAATTCCGATTTTATATAGCCAGCTGCCCTAGAATGTTAACAAGAAGCTCAGGCGTGATGTGATGCAAATACTCACCCCCATGTATGATTCGCTCATTAAGAGCCTTGATCAAGAGCCTGGAGATGAGCGGAAGCCTTTCAGTCGTCGTATTGCTAAGGTGAGTTACGAAACCCAATTACGTGGCAAAAGAACCTAAGTACTTTGCGAACGTAGTGAACCCCCTATTGTATGCATATGGTGGCTTGCACGTCTTGGAAACTTGACCGACTTGGACTGGAAAGTGTGCTCGTCGTGTAAGAAACACGGCATGACTGGAGGCGAGAGGCGAAGAGCAGTGCAGACAGTATAGGATCAATAACAGCAACAGCGTAGTATTCCAGAATAGAACCGAAGTACCTCATGCTTCGGAAATTGATTGGAACTGTCCTATTTCACTTGCAGGGCTATACTGGGGCATCGGGAACTCTAACTACCCCGTCAATATACAAGGGTGGTTGCCTGATTGGACTGACAACACTGATCTGCCACACCAGGACATTTCCCTTGTCAAAGACCACTAGATGCTCAGTGCAAGCAAATTCATATTGTCAGTCCGCTCAGGGCCTCCCCTGTACATCCTGGCCATAAGCGGTTGGTGGCCCGGCGTATAAGAACTTTACTGGCTTATTTGATTTGATGCCTTTAAGAACAAGCTCTAGCATGCTATCTCTTCCGCGCTTTTTTGTGCTTCAAAACTTCATTAGAATTGTACCAGGTACATAAATGCTTGTAATGCGATCCTGGGGCATCAGGAAATCTACCCTGTTAATGCACATCCTAGCTGTAAGCGGTTGGTGGGCCGGCATACACAAAGGCTCATTCGATGCCTTCAAGAACGAGCTCCACCATGCTATCTCTTGAGCGCTTTTTTGGTTTGATGGTCCAGCGTACTGCCGCCATACTAATGAGACCGGCGCACATTACCAAAGAAGTGAGGTGAGGCTTCGGTATCTCCTCGAGTACAGCTTGCGGATCCTTTGGGACCTCAGCTGATTTTGAGTTGCGCGAGTAGAAAATGCGAGATGTGATGAACGGAACGCAAGTGCTAAGCCGGAGAAAGCGAGGCTCAAGAGAGTCGGTCTTTGTTGTGACTGTGTCTGAGCGCTGCCTTTGCATCTTAGATGCTTCTGCAAGTTGATGCGCACTCGTATTGGCAGGCTGTTTTCGCACAGAAGATTGTTTCTTCAACTGCTTTTGGTCCCTCTTTTCGTTGATGGACATGCTGAAAATTGGCTTCTCAACAGTGAAAGATGTAAGAGACGTCGTCGTAAGTTCCATATGGCAAGGGCGCGTGCTCTCGTTGAATTCAATTGGCTCAAAGGAGGCTCCCTTGTTTCGCATGAAGGTTTGCTCGATGACAGCATTCCCTCGCAGCTGCGCTGGTTGAGACGCCCCATGGAAGTTATGCAAATGCTGAAGGAAAGCATCCTCAGATTCGTAGAACTCTTGGTTGCAAGAACGGTACCTGTGGTAGTTGTGTGCATGTTCGACATGTACAGCGCGATACCCAGCTCCGCAAAGATGGCAGTGATGAGCTTTGACGGAGGGAAGATCCTGACAGAGTGGTGGACCAGCGTTCTCAGCAACGACATCGTCAAAGCTCCGTAGGAATCGACAGCTCCAGACGCGACAATGAGAGTGCTCATTCATACTTTGGACATCTGTGAAGACTTTAAGGCAGTAGCGGCAACGAAAGGATTCGAAGGGCGTGGTGGAATACAGGTTCTCGAGATGATTCTCTCTTCGTTCTGGCCACCACACAGATCGATCGACTTCGCGGGCGACCAAGTGTTCAGCAACATGCTCACAGCGCTCCGACCAGTCTTTAGACTTCCTCCCACAGAAGCCGCAGTGAAGCATTGGGTCATCCTTTTTCATAGGCGCACCAAATTTGCGCCATTTCATAGAAAGGTCTTTGCAGCCAAAATTGTGCCCTTCTGCTGCCAGGAGGCGCGCCTGGCATCCTACGCGAACCGATGGATGCTTAGCATTGGCGAAGTGGACATGGTGAAGATGCTGAATGAAATGGTCGCGACGGTAAAAAGTCCTTTGCGCCTCAGGCTTGGACCGGCATTGCTGATATTTGTGAGTGGACATATGGGAATCATCAGGATACATGTGACCACAAAATGGACATGACTGCAGAGGTGTGCTTCTGGTGTCGCAGCATATCCAGGTAGTTCGAAGAGCGTGTACCGAATCCTCATGCCGGATCCATTCGTACTTTGTCTTAAAGGCTCTAGGACAGAAGGTACAAAAGAAAACGAGATCTTGCTGAGGCTGGCCCGCGCTGTTAACTCCGTTGATCGAGCGAGTGTGGGGAGACTCTTTCCACGCCAGGCGCCTTCGGCCACGCCGTCGTTCGCGGCCAAAGGATGAAACATTGCTGATACTGCCGTTCGAGGATACCGTGTACATAGTGGGCGCCGTGCCTTCGGACGACACAATCGAGTCCACTGCAGAGCCGTGTCTGGAAGCTGACCACGCGCCCCTATCGGAGTAGCCGCTCCCGCTGAAAGCGTCACTGTCCATAGCAGCCTGTATGTCACCAAGCTCTGCAACTTCCTCTTGATAAGATTGTGCAAGATAGAGTGCCAAAGGTGGCTGAGGTGGGTCGACCACCTCGTCCGCTTGCTGATCGAGCGCCTCTAGGCTGTCTTTCGAAAGCTTAGATTTGAGCATACGAGTGCTATCGCTCGGATCTGCACGAGCCACGGTATCAAAACCTATGCTAGTAAGCAGGCAAGACGCGCTCCAGGAAGTTGTCAGCAACATACTTTCGCCCTTCTTCCTTGCCCGGGTGTTGTTGAACCAATTGCGAACCTTCTTTACTTCGAGGTTGGCCTGGTGGGCGATGATATCGAATTCCCAGGAGCAAGGATACGGGTTTGCCGTGAATTCGTCTTCAAGAATCTGTCTAGCTTCGAAAGGTATGCAACTTTGAGGTCCTTTGCGTCTAGCGGACGCTGGTTTCCAACTAGCAGAGGAAGGCTGACGGGTTGGAAGACCGAGAGCAGTAGTAACACGAGGTACTTGTTTGATATCGTTCGAGGCTTGTGCCACGGGCGCATCAACGCTATCTGTCTCGGTCGAAGCACGTGATGACAGGGGCATCCTGTTGGTCAAGTCCAAAGCGAGCGCTCCTGTTTTGTCAAGGTCTCCACCAGGGAGGCAGCTGGCATCATGTGCTTGGAATGACGATAAAGGTGTGTGATCAGGTCCCCAGGGCCGTTGATAGCTGCCTAGTGTGAGCTCATTGCCATTGAGCAAAGCTGGGTCCGCTGTGTACAGATTTGTCAGGCTTGACGGCTGGTCCAATATGTCAGCCAAGGACCATTGCTGCGTGGATTGGCCTGGAAAATGTTCCGCGGTCATGTCTGATGTGTAACCGTCATGCGGCAGAGGATATCTGGAAGTCTCAGGGACCACTGGCTGCCAGTCCATGGGCGTAATGCCCTTTACAGTGGCAGAATCTTCGTGCTGGGTCTCAAGACTGTCGCCATAGGTTGTGCTGTCTCTTTCCAGCCGGGCGAAGTCAAAGAAGTCGTCCAGATGGTCATCTGTGTCGGTCATGGTGGACAGTCGCTTGGACGAGTGGGTGTCATTTCAGGTTGAGGCAGCCGTCTCGACGATGATGAGATGGACGTCGTGGCTGCACCTTCTTGATCATTGCTGGGCCAGGCGATCAGGCAACCACACTAAACCTAAACATGACGGCCGCCCCGCGGGAAGACGTGAAGGTGGTCGATCACAGTCGCACCGACAGCGAATGCAGCTCTATGTGGTCGGCGTGGATCTGCCAACGAAACGTTTGCGTGTGAGAAGCGACAGGCCGGGTCAGGCAGCCAGAGTGCACGGGTGGAGTTGGGGGTATGCAAGCTTGAGTGTGAAAAGCGCGCCAGGCCAGCCTCGGCTAGCGCGGGCTCCACCAAAAAAGTTGCAGTTCGACGTCTGCTGCGGTGCAAAGCTGCACACGCACCAGCCGCACACTCGCACATACAGTTCCCCGCCATGGCCGCCGAAGTACAGCTGCTGCAGCCCGTGAAGCTGCCCAAGGGCCCTTCCACCATGACCTCTGAGCAACAGTACTGGAACTCGTTCGCCTCGGAGCTCCGCCTCGACCCGTCGCAGCACTCGTCGCCGGTAACGCACATCTCAATCCCGCCGCCACCGCCCTCAAACTCTCTGGCTACGCCGCAAGATCTGTTCGCAGTCACCACGGGCTCGCGCGTGCAGATCTTCTCCGCCAAGACCCGCAAGGTTGTCAAGACCATCTCGCGCTTTGGCGTCGACGACATTGCGCGGTCGGGCAACCTGCGAAGAGACGGCCGCATACTGCTCGCTGGAGGAGACAGTGGCTCGATTCAGGCCTTTGACGTGAAGAGCCGCGCCATTCTGAAGACATGGAAGGAGCACAAGCAGCCCGTCTGGACCACAGAATGGAACCCCGCCGACCTCACCAGCCTCATGAGCTGTTCAGACGACCGCACTGTGCGCCTGTGGGACCTGCCCAGCGACACAAGCATCACCACTTTTGAAGGCCACCAGGACTACGTGCGTACAGGAACCTTCATGCCCGCGCAGAGCGGCCTCCTCGTCTCCGGCTCGTACGACCAGACCGTCCGCCTCTGGGACTCGCGCGCTGGCGGCAAAGCAGTCATGGTGTTCAAGCACCAGCACCCCATCGAAACCGTTCTGCCTATGCCCTCTGGCACTGCTGTCCTCGCAACTAGCGACAATGCAATCTCGGTGCTCGACATCGTCGCCGCGAAACCCATTCACATGCTGCGTAACCACCAAAAGACCGTCACAGCCCTCTCCCTCGCCAACAACGGCTCGCGCCTGCTCTCTGGTTCGCTCGACGGTCACGTCAAGGTCTTTGAAACAAGTGGCTGGAATGTCGTCGGTGGACTGAAATACCCCTCCCCCATCCTCTCCCTGTCCGTGGTCCCGAGCCAAAAGGAGGATAAGCACATTGCCGTCGGTCTTTCTTCCGGCGTCCTGTCTATTCGCACTCATCTGAGTGGCGAGCAAAAGGCGCTTGCCCGCGAGCGAGAGAAGGAGATGAAGGCGCTCATGGAAGGCAAGATTGACGAATACGACCGCACCAAGAAGCGCAAACGCGGCAAGGGCTGGGAGAAGAGAGTCCGAGGCAAGGACTTCACAGGCGAGAGCGCGGATATTGTCATCGAGGGAAATGCGCGCGGCAAAGTGACAACAGGCGCCCCATGGGCACATGCACTACGACA
The DNA here is from genome assembly GCA_009982855.1 of Lizonia empirigonia. NCBI lineage: Eukaryota > Fungi > Ascomycota > Dothideomycetes > Pseudoperisporiaceae > Lizonia > Lizonia empirigonia. The sequence continues at coordinate 743,436 of JAADKA010000014.1, read as the reverse complement.
AGCCCAGTACGCAAGAGCGCTGGATATGGTGCTTGAGTCCAAGGTAAGCTACCCCGTGTCAGATACTTCAAAGAAGTACGCATGCTCACCAAGGAATAGGACAACAACGCACGCACGCAAGCCCTCTCCCTCCTAACTGCTCTGCGCCACCGCTCCGCCCTCCGCACCGCCCTCTCCAACCGCGATGAGATAACCCTCCAGCCCATTCTCCGCTGGCTCATTAAGAACATCTCTGACTACCGCATTACACGTCTGACAACAGATGTCGCGCTGGTAGTCCTAGATCTATATGCTGACCAGCTGGGTCGCAGTGAGGAGATTGACAGCCTGGTCGATGCGCTGATGGGGCGCGTGCGAGTTACGGTCGAGGCGAGTCAGATAGCTTGGAGTGTGCAGGGTATGGTGGATATGCTCACTGCGAGTGCGGGAAGCGACGTCGTTGAGGCATGAGTGTAGTCCATGGGTCGTAGACCATGGTCTTATGGTCCTGTTGTGGATTGATTTAATTGCATAGCGATGGCGTTTGGCACGGCAGACTTCAAAAGTTGGATGTTAGATATACCCGGATGAGGCACCCTATGCTTTGGATGATGGGACGATGCAATGCACGCTGTTTGAATAGTATGAGTTCACTGTCCATGGCACTGCTTTGTGAAACGACTTAGCGACAACGTAGAACCAGGTAGGTGCTGTTTCAGACTACATATTTCTGTTTACCAATTGTCTGCGAAGTAAATCTCCCGCTTGTGGTGGACATCTTTCCGCTAATGAGGTTGCCGATACAATCGTATAAGGATACTTAACTGGCACGTTACTGAACTATGCCCTTCATAAGCGACTCGGGTTCTCGATGACGTTCCAAAACAAATGCTCTCGTGTTGCAGGGAAAGAAACGCGGGCCTTTGATGCTTGGACCTCTCCAGAAGCCTGGAAGTTTAGCCGAAACGCAGGGCCGAACGCATGACGAAGATGCCCCACACGTCTCCGCAGCTAAGCTACCCCAGAAATGCAACAGCTCCAGCGCTTCGTCCTTCATCAACACAGACTGTCAAGCCCAAAGTCTTGTCCGAACAGTGCGCACTTTGATCAATATACTGCTACTTTGAAAGTTGCTGGACGTAATGCTGGCAGTCAGCGTCGTAGCCGCAGCGCTTCTGGCAAGCATCGCGGAAGCTTCATCCCTCAAACCGCCCATCCTGCCACTGATCGTCAGGAACCCGTACCTCAGCACATGGTTACAAAATGCGCGAGAGGAGCCATGGAGCAAATGGCCCATGTTTTGGACGGGGGACGAGATCGGGTTCGGTGTACTTGCGTCTGTTCCAGACACGAACAATGTTTACCCGCTCCTGGGCCGACCACACGACTCGCTCGAGCAAAGTAGTGAGCACTATACCGTCGCGTTTCCCAGGTATCAAGGCGCCAAATACGACGCGTCAACAACAAACTTGACCTACACCATTCCCGCGCCTCCGAAGCTTGCTAGTGCCAGCGATCTCGAGATCACTCTTTCGTTCCTCTCGCCCATCACGCCGACGTCGACGCTGCGCCAATCGATACCTGCTGCGTATCTAAGCATCTTTGTGCATGGAAGTTTCGATGTCGATATATATGTCGATGTCAACGGACAATGGGTCAGCGGCAAGCGAGACAGTCTCATAGAGTGGGGCCTGACTGAGCAAGACGCTCCATTTTCCGCTGAGGGACTAAAGACTTGGAGAGTTAAGCGTCTGGTTGAGCAGATCTTTACTGAAGAGCATGACCAGGCTGAGTGGGGCCAACTGCACTTCACTGGACCGAGTGATGTTCGCCATGAGTCTGGGCCTTCAGCTTCGCTGAGGCAGCGCTTCGCGAAGACAGGGACTCTGCAGGATCAAGTGGACAATAATTTCCGTGCTATCATGGACGAGGAGCCTGTGTTCGCTTTCTCGAAGAGTTTCAAGTTGAAGAATGCGTCTTCAGCATTATCGAGGTCGACCGGAGAAAGCGCCCTGTTCACAATCACTCACATTCAAGATCCCGTCACGCAGTACGCCTCGTCGCGAGGACTCACTTTCATGAAACCTTTGTGGTCATCATGGTTCCCTGAGGACGAAGAACTGATCAAGTTCCACTATGGAGACTTTGCCCACGCCAACAGCCTAGCGAGTAATTACTCCGAGCAGCTCCGCATCGATGCCTACCAGTCTGGCTCTTCGAATTATGTGGATATCGTGGCCCTTTCTGCTCGACAAGCCATGGGTGCTACGAGTTTCTCTGGAACGCCTGAGAACCCTTTGCTTTTCTTGAAGGAGATCTCTTCTAATGGCAACAGCCAGACAGTGGATGTCATATTCCCAGCCTTTCCTTTCTTCCTCTACACCAATCCTAGATGGCTTGCATACCTTCTCGAACCGCTCCTTGAACATCAGCTGAGCGGCCAGTATCCGAATAAGTACTCGATGCACGATCTTGGTGCGCATTTTCCGAATTTGACGGGGCACGCTGATGGCAGAGACGAGTATATGCCAGTGGAAGAGTGCGGTGATATGCTTATCATGGGCTTGGCCCTTATCAACTCCATGAGTTATAGCTCGGACAGAGATGCTCAATCTATCTGGTCGACTGTTGGAGATGATACTGACCACACTGATACGAACGAACGACCATTTGCGCTTACCAACGTCGGTGAACATGGTGGCATCAACTACATCGACGATACTTGGGGTGGCAACACCAAAGGTATCAAGCAAGCTAAAAAGTGGCTAGACGGCAGCTACGACCTCTGGAAGCAATGGACAGGCTACTTAGTCGAAGATGCCCTTGAGCCACACAACCAGCGTAAGCTCCCCTGTTATCATTTTCACTCCTCCCCAATTGAAATTCCCACCAGTTTGCACAGATGACTTCGCCGGCTGGCTGCCCCTTCAAACCAACCTTGCTCTTAAGGGCATCATCGGTATCAAAGCCTTCAGCAATATCGCCGACCTTATGGACCGTTCCGGCGACGCAAAGCATTACCGCAATATTAGCGAGACTTACATTGAAAAGTGGCAGGAATACGGTATGTCAAGGGATGGGAGCCACGCTAAGCTGGCGTATGACTGGTATGGGAGTTGGACAACACTATATTCGCTCTACGCGGACGCGGTGTTGTGCTTCCATCCAAGCATCACCACTTCCTCGGCGTTGGAAAGTGGCGGTGGTGGGTTTGCAGCAGGCGATGAACGTGCACAAACACCTCTGACGCCCCGCAAATCTGATAACGGTCGCGAACCCATCACCAAAGACTTCATCCCCTCCAGCATCTACAAGTCCCAGTCGAAGTGGTACTCGCAAGTTATGCAAAAGTACGGCCTGCCCCTTGACAGTAGGCACCTGTACACCAAGAGTGATTGGGAATTCGAAGCAGCGGCCGTCGCGTCGAAGAAAGTCCGGTCCGAGATTCTCGATCGCGTGGCGACTTGGCTTAACGAGACGGTGACGGATCGCCCATTTACCGATCTCTACAACACCGAGGGCGATGGGGGGTTCCCTGGGCCCTGGTTCTTTGCGCGACCGGTTGTGGGCGGGCATTTTGCGTTTCTGACGCTGGAGAGGGCTTGTGGGGGGTCGGCAGCAAGGGCATTCGACGATCTGGACTAAGACTGAAATGCGCGCAGATGAGGTGGGTGTGGATCCACCGGCAAGATTCTGATGGCCCACATCAACACCGTTGCGGGTTTGAAGACTGTTCGCGAAACAACGCTTTGCCAAGTATGTAACTGTTGTAACAAGACAATTAACTTTATGTTGAAGTTGAGAAAACCTCATGGTTTAGGAAGAACATCATGTGATGTGTTCTGTTCCAGCATTGTGGTGTTGGCCAGTTCGACTCTGCATCATACCTAAAATTGGACGTTCAAATCACGTTGTGGGTCCAGGAAAAAGATGCTCGCGCTCTTTTTTGCGTCGAGTCTTTCTTTTGGCAATGCGGTAATTGGAGTCGCTCGTTAGGTCCTCGCTGGCTCGCCTATCACTGGGTTTATTCTACTGCGGCCACGAGCGTTGTCACGATTACGATCGTACCTTTCCTCTAATACAGAAATGCTCACTCGGTGCACCAATCAAACAACTAGTTCGCCCGATTGGGATGGCAAACTTAGTGCCAGATTAGCGGCGTACACTTACCCCAAAAGTGACCCAACCAAAGTCTACTTCGACTGTATTAAACTGATCCATGAGTAAGCTGTCCTGATGCCTGTGGCAGTGTATCGCGGACGGGTCTTGGCATCCCAGAGTTCACCCTGAGCTCGTGAAGGTGCCTAGAATATGGCCATTGGCCACATTCAGGCCACCAACTAGAATCTCTAGCTTGTTTTACCAGCTGTGTGGTCTTTTATGGACCAAGCAGATGTAGTGCTCATAAGAGAAGAAACTGTGGCGAGAAAGCAAGCGTATCATAGTGCACCGTCACGGTTAAGGCCGAGAAGCAGGAAGAAGCATCCATGAGTATACCTCTCCACTCTAACCGTCTGCTTCATATGATGGAACCATACACTATTAAGAGTATTACATGAAACAAGTGTGTAAAACTGAATTCAGGTCATGGATGCCTACTACACACTTCCCCTTCTTTATTTAGTCTATAGTAAGAAAATTGCGACAGCCTTGGGCATAATGTCTATTTTTCTGTCCACAGCATTAGAAAGAAGTTCTCCTTGCTCTTACGTCTCTCGGCTGAACACCCTGAGCCGCCTGGAGGTGACATCTATAGGAAATCCTTTCTCATCTGTGTCGTGCCTGCAACAGAGGCAGATGTACGCTCGTCAGTGCCAAAGGGCAACGCAGCGCAGAGAAGCGAGGTCCTAGAGCCAGCGCTATAGAAGATCTCAGTGGCGCGAATATATTAGGACAGTGTTGTTGGCTTTGCATTGATCGTGGTCTTATGCGTCGTGGGAACTCCTTGAAGGGTGGTGATAAGATGTAGCAGGGTTTGAAAAGAACGATAGTGAATGGCTTCAGGGTGATCCAGAGGGGTGGAAAAGGTCGGAATCTGCCTCGTATGAAGTTACATACGAACAACTGAAGCCGTTGAGACGCTGTACTGAACCAACCCTGTGCTACAGGACCGTATCTAGTGTCCAGTGCATCCCGACCGATGCTAATGTCCATAACCAAGAGGCTGCGTTGATACCTTCATCATATAACATTGGCGTCGAGCATACACGAGGCGCCATGGAAGGATGATTATGCTGCGTCCTTCATGCGATAGATGCAGATGCATCCCTGACATGCTCAACTGCACGCTTCACCGCAGTTGTGACATCAATAGTGTTATAGGTCCAGAATATAACGCATTCTAAACCCCATATCTTATAGCTCTTGCATCCCTGTGCACGATGCTACTACTACACGGGACAAGGCAATGTAGTACACCTAGCGTGGAGTTGCTACCTAGTTGGAACTCTGCCGTTTAGTTTCGCAAGGGATGCTGGAGTCTAAGAGAAAGCAGTTCGACAAAAGCCAAGCAGAAAAAAGCGTTCAATTTCCGATTCAAAGCGGATCTTAAAACAGATGAGGGGTTGCTGGTCAACGTTGTTCATGAGTTTCTCTGAGTCGTGAAATAGAGAAGACAGTTATACCATATCATCAAGGAGACGAGGTAGTATAATCAAACATTAAGAAGATAGATCGTAGCCGATTGGTTGATATGATTATCCTTCCACTGCATAAGCAGTACTGATAGCTGGCAATGTTGAATGAAAGGCAGGGTATAGACAGGCTGGAACTTGTTGAAAATTCCCAAAGTCTCTTCACTTATACCAATCCTTCAAAAGAAAGTGATCGACATCCGCACACACCCGCATTGCAATCCAGCGCTCAGACCAGGTATGCTACCTCGTCCGCAGAAGATCATCCCATATTGAAGCTCCGCTTGGCAGCGGAAACACCCCTATGGTCTATTTCGTAGAAGGATATTATCCTATTGTCGTTCCTGATAAGAGCGAAATGCATTGTTTGGCCAGTCTGGAGGGCCTTGAAGCTCCGCGTTTCATTGAGCGCTGCAAGCGACATCGATCGAACCTCCATCGTTTGTGGTGGCAACAACCACCGACATAATCCATCCCGGCGCCCCTTGAACTACCTCGTTCTTAGGCTGATGAAATACACGCAGTAAAGCGATGCCTCCTGTTGTTACTGCCGAGTGTACGATGAGACTCCTGCTTAAATTGCTGGAAAGGTCTAGAGCAGCCTGGAGAATTTCTCGCGTGTATTCGCTAGGAATAGTCAAATCTCTGTTCGGAGTGAAATTTTTTGGGATAATTACACTGGACCAGGCAAATCGGTAGTTGAGTTATCAGACGAGCTTGTCATGATCTTCGCTGTAGATCGCATCAGTGCGTCGCTGGTTTGGCAACTTATCGGTTTTCAGCTAGGAGATTCCTATGTCTACAAGAGAGTAACCCTTTGCCAGGTGTTTGAGACGTCATGAAACATGGTACAAAGAAGTGTGCTCTTGGCAGAGGTGCGCAGCTCGATGATGGCTCATATTACATTGCACTCAGCCACTTAGATTGCCCAATGACAAGCATGCAAAGAATCCGTTAATATACTGAATTGTGCCGGAAAACATGTCTACAAACTTTACTTTGCAGAAAACCAATAGCCCAGCAGTGTATGTCAACAACGCGGTTTACAAACACGCTTCTAGCGAAGACAGATCCTCGAATACCTTGCTAGCAGAGGTATATTCACCCTGCCAGCAACTCCGAATAATATGGCTACCTGATATTGTTTCCAAAGAGGGGAAATGCCCTTGTTCGTAGCGATCCCAGAACACTGCCTCATCGTCGATGGTGTTTAGTTCTGGGAATGGTTGGTGACCAGTAACGATATGATAGATGGTAGATCCTAAAGCAAAGATATCCGTCTTTACACTTGCATAGTCTTTGTCGTGGCGGGGCATAAACGACTCTGCGTTCTCAGAAGCTCCCCCATCGTAAAGAATCTCTCCATCCAAACCCAGCAGTCGCCCCTGGAAATCGCAAAGCTTGACATGAAGTTCGTTGTCTAGAAGGATGTTCCGGACGTTGATGTCGCAAATTAGGATGTTCTTTCTGTGAGCGTGTGCAACCCCTTCTGCAGTCTCTTTGGCAAACCTGATTCTTTCTTTTTCTGTAAGGTCTGCTTCTTTGAGATAGCCTTTTAAGGATCCTATAGGCGCATATTCCAGAAGCAGCCCATCCTCATGCTTTCCCGTGAACCCAATGATGCGAGGATGCTTGCCAAGTTTCTCGAAGATTGTTTGTTCAATGTCAAGAGCTGGGGAGGGACCCCTGAGATGCGGGTATTTAAGGACCGTTGTTTCGTTGATGGAACCGATATAATGATAGCCGCCAGTTGTGATAATTTGCTGCACTCCATTGGGATAGTAAGCTTCGATATGTATGTCTTCATCCATCTTGTTGTATTCACTGCCAAGAGCAGGCACGACTTGATTGTTGATAGGGGAATGGAGCCACAGAAAGAAGATACAAGGTAGTGTCAGCTAACGTGTTTTAACATGCAGATCGGTGTGCCGCTCGGCCCGGCGTAACGCTCGGCCAAACACCAGAACACCAAAGTGACGCCAACTTCAACACGCGACAACTCAACTAATATGGACCCAATTGACCTGGCAGTTAAAGCGATGGAAACGCAGGGTGAAGGAGAACAACTCTTATATACAAAAGTTGCTGAAAAATACAATGTGAGCAGACACACACTAGCCAGAAGATGCAAAGGCACCCAAGCTCCAATGCAAGCCAAGGCAATCAACCAACAACGCCTCAACCCACAACAAGAACAAGAGCTCATACAGCATATTGAGAGGCTCACAGAGAGAGGCCTTGCGCCCACAAGAGAGATGATAAGAAGATTTGCATCAGGGATAGCTCAGGGGCATGTGGGAAAGGGGTGGGTGACGCGCTTTATCAACAAACACCATGACAAACTTGTCTCACGCTGGACATCTGGGATGGACTACACACGCCACCAGGCTGATTCAGAAGCAAGATACAAGCTATACTTTGATCTGGTCCATAGCAAGATTGAAGAGTACGGAGTTCTGCCTGGAAATACATACAATATGGATGAGAAAGGCTTCATGATTGGACAGGTGGGAAGGACTAAGAGAGTCTTTAGCAGAGAGACTTGGGAGAAGAAAAGGAAGACTGAAGTCCTTCAAGATGGCTCACGTGAATGGATTACTGTCCTGGCTTGTGTGGGAGCTGGTGGAGATGCTCTTCCTCCTGGCCTCATTTTCCAGGGTTTAAATGGCAACATTCAGTCAGATTGGGTGCAAGATATTGACCTAGATAAACACCAAGTCTTCTACAATTCAGCTCCATCAGGCTGGTCTAACAATGACGTTGGATTAGCCTGGCTTGAACAGGTATTTGACCGCTATACCAAGGTTAAAGCAAGAAGATCTTGGCGCCTTCTTATTATTGATGGCCATGGATCTCATGTCACGCTGGATTTCATCGAGTATTGCTATCAGAACAAGATCCTCTTGTTGATCTTACCTCCCCATTCAACCCACACGCTTCAGCCACTTGATGTAGTTATGTTCAAGTCTCTTTCATCTGGATACACAAGAGAACTCACAGACCTTACCCAAAGAAGCCAAGGCTATGCCCGCATTAAAAAAGGAGACTTCTTCTTGTTATTCTGGAAGGCCTGGAAGGCCTCCTTCATCAAGGATCGCATCTTGAAGTCCTTTTCAACCACTGGGATCTGGCCAAAGAACAGTGAAGCAGTTCTCAAAAGATTCCACCATACAACCACTAATAAAGCTGAGGTTACAAACAACCCTGCAGCTCCTCTTGAGACTGATTGGAGAAAGATAAGAAAGCTCATTAATGAGTCTGTGAAGGATGGGGCTAAGAAAGAGGCCAAAACTCTCACCCAAGTCTTCCACCATCTTCAAGCCAACAATGAGCTTGTTTCTCAAGAGAATGAAGGCCTAAGAGAGGCATTTCAGAGCAAGAAGAAACACAAGAAGAAGGGCGTACCTCTTGACCTTCAACAGCGTCAAGAGTATCATGGTGGAGCTGTGATGTGGTCCCCAAGGAAGGGCAGAGAAGCAAGAGTGAGAAGGACAGTCATGGAGCGGCAAGCAGCGCAGGAGAAACTGGACAAGGCTAAGAGGAAACAAGACCAGGAGGATGCGAGGATTCAGAAGCAACTTGAGCTTGAACAGAGGCGTGATAAGAGAGAGAGACTCAAGAAGGAGAGGGAGAAGGAGAAGGCTAAGAAGCAGGCTGAACAACAACGCAAAAAAGCAGAGAAAGAGGCTGCCAAAGCGACTCAAAACACCCAACAAGGGAAGAGAAAAGCTCCCCAAGTACCCTATGTAAAGAACAAGCGTCAGAAACAATCTAGGGGCGGTGCATCAAAGGATGCTGCCCCAGAGGCTGCCCTATCACCCCTAACCAAAATTACTTTACGCGGTCGCAACGTCACGCTTCCTAGCAAATTTAGATAGAACAGATTTATTGCATTGCCTTTCTTAATTACCTCCTTTATTTTTACAAGAGTGCAGCGACTAAATGTGGCGATTCAATTCAGTGATGTGGGTGGGCAAATTCTGGTGTTTCGAGCGTTACGCCGAGCCGAGCGCCACACCGATCTGCATGTTACCACTCCTCGGCCCGAACCACTCCTCGGCCAGCCCTACCAGAACCTGTGCAACCCAGCGTACAATTGCTCAACAACCACATATGCAAATTGTCTGAAGATTTGACAAGTAATAGACTAGATTGATCTGCATTGAGTCCTATTGTGTCCCTGTACGTGACACTTGCTGCATGTTGGTGGTGCTCTCCTTCGTACAGGACCAGGCTCAGCTTGGTGACCCTGTTCGACACCTCTCTCAGCCTCTGCGACTAGCGCCTGACCCTCATGAGCCTGCAAAGCACCTCCACGAGCTATATATTGTCTGCGCTGTTGACGCTTACGTTTCTGGCGTTGGTTTGAGGCACGTAGCTTCTGATTTTCCTGAACAAGCATGGTCGCTGACTGCATAGCAAGCTGACAACCCTTGACGAGCTGGCTGATTGCCTGACTAGTAGGGCTCTGAGACTGGCGACGGAGTAGGTCCTTGATAAGTCGAGCCTGCTGCTGCAGCTGGTCGGTTGTACGTGGAGTCTCAGCAGTCCAGGGCTCTCCTGAAGCAGCAGTTGTCCCTAGTGGAGACAGAGTTCTGACAACAGTAAAGTTGCTCAAGACTCGTTCAGAACAGTATGGGATAAGCCCTGTCGCTTGAAAACCTGCCTTAATATTGCGTTCAGACAGGCTTGTCAGCCGAACTCTCTTATATATCTATAGGAACTCAAGCTTGTCGATATGGAAGACTCCTAGCCGGGCAAGCTCAGACACCTCATGTCCGTATATCACCTTAAGAGGAGAGTAACAGCCGACATCAAGAGGCTGCAGGAGATGAGAGGTATGAGGAGGCATACAGAGGGTGATAATCTTGTTGTCCTTGCAGAATTGATCAAACTCTGGTGTAGCGTGGCTCTCGTGGCCGTCAAGGATGAGCAGTCTGTACGATCCTCTGGTGTGAGACTCTGTATGTCTGTTGAAGTGCTTTATCCACTCAAGGCCAAGCTCGTTGGTTGTCCATCCATTGTCACTAACACTAATAACCCAGTCAGGTGGGATATCCTTATACCAGCTGGCCTGGTGGAGTTTTCCTTTTAGGATCACAAAGGGTGGAAGACGCCAGCCAGACGCGTTGATACACTCAATTGCTGTCACCCACTCTCGATCACCTGGATCAACAGTAGTTGCTCGACCAACAGTGTCAGAGCTAGTGACAACCTTTGACGTTGATGCGACACCCATCATGAAGCCTGTCTCATCAAAGTTGTACACATCCTCCTCAGGAATTCCGTAAGTCGTGCGTGTGTCCTGTACAAGCTTGAACCAAGCTCTAATTGAGACAGGATCCTCACACAGAGCCCTCTGAGAATGTAATTTCCTGTTCTATTTTGTCTGAAGCTCTGCCTGGTTCTTGATCCACCGCGACACTCAGTTCTTGCCAACAGGAGGAGGAGGATTTTGGCCGCGGGCAAAGAGTAAACTGTCTGCCATTCGTCGTACGTCGATGATATAAGGAGGAAATCCACGGCGATCTAGGTCAAGGATCAACTCAACAAGAGACTGCTCCTTGATAGAGGAGAGCTTGCGCTTTGTTTGGTTGAAGGCTTGAATAGTAGGGACGCGTTGAAGGCGTCGTCTAAGCGTGGTTCTAGGAATATTATACAAGGAGGCAGCCCTACTTTGGCTACCTATACGTTGGTTCTGAATTGATTGAGCTGCAAGTAGAGTTCTAGCACCTCTTTGAGGCGATAGAGGGCGTTAGCGTTGAGCCATGGTTGATGAGATGAGACGCGCTGCACGCGTTCTAGTGGGGCTGGCCGAGGAGTGGTAAAACACGTTATTTGAATAGTCTGACGAAGCTAAATATAGGCGTTCTCGAAATACCGTTTACACCCCGTGACACAAACGTCCAGAGCCAATCAATTTCAGCTTTACTAAACATAAGTAGATCTTAATAAAAAATTAGTTGCAAGTAGATATTAGTAAGAAGAGTAACGTACCCCACGGGCGAGTCGGCCACACGGGCGAGTCGGCCACTGTGCCAAGACCCCACTAAAATCTACTATCACGAACAGTAGAAACGTGATGAACCAACCACTAAACGAGCTACCAGCTTCAAAGGAGGCTCGATTACAGCTTGCGCTTCAGGCTATCAAATAAGACGCGACACTCTCTCAGCGACGCGCGGCAGCTATCTACAACGTCTCTCGAACAACACTCAGCGATCGACGCGCTGGAAAGCAGTTTCGACGCGATTGCGCGCCCAACTCAGCAAACCTTCGTCTAATAGAGGAGGCCGTGATTGTTCAGCATATAATTGATCTTGATGCGCGAGGATTTCCGCCACGGCTTGCTGCTGTCAAGGATATGGCTGATCTACTGCGCAAGGAGCGTGGCCAGCCGTCGGTAGGCGTCAACTGGGCTGCAACCTTCGTCAAACGTTGCCCTAAGCTTAAAGTCAAGTTCAATCGCAAGTACGACTACAAGAGAGCCCTCTGCGAGGATCCTGAGGTTATACGAGGCTGGTTTCGACTTGTAGAGAATACAAAGGCCAAGCACGGTATCCTTGACGAGGATACCTACAACTTTGACGAGTCTCGCTTCATGATGGGCATGATATCGACTGGAGCAGTAGTTACAGGCTCTGAGCGTCGAGGACGGCCGAAGACGGTACAGCAGGGTAATCGAGAGTGGACTACCGTTATCCAAGGCATCAACGCGACTGGGTGGGCGATCCCGCCCTTCGTGATCTTCCAGGGCAAGAACCACCTCTCCGCCTGGTACAAGGAAGATAATCTACCTAGTGACTGGGTTATTGCAGTCTCTGAGAACGGCTGGACAACAAATAAACTTGGCCTAGCGTGGTTAAAGCACTTTGACGCCTATACAAAGAAACGTACTGTTAGCACAGTACGTTTGCTCATTATCGACGGCCACGAGAGCCACGACTCGCTTGATTTCCAGCAGTACTGCAAGGAGAACAAGATTATCACTCTCTGCATGCCGCCTCACTCGTCGCACCTCCTGCAGCCTCTTGATGTGGGTTGTTTATCGCCGTTGAAGAAGGCGTATGGGCGCCAAGCCGAGAACCTGATGCGCAACAGGATTAACCACATCACCAAACTTGAGTTTCTGCCTTGCTTTATCGCTGCTTTTAAGGACTCAATTACTAAAAGCAGTATCCAAGGAGGCTTTCAAGGCGCTGGCTTGGTCCCACTTAACGCGGAGGCGGTGATATCGAAGCTTGACGTCCGCCTGCGTACACCCACACCACCCACCACCGACGTCGCGCCCTGGGTGTCTAAAACCCCAAGCAATACCCTAGAATTTGGGTCGCAATCGACGCTGATTCGAGAGAGGATTCAGAGACACGTTGATAGTTCGCCTACCCACATGGTTGAGGCGGTTGAAAAGCTTGCTAAAGGCGCAGAGATGATGGCGCATTCCTTGGTGTTGATGAGCAACCAAGTCAAGGAGCTTCAGGCGGCTAACGAGGCCGCCTCACGTCGAAAATCACGCAAGAGAAAGCGTATACAGGCTGAGGGTACTCTTACAGCTGAAGAGGGCGTGCGCTTAACTACCTTGAAGGAGTTTGCAGCGCGCAGTGATGGGAAGAAGGCAAAGAAGAGCGCGCGCGCTGAGGGCAGCGAGCCGACTCAAAGGCGCTGTGGACGCTGCGGTGAGGCTGGGCACAACTCGCGCACCTGTAAACAAGAAGTAGAAATAGTCTACAATTAATATAGACTACTATGCAGTACTGTACAGAACTGTTAAGGACCGTTAAGGACTGTTTTCTACTGTTCGTGATAGTAGATTTTGGTAGGGTCTTGGCACAGTGGCCGACTCGCCCGTGTGGCCGACTCGCCCGTGGGGTACGTTAAGTCTTCTTAAAAATGAATCTTTTTACTTCTATAACGTAAAGCACCACCGAGCCGGCAACACCACCGAGCCGGCAACTTTTTCTTGGCATTGCGAACACCACGTACAAACAACAATGGCTCAACAACGCAAAGCTAAGCTACTCCAGCAAGAAGGCAGGATAGACCTCGCACTCCAGGCGTACGAATCAGGTCAATTTAAAAGCGTGCATCTTGCTGCTCTAGCATACAACGTCCCACATCAACGGCTCTCTGATCGGCAGAACAAAATCACCTTCCGGCTGTCTGCTACGCCCAACGGCCGAAAGCTCTCTGCGACAGAGCAAACGATCGTACGATACATCCTTGACCTTGATTCGCGTGGATTTGCCCCCCGGCTGTGTGAGGTGGCAGATATTGCAGATAAACTGTTGGCTGTACGTTGTTGGTTGGTTGGTTGGTTGGTATTCGATTTTCGTCCATAGGATGGGGATTAAGTCCACCATCACCGCCTCCCGAAGGGCATATAGGACGTGCTAAGCTATGGAATTACAGTGCTGCCACACTACCTTAGAAAGCATTTCTTGCCTGCGCGGGTATTGCTACCATTTCAGAACTACAGCTCCCCTTCCAATTGGGGAGACTGAGCAGTGTGTACATTAGGGTGGTTCCCTTGTGTGTATTCAGAGGCGGTTTGAGTGCCATGAGAGAGAGTAGGAAAGAGTAGGTGGGTGTGAAGAGCCGGTGCCCTGCCGAATCGAAGCCGTGGCTCTGCGCGAGGAGAGCCTTTGTACTAGGCTTGGCCATGCCTGTGTCTGAGGAGATAGGTGTAGTAGGTAGGCAGAGCCAGGCCTGTCCTTCTTCTTTATCCCCAAGGGTCGTGAAATCTAAGGCCATGCTGGCTGCCTTGTTTGCGTGTTGTGTCAGGTCTGGGACGCTGACAGTCGGTCTTCAGAGAGCTGAAAGCAGCTCTCATCGTTGTGGGTGTGGAGAGCCGGTGCTCTGTCGAATTGCGCCGTAGCTCTTCGCGTGGAGAGCCTTGCGGTAGGCCTGGCGATGCCCTTATACTGCAAGAACAAGGAGTGGCAAAACTGTCTCCTTGTCTTGGTGGTGGTTGTGGCCTTCGACCGAACGTGAAAATCTGAGTAGCGCACGGGCCATTTTGAAGAGATTTCAGCTCAGCGAAGAGCTGAAAGACAAAAGAGGGCAGCGCGCCTGCCACAACGCCTGCAGCGGGGAGAGGACGTTGGGAAACAGATTTAAGAAGGCATTTGAGTCGTGTTTGAACGAAAAATCGATGGAAATCGACCTTTCGCTGACCTGGAAAAGTTGATGTTCGGGTGGGGCTGTACGTGGTGGGACACCTATTGGCAAGAACTGGGCTGAGCGATTTGTGTCGCGTACGGAAGAACTCAAGATGGCTTTCCATCGCGCAAAGGACCGTCAGAGAATACTCCAGGAAGATCCAGAGATTATCAGCGCGTGGTTCAAGCTCGTACAGGAGACAAAAGACAAGTATGGGGTCCTAGATGAGGACATCCACAACTTTGATGAGACCGGCTTCCAGATGGGAGTTATTGGCTCAATGGAGGTTGTTACAGGCTCAGAGAGGCGTACAAGACCAAACCTTATTCAGCCAGGCGATCGGGAGTGGGTTACAGTTATCCAGAGCATCTGCGCTGCTGGGTATGCTATCCCACCCTTCATTATCTACAAGGGGCGTGTCCACATCTCTGCCTGGTATGAGGAGACTAATATACCGTACGACTGGAAGCTCTCTGTCTCTGAGAACGGATGGACAAACAACGCGCTTGGTCTTGAGTGGTTGAAGCATTTTGACGTGCATACAAGAGCGCGTCAGAAGGGGTTGTACAGGCTGCTTATCTTGGACGGCCATGAGAGCCACCTCAACCAGGATTTCAAGGACTACTGCCTGGAGAACAGAATCTTAACCCTCTGTATGCCTCCTCACTCATCACACATACTTCAGCCACTTGATGTGGTGTGTTTCTCACCGTTGAAACTGAAGTACTCCCAACGCGTACGAGCCTTGGCATCCCAACGCATCTTCCACAACAAAGAAGGCTTCCTCCCAGCCTTTAGAGACGCGTTTTTTGACGTGTTTACGTACGGGAACTGCAGGAAGGCCTTTCAGGCCCCAGGACTAGTCCCTATTGACGCGCAGGTAGTCCTTGATCGGCTTGAAGTGCGATTTCATACCCCTCCACCAGTACCTCTACCAGAAACACCATGGCAATCCAGAACCCCAAGCAATACGTACGAATTTGGGTCGCAATCAAAGCTCGTAAGTGAGCACTTCGTACGATCACGAACATCTGCTCAGGAAGGGTTCTCAAAGCTGGTAAAAGGAGCTGAGGAGATGCTGCATGAAAATGTAATCATCAAGGCTCGTGTACGAGAGCTTGAGGAGCAATTAGCAGAGGGTACTAAGCGCAAAGGGCGTAAAAGAAAGCAGATTCAGTATGGTGGGACAATAGAGTATGGTGCTGCAGCGTTGTCTGTAGCTGAGAGCGCAGCTGCAGCTCGTACGGTGTCAAAGAGAGCGCGCAGTGGTAGTGGTCAAGAAAGAGCCCAGCCAGGTCAACGGCACTGTGGCAACTGTGGAAAGACTGGGCACAACGCTCGTACGTGCCAAAAAGATGCAGAAGAAGATTCTGCATCTAATACAAGTGTGTCGTACGCGGGTTCTGCAGAGGGTAGTAAGTAATTGCTTGTTTTGTACATGGTGTTCGCAATGCCAAGGAAAAGTTGCCGGCTCGGTGGTGTTGCCGGCTCGGTGGTGCTTTACGTTACGCGTTCGTGGAACAACAGTTGGAATTCAAATAACTAGACGCACTGACGTGGATCATACTAATCAGGCCGAGTACTTGTTTATATCAAGGCTGCCAACTATGCCCAGCTCATAGCGATAGATTGCTTTCTTAACTCTGCTGCCTAAACTAACGGCTGCCCTACCAATGGTCAGCCGTTTCTCAACTGCAAGTTTGCTACGATAAAATCTCATACCTTCAGGATATGGTAGGGACCAATCAACACTTGGGACACAGTCTTATTCACCGATTCGCCCATGCTTGTTTTGTCGATCCACTTTCCGCAATGCGTTGCACAGGGACCATTTCTTATTCTGATGCTTTGGCGTGGCGGTGCAATTCTTGTATCTCACTATTACTTCGTGTCGTTCACACATCTTTCAGATCTTTACTTACACATTAGTGTTGAAGCAACTTCATTACAAATCGTAGACTTACTGTATTACTCAGAGATGTGTTACACAGATATTCGCCTTCAAGTTGTGATTGTTTGTTTGTTTGTTTGTTTTATTCCTACTCGGTTTCAGCCGCGTACTGCGCAGCTATGCCCAGGGTGACAGGCGTGGCAGACAGCGGACGCAGTGCAGACATGAGTCGGCACCGCCCCACTTCACTCTCGAAAGAGCCATCTGTCCCCAGAGGCCTGCCGTTGTCTTGCTTCTATCTGCGACTATGTACATTTCGTCTCTAGAAGTGACGTGTTTGCCTGTGTTTGTGTTCCTCAAACTGTTGTTTCCGTGTGTGTGCCGCACTCGAAGTCGTATATGTATACCGTTGTTTCAAGGCTCGTAGAGGCGCGTTGCCTCGTGTGTCGCGTCCGCTGTACCTTCAGTCTCCCCCTAATGCTCGGCTTCGTCTATTTGCACCTGCCCTCGTGCCCTCAGGGCTTGGTTTAGGCTCCGTTGTTCTTGTTCCTTTGTGTTTTATTGCCTCCCACTAGGTTCCTATGTGGCCATGGTGTGTGGTGTGACCTGCCACCGGGCGCAGCGGCAGCAGCATTGCGTCGCGACGCAGCTCTACGAGAGCGATGCTCCGCTCGTGCGAGTCGTCGAGCCTACTGAGCATGAGAGCTCTCGCGCGAATATCTTCAGACCTTGTCGGGTTGTGTCAAAGGGGACCCATTCCTTCGACACAGGGTGGGGGCGACAGTGGACGAGGCTGTCTGGTGATCAGTAAGTATGTTTTGGCACCGATGGTAGCATGCCGGGGTGTCTGTGAAGAGATTCGCGTGAGAGATGATGCTGTTCGGCCCGAGGGCTCGTCGATACGGGACGTCGCAGACATTGTCGGTTGGTGATGGGCTGACCAGGAAGCCCATCGGTGACTGTTGTGTGTATTGCGACCATAATGCTCAACGTGTGTCTAGGCTTCGTCGTCGCGTCTCGCGTTGCTGTGTCGCGGCTAGATAGCTGCTGCTGCATTCGGTGGACGTGTCATTCTAAGTAGCTTGCTCGCAGAGTTTGTTGATCCGTCCCTACTAGGGCCGCAACGGCGGCTCTACAGGTACCAGACCTACGCGGAGGGACGCGAGATGGCCTATAGAGAGCGTTGCAGCCTCTAGCAGGTGTATTTGCACATTTTTGTGATGGTAATTCCAAAAATTGAGTTCTTGCTGTGTGTGGTTTTTTTTCAAAGTTGTGATTGTGATTGAGGTATTTAATATCATTCGCACAGCAGAGCAGCGCGTCTTTATACCCTTTCATGGCTTCAGGGAGATATTGAAACCAATGACATAGAACAGAGAGCCCGCATTGAGGGATCGTAGACTTGTGAGCACATACAAGGATTAGAGTAGCTTTGAATGGAGGAGAACGCATGTATGGGTCTGACAGAGGATGGTACATCTCGTTACTACGATTACTGATACACTGCCTGCAGAGATGGGATCACAACGTTAGGCGAGGCCGCGCACTAGACTCTTACTAGAAATATCCTCTGTATTATGCAGTCAGCACCACATGGATTTGGCTCAATGTCTGGCACGCACCGACCTGTTGTGCGCCACCAACGCCGCCATGTTCCGCGGCTCGCTTACATAGCGAACACAGCCGAACGCTACAATAGCAGGGCACGGGAGGAAGCGGATCTGAATGATTGATTGGGCAAGAGCGATCTCCACCCAACGCACAGCTACTGCACTCGCGAGGATCTATGACAGCATGTTGACCAGCCACCTGGGTCAGGAACGACTCCCTTTGTTGTTTGGTAGTACGACCTCTGTCACAACTGTGAGTGCGCACATTGCCTTGCCCATACCTACCTTTCGTTCGCCAAACTTAATCGCCGTTGCTAAGTAACTGTGTGTTACACGGTGCCATCGAAGCAGACGCCAATCTGCGAACGAAGACCGGCGATTCAACGCGCAATTAATACATACCTTCTCGCCCATCAGTTCTCAGGCTGATTTCACTTCCCATGCCGAGCCCGCGAGTAATTTACTGGTTCCGCACGGATCTGCGTCTGCACGACTCTCCTGCCCTGAAAGCCGCCTTGGACCTGAAGCCAGAATGCCTGTACCCAATCTGGACCTGGGACCCTCACTATGTGTACCGCGCTCGCGTCGGACCCAATCGCTGGCAATATCTGCTAGACTGCCAGAACGATCTGAGCAAATCCATCACCAGGCTCAATCCAAAGTCGAAACTCTTTCTTATTAGGGAGGCGCCGCAAACGCTGTTCCCCAAGCTTTTCAAACAGTGGAAGATCACGCATTTGGTTTTCGAAAAAGACACAGATGCTTACGGACGGGAAAGAGATGACCGGGTCATGCAATTGGCGAAAGAGGCGGGTGTCGAGGTCGTGGTAAGGTATGGACGCACATTGTACGATCCGGATGAGTTGGTGAAGCAGAATCATAACAAACCGACAATGAGTATCTTGCAAGTGCAAGCGGCGGGAAAGAAGATCGGGGATATTCCTAGGCCAATTCCAGCGCCGACGAGCCTGCCGGACCCGGGGGATACACGCCTGGATTTCGAGCAGGAGGTGCCAGAAAGTAAACCGGATATCAATGAGATTCAACGAGATGGCGTGGAGGGAAGTTATGCAAAACTTGCAGGCCCGAATAATGACTTTGCAGTGCCGACTATGGAAGAGTTGGGACTGAAGCCGGCGACAACGCAGCATCGGGGCGGCGAGACGGTTGCATTGAAGATGCTGGATGAGATCATTGCGAATGAAGACTACACCGCAACCTTTGAGAAACCGAAAACCGCCCCAACAGCTTTCGAACCTCAAGCTACCACCCTACTCTCCCCTCATATGCATTTCGGCTCCCTCAGCTGCAGGGAATTCTACTGGCGCTGCCAAGACGTTGTGGATCAATACAAGGGCCACGCATCCCAACCTCCAACAAGTCTCACAGGTCAGCTCCTGTTCCGAGATATGTACTTCGGCGCGCAAGCCTCGCTGGGCTACGCTTTTGGCCAAACTTACGGAAATTCACACTGCCGCTTCATTCCCTGGCATCTGCCGTCCAAGATCGATACATCATCTGGCCTCATTACCGGCGAGTATCTTGTAGACAACGCACAAGCCCAAATCTACTTTCAGCGTTGGCGCGAAGGCCGTACGGGATTCCCCTGGATCGACGCGCTGATGCGCCAGCTCAAGTATGAAGGATGGATACACCACCTCGGACGGCATGCAGTAGCTTGCTTTCTCACGCGGGGCGGGTGCTATGTTGATTGGGAGCGGGGCGCGGAGGTCTTCGAGGAGTGGCTGATCGATCACGAAGCTGCATGTAACATTGGCAACTGGCAGTGGCTATCCTGCACAGCCTTCTACGCACAATTCTTTCGGTGCTACAGCCCGATTGCGTTTCCGCAGAAGTGGGATAAGGAGGGGAATTTTGTGCGCAAGTTTGTCCCCGAACTGGAGAAGTATCCGCAGAAATACATCTACGAGCCGTGGAAGGCGCCGATTGCGGACCAGAAGAAGTGGGGGTGCGTCATCAAGGGCGATGGAAGTGAGCCCGAGACTGATGGCGTGAAAGCATATCCCAAGCCAATGTTCGACTTCCCGACACAGAGGGAGGTCTGCATCCAGGGCATGAAGAATGCGTATCGTGTCGGCCTATACGGCAACGATCCGAAGGTCCGCGACGGTACTTGGCGCAAGCTGTTCGACGATAACGCAATGGGGCCCATGGAGGGCAGCAAGGGGTTGCCTGGCGCGATGGTGAAGGACGAGGACGTTGGCGGACATGAAAAGAACCAGCGTCCCGTGGTAGAGCCACCGAGCCCGAAGACGAGCCAGAGAGGGAAGGCTGATAATAAGAAATTGACGGGCAATGAGACAGCGATCAGTAATACAGGGAAGACAAGCAAAGTGGCTCATAAAATGGAATCTAGTACTACGAAGACAAGCAAGGCGGGCCATAAGAGGGGGGCAAGTCAAGGGACGCTGGATGGTATGGTTACAAGGAAGAAGAAGAAGGACAATAGTGACGTTGCAGACCACACCTGATGGATGGCTTATATTCTACGCATTTTCAACCTTTTAGTCCTGTCTCGCAGGATCGAGTTCGATCTTTCCACAAATCTCGTCAATCTCCGCTAGGATCTCTGGTGTGAGCTTGTCCAGAACTTTCAGCGCCTGGCAATTCTCCACTACCTGCTCTGGCCGCGATGCGCCCGTAATCACGGCCGATACATTCGGATTCTTCAGACACCAGGCGAGCGCGAGCTGCGACTGTGTCACACCAAGCTTATCTGCAATAGGCTGCTTTATGTTAGCGGTGTCACACCGTCAATACCAGCGAACGAAGCACACGCACCTTCAGTTTCTTCGCCTTATCAATCGTCCTCGTCCAATCACTGCTCCCATATGAGTCCCTCATGCTGTTCACAAACTTGTCCTTGCCCTCAGCAAACCGCGATCCAGCGGGCGGCGCATCAGGACTGTCGTTGTACTTGCCACTCAGCAGGCCAAAGTTCAGCGGCGAAAAGGTAGTCAGCCCGATACCGAAGCGCGCATACAAGCGCTGGAATTCGCCCTCGACCTTCTTCCGCGTAATGAGATTGTACATGGGCTGCTCAACAATAGGCCCTATCAAGCCCAGCTGCTTCGCGATTCCGCACGCCTCGGCAATCTCGTCCGCAGACCACTCCGAGGTGCCCCAGTACAGCGCCCAGCCTTTCTGCTCAATGACGTGGTTGAAGGCGCGCACGGTTTCCTCCATGGGCGTCAGTCGGTCGGGACGGTGTGCGTACACAACATCGACGTACTCGAGATCGAGGCGCTTGAGGGATGCCCGGAGGCCTTCGATGATGTGCTTGCGGCTGAGCCCGTGGTTGTTCACGAGGACCTCGCCGTTGGCACCGCCCCAGTTCAGCTTGGTCGTGATGACTATGTCGTTCCTGTTCCAGCCGTATTTTTTGATCGCGGCGCCCATGACAACTTCGGATTGACCAGCGGCATAGCTTTCGGCCGTGTCGAAGAAGTTGATGCCGCAGTCGTAGGCTTGCTTCATGCAGGAGAAGGTGAGCTCTGCAACGCGTCAGTATGGCTTTGTGCGCGGCCATGGACGATCGCCGTGTGCCAACGAACCATTCTCGACGTGCCCGCCAAATGTCAGCCATCCTCCCAGTCCCAGCACAGAGACATGCAGGCCCGAGTTACCTAGGCGGCGGTACTGCATGCCCGTCTTTCTTGGTTCCTCCCACGCCATTGTAGCTTCTATAACGGTGTACAGTGAATGTTCGGTGCGTGCCGTAACTATCGGTCGTCAAGCACAGGTTGACCTGTTATAAAGGTATTTCAAAGACAGCACTCTTCACAGATGAAAACCACACCACCATGCAGAAAATTTGTTGATCAACAATGCCCCTCCATCAATTCCATCCGACCCCGCTGTCGCGTCGCCAGAAACGCCCTTTTCGGCGCACCACCGCCTATGTTCTGCCGGCAATAGGCACACCCCCGTCTAGCGCCGCATAACATTCTCCGCACACCCTGGAAGGATAACCCAATGTAGCTGGTCCATGTCGGCTCCTGCGATTCCCCTGTCGCTTGCGATGGTGCAATACTGGGGTGCGATGACGATTCCCCAGGTTTCCATTTTCTTGGGTAAAGTTTTGGTGGAGTGGTTGGGGCGGCGGCTGCTTGCTTGCGAAGCCGGCCAGACGACACAGATGCATACTTCAGAGCGGTCCATGGGTCAGTGTTTGTTGCAATGCTTTGGGCATTAAAATTATCGTTGTGGAATATGGTGGGCATCAAAAGGTATCGCTGCACAAGCAGGCAATGCTCATTGCTGTTCGAGTCTCGACAGACACAACTCGAGGCCGTATTTGGCAGGTGTCCTAAATGACGAACCTGAAGTCCAATCTCTTGTTCCCCTCCTTCTCGCGCGCCACGACATCAGACTGATACAGCGCCTTCTCCTCCGCCGTCATCTGCGCCCACTCCACCTCCTTCTTCCTGTTCAAGCGCACCAGCATCTGCCTCTGCAGCACCATGACGACCAGCGACAGCGCGCAGATGGCAACCAAGACGCTGTTTCCGGTCTTGTAGTACGGGCCGTCCCACTTGCGGTAGATTTGCGAGCTGATCAGCGAGCCAATCTGCACAATCACGTTGTACGTGGCGGCTGTGATGGCGCGCTTCTTCACGTCGAACGTGTTCTCCGAGATCCACGACGAAACCAGCGGGTGGAAGTACGGGTAGCCCGAAACAAGCGTGATGAGCGTGAAGCGGCCCCATTCGCGGCCGCCGTCGGGAATCGTCAGCAGCGCGATCAGCAGCGGCATGATCCAGAACTCGCCGAACATGATGTGCAGCGTGCGCTCGTTGAAGTAGTCGGAGCTGTACGCGAGGGCCAGCATGGTGATGATCTGTAGGAAGGCCGAGGGGATTGTGAGCAAGTTCGAGTTGAAGGTCGAGAAGCCGAGGCGTTTGAGCGTGAGGGTGAGGTAGCCTTGTACAGGTGACGCTGGGATGTAGGCGATCAGGCCGATGAAGTAGAGTCCCCACATGGCTGGGTCCTTCCAGGCTTCCCAGATGTCTCTGAAGGATGCGGGCTCCTTGATTGCGGTAAGACCCTTGGCTGGGTCGTCGCGGAGGATGCGGTTGACCATGATGACCTCCTCGCGCTCAGTGTAGTAGCCCTTGGGCCAAAGCACGCTCTTCGTGGAAGTAGGCGACTCCGGCAGATAAAAGAACGAGAAGAATGCAATAACAGCCGTCAAAAGTCCTTCGAGTAGGAACAGCCAGAACCATCCAGGCTTGCCGCCAATACCACGCATCTCCAGGATCCCGGCAGCCAGCAGCGCCGAAATCACACGCGCGACGTTGAGCGTGGACCAGAAGACGGCCAGACGCACAGCCAGCTCTTTGGACTTGTAGAAGTAGGTCGCGAAGAGAATGACACCGGGAATGAAACCGCCCTCACATAGGCCAATGAAGGCGCGCCCAAGGTAGAAGGAGGTTCGGTCGTGCATCCAGGCCTGCGCCCAAGACACGGTGGACCAGCCCATCATCATGGTTGGCAGAACCCACTTGAATCCAAAGCGTTTGGTGAGGAACTGGACGGGGAATTCGGCTGCAAGGAAACAGACCAATTGGATGGTCGTTCCGTTATTGTAGTCATCAGTTGTAAGGTTGAGATCTTTGAGCAGGTTGTCGGCGAGCGCGTTGGACAGATTACCACGGTCGAGCTGTGACTGTTAGGCAAGTCCATGTGAGCCGCATGTACTGGAATTTTAAACACACCTGAAGACCAAACATCATCAGACACAGCCACGGAAGCAGCTTCAAATCCGTCTTCCAGACCACACGGCGCTCCTCTTCGATCGTCCATGATGCGGTGGGGTCAAAGCGGTGCTTTCCCTCATACGAGTCGTGAGGGGGAATAATGTCGGCGAGCTCCCCCCTACCCACTGAAGTCGGCTGCTTGAGAGACGCAGCATCCTCGCTGATGCGCGACCGAACCGTCTCGATATCGTTTCCCATTTCGACTCGTCTCAGACTGAACCTTGCACTTGGACGTCGCGCTGTGGTGCAAGCCAGATGCTTCCCTACATATAGCTGGAAGTCTGGTGCCAGGCGTGCATGTCGCCATCGGCGTGGATTCACGCGCCATCTCCCACTTGGTTAACAAAGAGCAGCTTCGCCGTCCAGCCGAGGTGTTTCCGCCCATGCAGGCGCTGGTGTTACGGCGCCTTTGCCCAGTCTGCGGGGCTTTGCCGGCGTCGGAAGCAGACTGCCTGATGCATGTTGTAGTTAGGGCACCCTTAGTGTGTTGTTATGGGCACCCTTAGTGTGTCGTTATAGGCACCCTTAGTGCAACAGAGTGCCCTTAACTAAATAAAGAGTTTAAATATAGGTGCTGTTGGAAAGTGGAATTGCACTGTCCTAATCAGGCTAGCACCACGTGACCGATAATCCTGTATTTAGCCCCTGAGTAGAGCAGACTCCAATCTACACACTTACATGCCATGACTGAGAGAGTCATTCTTTCTCAATAGGTTATGAGCCCGGGTTTACGCGCTTGCGTGTGCATTGTGAGTGTCCGGAGTGTCGTTTCTTCGATATGGGCAGCAAGCTGGTATATGCGTGTCTGCGCCAGAACAACCCAGGAGGTCGTCGCCTTCTATATTCTAAGACACTGGGCCGTCGCCCTGGCTGCCGCGAAGGGTATTAAGTCCTGAAGACACTGGGTCGTCGCCCTGGCTGCCGCGAAGGGTATAAGTCCTGAAGACACTGGGTCGTCGCCCTGGCTGCCGCGAAGGGTATTAAGTCCGAAGAAAAATGGACTATCGTCCGGAGAAGCTGGGAGCGTCTCGAAGATACCTTGGGCGAGTTATACCCAATTCCGACGCGCGAGTCGAAGAGAGCAATGGTTGCTCTATCCCTTTTCAACCAACCTTTTGACAACGATTCGAATACCTACCTACCGACGGTAACCATCGATTCTTCCGAAAACGACTCGAATTGCCTGCCTATCGATGGTAACCTTTCGAGCCCTTCTTTTATACCGGTAGCTACAGTTCGACAGCTACTTTCGATTCCTCAAACTCGAAAACCTACCGTTTGACGGTGCTCGAGGTTTTTTACTCTCTCGAACTCTACCCACCTACCCCCACCCGATTTCTCGATCGATTTTTTATCTTCTTTCCAAAGGATTTCGTCAAATAAACGCAAAGAAGCAAAGGCTTATATAACGATGGGGGAGAGTAAGGGTGTTAGGGTCTGGAGCCCCGAATAGGACACAGACAAGGAGGCAGGAGCGGAGGAACGGAGCGGGGACAACAAGAGAGGAGAGCGTACACAGCTAGAGTACTGGGAGTACCAAGCTGGGGGAGCGCTGACTCTCACGTAGGAGTCGAGGGAGAGTCGGTATGTTGGTGATATCGATTCTACCTTGATTTTCAAACGCGAAAATTCTCTCGACCTTCTTTCTCGACCTTCTTTCTCGACCTTCTTTCTCGACTCTTCACTCGGCCGACACCTCACTTTACTTGAGGGACTCGCAACGTGACGGCCGCTACAGGGTGACAGGGAGGTTTCATTCTTGTTGACAAGGCACATAGAAGTCCGATTGGCTACGAGAGTAGCCAGATCAAGTCCTGGAGTTTTACTATTCTAGAGGGTGTTCTAGCAGTGGCTTGCCTTCTTAAGACAATTGCACTTCTGGGGGAGTGTTGGAAAGTGGAATTGCACTGTCCTAATCAGGCTAGCACCACGTGACCGATAATCCTGTATTTAGCCCCTGAGTAGAGCAGACTCCAATCTACACACTTACATGCCATGACTGAGAGAGTCATTCTTTCTCAATAGGTGCGCTATAACTACGCGCACTTCTAATTTAGCTTAGAGTTTATCTTAACGTACTCCACAAGCGAGCCGGTCACCCAAGCGAGCCGGTCACTCAATTTTACACCAAAAATTAAGATTTTTGCAGCTTAATAACTCTACAACCAGATAATAGAATTGTCTAAAACTTGAAATACTATGCTGCATCTACGTAAAGATCAATTCTATAGAAGCACTAGGATTCTGTATCAGTCGCACCGGAGTTATTAAACAAAAATCAAAGTACAGGGATTATTTTAGCGTACTTTCTAATAACTCTACACACGTTAAGGATAGAGCTTAGATCTCCGGGACAACTGATCTTGACATAGGTAAAGCATAGCATTTTGATTTTTAGACAATTCTATCATCTGGTTGTGGAGTTATTAAGCTGCAAAAATCTCAATTTTTGGTGTAAAATTAAGTGACCGGCTCGCTTGTGGAGTACGTTAGCGCACTTTCTTTTTTTATTTAACGTACTCCACGGGTGAGCGGATCATACGAGTGAGCGGATCACTCTGCCAAGACCACACCAAATCTCTACCCTATCATAGCCTGTATTGGCCCACGTTGGCCTTGTATACAGTAGTACAGCACATAATATTATTTAATAACACTTTCTACAGGCTTTTTACACGTGCGCGAGTTATGCCCTACCTCATGGCACCGTGTACAGCGTCTTTGGGTTGCCTCACCCCCTTTAACACCTGCTCGCTTCCTTGCCTTCTTACCATCACCACGCGCCCCAAACTCTGTCAGAGTTGTTAACCGAAGGCCTTCCTCTGCTATTAGAACTCCCTCCTGCTGAAACCGCTTTCTTTTGTGTGATTTACGTTGTGATGCAGCCTCATTTGCCGCTCGAAGCTCAGCATTCTCCTTCTGGGCCAACACTAGCTTATGCGCTACTACAACTGCGCCTTTGGCAAGCTTTTCAAAGGCCTCAACCATTGAAGTTGGTGAGCTGCCCATATGCCTTTGAATCCTCTGTCGAACCAGCGTTGATTGCGACCCTATTTGCAGGGTATTGTTTGGGGTTTGGGACTGCCAGGGCTCATCTTCCACAGTAGGTAGCGGTGGAGTACGTAGGCGGACATCAAGGCCCATTATGACCCGTTCTGGATCAAAGGGAACCAATCCAGCGCCTCGGAACCCTCCTTGGATATTACTAGGAGTAAATGACTCCTTGTAGGCGCCTATAAAGCATGGCAGGAACTCGGTTTTAGTGATATGCGTGATTCTGTTGCGCATGAGATCCTCAGCTTGGCGCCCATACGCCTTCTTCAAAGGGGCAAAACAACCCACATCAAGTGGCTGCAAGAGGTGTGATGAGTGTGGAGGCATACACAGTGTGATAATCTTTGCTTCCTTGCAGTATTATTGGAAGTTAAGGGAGTTGTGGCTCTCATGGCCGTTAATAAGGAGCAGCCGGTACCCTCCTCGGGTGCGCCTCTTTGTATGGGCATTAAAGTGCTCTAACCACTGGAGTCCAAGCTTGTTGGTAGTCCATCCGTTCTCAGAGACTCCAATAACCCAGTCCTGAGGCAGATTGTCCTCTTTGTACCAGGCAGAGAGGTGGTATTGGCCTTTGAAGATGATGAAGGGCGGAATGGCCCATCTAGTGCCATTAATGCCCTGTATGACTGTTGTCCACTCCCGATTGCCCTGCTAGACTGCCTTTGGCCGTCCTCGACGCTCTGAACCTGTGACAACTGCACCTGTAAATATCTGGCCCATCATAAAGCCTGTCTCATCAAAGTTGTACGTGTCGTCATCCTGGATGCCATACTTGGCTTTGGTATTCTCTACAAGGCGGAACCAGCCTTGTATGATCTCTGGATCCTCACAGAGGGCTCGCTTGTAGTCGTACTTGCGATTAAACTTAACTTTGAGCTCAGGGCGGCGCTTAACGAACGTACTGGCCCAGTTTACGCCAACATGGCCCATATTGCGCTCTTTGCGCAAAGAATTAGCCATGTTAGCCACAGCAGCCAGCCGAGGGCCGAACCCTCTGGCATCTAGCTCAAGTATGTGCTGAGTGACCACGTCCTCCTCAGTCTGGTCCAGGTTCCTTGATTTTGGCGTACAATCGGCTTGTGCAGTTCGTCCTGTGTATCGAGCATGTAGTGTGCTGTAAGGCGCGTTATATATAGCTGCAGCGCGTCGCAGTGTGAGCGTCGCATCTTGTTTGATTGCCTGGAGCGCGAGCTGTATAGCAGCTTCTTTAAAGGGCTTAGATCTATGTTGTTGTTGAGGCATCGCGTGGTAAGGTGGAGGTTTGGTGTGGTCTTGGCAGAGTGATCCGCTCACTCGTATGATCCGCTCACCCGTGGAGTACGTTAGATTAAAAAAAACTAATCTAGTAACGTAATCTACCATCGAGTGAAACAACCCATCGAGTGAAACAAGACTTGGCACGACCAACTCTACAACTTCAAGCCTCAATATCATCACTAACGTAGTTTATAAGCGAGTGAGCCGTACAAGCGAGTGAGCCACCCCACCAACTTTGCGCACCTCTACGATCGTATATCTCAACAACGTGATGATACAATATATAGATATGTATAGAGTGAATTAAGCAGTATCTAATATATCCTTTTTACATGTACGAGAGTTATGACCAGTCTCTCTACACCTTGTGCAGCGCGCTAGAGCCTGGCGGTTGCGGCCTGATCGCTCTCCTGTCCGACGCTCTTCACGAGCAATCTGCTGATCAGCCTCACTTTGAGCGAGTATATCCTCTCCAGCTCCCTTTGTTAAGACTCCACGCTGCTGTATACGCTTTTTCTTACGCTGTTTGCGCGCTGACGCTGCCTCATTAGCCTTCTCAAGGCTGGTAATCCGATCGCGCATCAGCTCAGCTGAGAGCATTACTACCTCTGCTCCCTTCTTAAGCTGCTTAATTGCTTCAATGATTGAAGCTGGTGATGAGCTCTTATGCTTTCGAACGCGCTCACTTATCAATGTTGATTGGGCTTCAAGCTCGCGTACGTTGCTCGGGGTACAAGCCTCCCAGACAGCCTCTGGGAGAGCAGCTGGAGAAGGTGTACGTAACTGCACGTCAAGCTTTGATAGTACAACGTCTGGTTGGAGAGGCACAAGGCCTGCACCTCGAAAGGCTGAGCAGATATTGACTGAGGTGAACGATCGATTGAACGCTGTCTTGAAGGCTGGCAGAAACTCGAGCTTGGTGATATGGTTGATGTGGTGGCGGATTAGGCTCTCAACCTCACGGCTGTACGCGCGCTTCAACGGCGAGAAGCAGCCAACGTCAAGCGGCTGCAGCAAGTGCGATGAGTGAGGCGGCATAGAGAGCGTGTAGATATTGTTCTCCTTGCAGAGCTCTTGAAACTCAAGAGAGTGGTGGCTCTCGTGGCCGTCAAGGACGAGCAGGCGACGCGCACCAACGACGCGAGTCTTTGTGTGAGCGTTGAAGTGCTTCAGCCACTCTACTCCTAGCTCGTTGTTTGTCCAGCCATTGTCGCTGACTGCGATCACCCAGTCGCGTGGGATCTCTGCTTCCTCGTACCAGGCAGATAGATGATACTGGCCAGCGAAGATGATGAACGGCGGGACTGACCAGCCAGCAGCGTTGATCGCAGCGATCAACGTCACCCACTCGCGATTGCCTGGCTGGATAGCCTTTGGCCTGCCTCTTCTTTCTGACCCTGTCACGACGAGCTGAGTCGTGATCTTGCCCATCATAAAGCCAGCCTCGTCAAAGTTGTAGACGTCATCATCGCAGATGCCGTACTTGGCCTTTGTCTCCTCTACAAGCTCAAACCAGCTTCTGATCAGGGCTGGATCCTCGCATAGAGCTCTCTGCCTATCGTACGCTCGATTGAAACGCGTCGTGAGACTGTCTGTACGCTTGACAAAGTTGCGCGGCCAGTGGACGCCAACCTGACCTGCGCCGCGCGCAGCGAGCAGCTTATCAGCCATATCACGTACAGCTGCGTACGTAGGCGCGAATCCACGTGTATCCAAGTCGAGTATATGTCTGACAATCACCTCCTCCTCTCGCTGAGAGAGCTTCTTCGAGTTGGGCTGGCAATCGCGTCGGGTAGGCTTCCCAGCGCGTCGGCGGTGGAGCGTTGCTCGAGAGACTTCAAACGTGCTTGCAGCACGTCGCTCAGTCTGGATTTGATTTGTATCAAGAGCTAATATCGCAAGACGTATATCAGCCTCATGAGAAGCGTGTTGAGAAAGAGTTGGTTGAGTCATAATTAATTCAAGTGTAGAGGTGCGCAAAGTCGGTGGGGTGGCTCACTCGCTTGTACGGCTCACTCGCTTATAAACTACGTTATTAAAAAGTAAACCTACATACGCTGTACTTGCATTAGATTCAGAATATGTTTCTGTATCCTTTTTACATGTTCGCGCGTTATGTCCAGTCCCACCACAGTTCCCACAGCGCCGGACACCTGGTTGCGCTCTTTCTTGATAACTACTACTGCGAGTCTTCTTTGACCGCTCAGCAGCTACAGACACCTCAGCAGCTACCTGCGCTGCTGCCTCACCATACTCAAGAGTCCCGCCATGCTGGAGGTGCTTGCGTTTACGCGCTTTCCTCTTGGTTATGACTGCTAGTTCCTCTTCAAGCTCAGAAATCCGGGCAGCTTGAAGCGCGTTTTGGTGCAGCATTAGCTCACCACCTTTAATAAGCTGAGAAAAGCCAGCCTGGGCTGTAACAGGTGATCGAGTAAAAGAGTTGCTTATAAGCTTTGACTGAGATCCAAACTCGTGCGTATTGCTTGGTGTCTTTGACTGCCATGGTGTCTCCTGTGGTGGGGGTGCTGGTGGGGTACGCAGCCGTACTTCAAGGCGATCTAACACCACCTGCGCGTTGATAGGGACTAGTCCAGACGCCTCAAAGGCCTTTTGACAGTTTGCCTTTGTAAACACGTCAAAGAACGCGTCTCTAAAGGCTGGTAGGAAGCCTTCCTTGTCAATGTGGAAGACGCGTCGGCGTGCCAAGTCTCTGACGCGTTGAGAGTACTTGCGCTTCAACGGCGAGAAGCAGACCACGTCAAGCGGCTGGAGGATGTGCGATGAGTGAGGTGGCATACAGAGAGTGAGGATCTTATGTTCAAGGCAGTAGTCCTTGAAATCCTGGTTGAGGTGGCTCTCATGGCCGTCCAATATGAGCAGCCGGTACACCCCCACCTGGCGCGTCTTTGTATGCGCGTCAAAGTGCTTCAGCCACTCTAGACCAAGCGCGTTGTTTGTCCAGCCGTTCTCAGAGACTGAGAGCTTCCAGTTGTGCGGTATATCTGTCTCCTCGTACCACGCAGAGATGTGGACGCGTCCTTTGTAGATGATGAAAGGCGGGGTCGCATACCCAGCAGCGCAGATGCTCTGGATGACTGTAACCCACTCGCGGTCGCCTGGCTGGACAAGCTCAGGCCTTGTACGTCTCTCAGAGCCTGTGACGACTTTCATAGAGCCAATCACGCCCATCTGGAAGCCAGTCTCGTCGAAGTTGTGCACGTCGTCGTGGATGCCGTACGCTTTGGTGTCCTCTACCAGCTTAAACCACGCGCCAATTATCTCTGGATCCTCCTGCAGTATCCTCTGCCTATCCTTGGCTAAGTTGAAGGCCATCTTAAGCTTATCTGAGCGCGTTACAAATCTCTCAGCCCAGTGCTTGCCTACAGGCTCTCCACTACGCACACCCAGTACTTTATCTGCCATATCTGCCACCTCGCACAGCCGGGGTGCAAATCCTCGTGAATCAAGGTCAAGAATGTATTGGATAATTGTCTGCTCTTCAGTTGTAGTAAGCTTGTGTCGGGCGTTACGAGTTTCTGAGCGATGTGTGATTCCGTTGAATCGACGAGCTAAGGTTGTGTGAGGTATGTTAAACGCCTGCGCAGCGCGTCGGAGGCTCTTAAATTGATAGTTAGTATAGGCAGAAAGCGCAAGTTGGATTCTGCCTTCTTTGTTAGATAATTGCGCGTCTTGTTGTTGAGACATTTCGCGTTGATGAGGGAGTAGGTAGTCTTGGCAGAAACTGTTTCACTCGATGGGTTGTTTCACTCGATGGTAGATTACGTTACCTTAGAACCTTTTTAAATATTGCTAACGTAATCCACCATCGAGTTGGCCACCCCACCAAAACTCAACCTACTACCTACATTATATCGTGATGTCTCAACAACCTAATCTTGAATTACTTCCCCGTGAAGATAGAGTCATCCTTGCTATCCAAGTAATGAAATCCGACGCGTCAATGAGTCAGCGCCGCGCTGCAGCCACGTACAACGTTCCTCGAAGCACGCTCTCCAACCGACGCGCTGGTCAATCTTCACGACGCGATATCCAGCCCAACCGATCAAAGCTTTCAAAGCACGAAGAGGAGACGATTATACAATACATAAGGAAGCTTGACGCGCGAGGGTTTGCCCCTACGTTCACCCACGTACGCAGTATGGCCAATCAACTCCTAGCCGTACGTGATGGTAGTGAGGTTGGGGTCAACTGGGTATACCGTCTTGTTAACCGGAGACCTGATGTCAAGTCTCAGGTAACCAGACTTCAGGATCACCAGAGGGTCCTGTGCAGCGATCTGGCTATTATTAGTCCCCGGTTTGACCTTGTACGCAACGTCAAAGCCAAGTATGGGATCCTGGATGAAGATACCTACAACTTTGATGAGACAGGCTTCCAAATGGGTGTTGGGGGGTCGGTCAAGGTGGTAACTGCGTCTGAGAGACGTGTTAAGCCACTTGGAGTCCAACCTGGTGATCGTGAGTGGGTAACGTTGATTGCTGCAATCAACGCCATGGGGTGGGGTATCCCACCCTTTTTCATCTTCAAAGCAAAGCACCACAACCAAGCCTGGTATCACCAACAAGCCAAGGAGTGGAGAATAGCTGTCAGCGATAATGGCTGGACTACAAACGAGATTGGATTTGCCTGGTTGAAGCACTTTATCCAGCATACAACAGCCCGTACAGTGGGTGGTTACCGACTGCTTATTATCGATGGCCACGAGAGCCACCAATCGCTCCAGTTTCAAGACCTTTGTGAGGAAAGCAAGATCATTACTCTCTGTATGCCTGCTCATACCTCCCATATCCTCCAGCCGCTTGACGTGGGTTGCTTTGCCGCCTTGAAGCGTGCGTACAAGAAGGAAATCAATGTCTTGGCAAACAGCCACATCAACCATATCGACAAGAAGGCGTTCTTGGCTGCGTATGAGGAGGTTCATAAGGATGCCTTTTCATCTAACAACATTAAAGCTGGATTTAAGACAGCTGGGTTAGTCCCACATAACCCAGAAGCAGTGCTATCAAAGCTCGATGTGAAGCCTCGTACGCCAACACCACCTTTACCTGGGTCAACCCTCTGGCAGCCTAAAACACCAAGCAACGCTGCTGAGATTTTGGCTCAATCAACGTTGGTTGAAAAGAGGATAAGAGACCACCGGAGCTCATCACAAGAATCAGTACTTGAGATGGTGCAACAGTTGCAGAAAGGAGCTGTAATACTAGCACATTCACAGGTGCTTTTAGCTAGTGAAGTAATCAAGCTTCAAGCAGCCAACAACGCTGCTTCTGAGCGTAAGAAGCGAAAGAAGAAGCGGATTCAGAAGGGTGGTAACCTATCACAGGCAGAGGCAGAGGAAATAATTGCCCAAAGGGACGCTGAGGCTCAGGTTAAGGTAGATAGGCGTATAGAGAAGGTCCAGGCAGGTGTTAGCAATAGGGGTATTCCCCACTGTAGGAGGTGTGGTAAGGCAGGGCACAACAAGCGCACGTGCAAGAAAGATGCAGCTAGATAAGGCGATTAATCTAAGCTATAGTGCACTATTTTATCTTATTGTGGTGTTGAGATATTAAGGTTGTACAGTAGGTAGCTGCATATAGTGGCCAACTCGTACGTTCCTACTGTACAACCTTAATATCTCAACACCACAATAAGATAAAATAGTGCACTATAGCTTAGATTAATCGCCTTATCTAGCTGCATCTTTCTTGCACGTGCGCTTGTTGTGCCCTGCCTTACCACACCTCCTACAGTGGGGAATACCCCTATTGCTAACACCTGCCTGGACCTTCTCTATACGCCTATCTACCTTAACCTGAGCCTCAGCGTCCCTTTGGGCAATTATTTCCTCTGCCTCTGCCTGTGATAGGTTACCACCCTTCTGAATCCGCTTCTTCTTTCGCTTCTTACGCTCAGAAGCAGCGTTGTTGGCTGCTTGAAGCTTGATTACTTCACTAGCTAAAAGCACCTGTGAATGTGCTAGTATTACAGCTCCTTTCTGCAACTGTTGCACCATCTCAAGTACTGATTCTTGTGATGAGCTCCGGTGGTCTCTTATCCTCTTTTCAACCAACGTTGATTGAGCCAAAATCTCAGCAGCGTTGCTTGGTGTTTTAGGCTGCCAGAGGGTTGACCCAGGTAAAGGTGGTGTTGGCGTACGAGGCTTCACATCGAGCTTTGATAGCACTGCTTCTGGGTTATGTGGGACTAACCCAGCTGTCTTAAATCCAGCTTTAATGTTGTTAGATGAAAAGGCATCCTTATGAACCTCCTCATACGCAGCCAAGAACGCCTTCTTGTCGATATGGTTGATGTGGCTGTTTGCCAAGACATTGATTTCCTTCTTGTACGCACGCTTCAAGGCGGCAAAGCAACCCACGTCAAGCGGCTGGAGGATATGGGAGGTATGAGCAGGCATACAGAGAGTAATGATCTTGCTTTCCTCACAAAGGTCTTGAAACTGGAGCGATTGGTGGCTCTCGTGGCCATCGATAATAAGCAGTCGGTAACCACCCACTGTACGGGCTGTTGTATGCTGGATAAAGTGCTTCAACCAGGCAAATCCAATCTCGTTTGTAGTCCAGCCATTATCGCTGACAGCTATTCTCCACTCCTTGGCTTGTTGGTGATACCAGGCTTGGTTGTGGTGCTTTGCTTTGAAGATGAAAAAGGGTGGGATACCCCACCCCATGGCGTTGATTGCAGCAATCAACGTTACCCACTCACGATCACCAGGTTGGACTCCAAGTGGCTTAACACGTCTCTCAGACGCAGTTACCACCTTGACCGACCCCCCAACACCCATTTGGAAGCCTGTCTCATCAAAGTTGTAGGTATCTTCATCCAGGATCCCATACTTGGCTTTGACGTTGCGTACAAGGTCAAACCGGGGACTAATAATAGCCAGATCGCTGCACAGGACCCTCTGGTGATCCTGAAGTCTGGTTACCTGAGACTTGACATCAGGTCTCCGGTTAACAAGACGGTATACCCAGTTGACCCCAACCTCACTACCATCACGTACGGCTAGGAGTTGATTGGCCATACTGCGTACGTGGGTGAACGTAGGGGCAAACCCTCGCGCGTCAAGCTTCCTTATGTATTGTATAATCGTCTCCTCTTCGTGCTTTGAAAGCTTTGATCGGTTGGGCTGGATATCGCGTCGTGAAGATTGACCAGCGCGTCGGTTGGAGAGCGTGCTTCGAGGAACGTTGTACGTGGCTGCAGCGCGGCGCTGACTCATTGACGCGTCGGAT
Source organism: Lizonia empirigonia (assembly GCA_009982855.1). Lineage (NCBI taxonomy): Eukaryota > Fungi > Ascomycota > Dothideomycetes > Pseudoperisporiaceae > Lizonia > Lizonia empirigonia. The sequence goes on along the minus strand of JAADKA010000014.1, from coordinate 707,817 downwards.
TTCATTACTTGGATAGCAAGGATGACTCTATCTTCACGGGGAAGTAATTCAAGATTAGGTTGTTGAGACATCACGATATAATGTAGGTAGTAGGTTGAGTTTTGGTGGGGTGGCCAACTCGATGGTGGATTACGTTATTAAAAGCTACTTTAAAGTATAACGTAAAGCACCACCGAGCCGGCAACACCACCGAGCCGGCAACTTTTTCTTGGCATTGCGAACACCACGTACAAACAACAATGGCTCAACAACGCAAAGCTAAGCTACTCCAGCAAGAAGGCAGGATAGACCTCGCACTCCAGGCGTACGAATCAGGTCAATTTAAGAGCGTGCATCTTGCTGCTCTAGCATACAACGTCCCACATCAACGGCTCTCTGATCGGCAGAACAAAATCACCTTCCGGCTGTCTGCTACGCCCAACGGCCGAAAGCTCTCTGCGACAGAGCAAACGATCGTACGATACATCCTTGACCTTGATTCGCGTGGATTTGCCCCCCGGCTGTGTGAGGTGGCAGATATTGCAGATAAACTGTTGGCTGTACGTGGTTGGTTGGTTGGTTGGTATTCGATTTTCGTCCATAGGATGGGGATTAAGTCCACCATCACCGCCTCCCGAAGGGCATATAGGACGTGCTAAGCTATGGAATTACAGTGCTGCCACACTACCTTAGAAAGCATTTCTTGCCTGCGCGGGTATTGCTACCATTTCAGAACTACAGCTCCCCTTCCAATTGGGGAGACTGAGCAGTGTGTGTACATTAGGGTGGGACCCTTGTGTGTGTTCAGAGGCATTTTAGTGCCGTGAGAGAAAGAAAAGGAAAGAGTAGGTAGGTGTGGAGAGCCGGTGCCCTGCCGAATCGAAGCCGTGGCTCTGCGCGAGGAGAGCCTTTGTACTAGGCTTGGCCATGCCTGTGTCTGAGGAGATAGGTGTAGTAGGTAGGCAGAGCCAGGCCTGTCCTTCTTCTTTATCCCCAAGGGTCGTGAAATCTAAGGCCATGCTGGCTGCCTTGTTTGCGTGTTGTGTCAGGTCTGGGACGCTGACAGTCGGTCTTCAGAGAGCTGAAAGCAGCTCTCATCGTTGTGGGTGTGGAGAGCCGGTGCTCTGTCGAATTGCGCCGTAGCTCTTCGCGTGGAGAGCCTTGCGGTAGGCCTGGCGATGCCCTTATACTGCAAGAACAAGGAGTGGCAAAACTGTCTCCTTGTCTTGGTGGTGGTTGTGGCCTTCGACCGAACGTGAAAATCTGAGTAGCGCACGGGCCATTTTGAAGAGATTTCAGCTCAGCGAAGAGCTGAAAGACAAAAGAGGGCAGCGCGCCTGCCACAACGCCTGCAGCGGGGAGAGGACGTTGGGAAACAGATTTAAGAAGGCATTTGAGTCGTGTTTGAACGAAAAATCGATGGAAATCGACCTTTCGCTGACCTGGAAAAGTTGATGTTCGGGTGGGGCTGTACGTGGTGGGACACCTATTGGCAAGAACTGGGCTGAGCGATTTGTGTCGCGTACGGAAGAACTCAAGATGGCTTTCCATCGCGCAAAGGACCGTCAGAGAATACTCCAGGAAGATCCAGAGATTATCAGCGCGTGGTTCAAGCTCGTACAGGAGACAAAAGACAAGTATGGGGTCCTAGATGAGGACATCCACAACTTTGATGAGACCGGCTTCCAGATGGGAGTTATTGGCTCAATGGAGGTTGTTACAGGCTCAGAGAGGCGTACAAGACCAAACCTTATTCAGCCAGGCGATCGGGAGTGGGTTACAGTTATCCAGAGCATCTGCGCTGCTGGGTATGCTATCCCACCCTTCATTATCTACAAGGGGCGTGTCCACATCTCTGCCTGGTATGAGGAGACTAATATACCGTACGACTGGAAGCTCTCTGTCTCTGAGAACGGATGGACAAACAACGCGCTTGGTCTTGAGTGGTTGAAGCATTTTGACGTGCATACAAGAGCGCGTCAGAAGGGGTTGTACAGGCTGCTTATCTTGGACGGCCATGAGAGCCACCTCAACCAGGATTTCAAGGACTACTGCCTGGAGAACAGAATCTTAACCCTCTGTATGCCTCCTCACTCATCACACATACTTCAGCCACTTGATGTGGTGTGTTTCTCACCGTTGAAACTGAAGTACTCCCAACGCGTACGAGCCTTGGCATCCCAACGCATCTTCCACAACAAAGAAGGCTTCCTCCCAGCCTTTAGAGACGCGTTTTTTGACGTGTTTACGTACGGGAACTGCAGGAAGGCCTTTCAGGCCCCAGGACTAGTCCCTATTGACGCGCAGGTAGTCCTTGATCGGCTTGAAGTGCGATTTCATACCCCTCCACCAGTACCTCTACCAGAAACACCATGGCAATCCAGAACCCCAAGCAATACGTACGAATTTGGGTCGCAATCAAAGCTCGTAAGTGAGCATTTCGTACGATCACGAACATCTGCTCAGGAAGGGTTCTCAAAGCTGGTAAAAGGAGCTGAGGAGATGCTGCATGAAAATGTAATCATCAAGGCTCGTGTACGAGAGCTTGAGGAGCAATTAGCAGAGGGTACTAAGCGCAAAGGGCGTAAAAGAAAGCAGATTCAGTATGGTGGGACAATAGAGTATGGTGCTGCAGCGTTGTCTGTAGCTGAGAGCGCAGCTGCAGCTCGTACGGTGTCAAAGAGAGCGCGCAGTGGTAGTGGTCAAGAAAGAGCCCAGCCAGGTCAACGGCACTGTGGCAACTGTGGAAAGACTGGGCACAACGCTCGTACGTGCCAAAAAGATGCAGAAGAAGATTCTGCATCTAATACAAGTGCGTCGTACGCGGGTTCTGCAGAGGGTAGTAAGTAATTGCTTGTTTTGTACATGGTGTTCGCAATGCCAAGGAAAAGTTGCCGGCTCGGTGGTGTTGCCGGCTCGGTGGTGTTGCCGGCTCGGTGGTGCTTTACGTTACTTAAAGGTGCACTTCTTGTGCAAGGTATGTTACTTTGACGAGGGCGCTAAAGCTTAGCTTCCCACCTATGTACGCAGGCAGTATACAAAGTACACCACTGCTCTTAGGTCACGGGGTATAAACGGTATTTCGAGAACAACCCATAACGTGTTTTGATCGGTATGAGGCGCACTGCACGCGCCTTGGTGGGGTGGCCAGGATGGTGATGTGGCCAGCTTACCGATAAAACACGTTAGTATAACGTACCGTGTTCGTGCACGTGCCGTCCGTATCGCGTGACGATCGCCAACTTCAATTTACGCGACAAACACTCTAACTTCGACACGCGACAACTCTATCAATATGGATCGGATTAACGAAGTGATTGCAGCAATCGAATTGCGCGAGCCAGGAGATGATCTTGTATACCAGGAATATGCTGATTGGTTTGGTGTAGATAGATGTACGCTGGCTCGAAGACACCAGGGCCGTCAGGGCACGCGACAAGCCAAAATCTTCGACCAAAAGAAACTTACGCCAGCACAAGAGGAGGAGCTTATACTCTATATTAGAGACTTAACAAGGCAAGGCCTACCGCCCACTAACACCATGATACGAAATTTTGCCTCTACGATAGCCCACGAACGCGTTTCTGAGTCCTGGGTGACGCGCTTCAAGCACCAACACGAGGACGCGCTCATCTCAAAATGGGGCACCGCCATGGACGCTACACGCCACTCAGCCGACTCATACTTCAAATACAAGCTCTACTTTGAGCTCCTGCACGGCAAGATAGAGGAGCATGAGATCCTGCCCTACAATAGCTACAATATGGACGAAAAGGGCTTCATGATAGGTGTGATCGGGCGCTCGAAAAGAGTCTTCACACGCAGCCAATGGGAGCGCAAAGAGGTCACCGCTGCCCTCCAGGATGGCTCTCTAAAGTGGATAACAACTATCGCTGCGATCTGTGCGGATGGGACTGCGCTGCCGCCGGGGCTGATCTACGAGTCTGCAAACTGTACGATACAAGCGCAGTAGGTGGCTGATATCAAAGCCGGCAAACACGGCGTCTTTGTGGCTTCAACACCATCTGGATGGACGAATAATGACGTAGGATTGGCCTGGTTAGAGCAGGTTTTCGACCGCTGCACGAAGAAAAAAGCCCGCCACGGGAGAGAGTGGCGCTTACTTATCCTCGACGGCCACGGCAGCCACCTTACAGACAACTTTTTACACTACTTCCTTACGCGCAAGATCTTTTTTGCTGTATTTCCACCTCACAGCACCCATACGCTGCAACCGCTAGATGTTGTTTGCTTTAAGCCATTAGCTAACGCGTATTCAAAAAAGCTTGCAAACTTCACCCAACAGAGCCAAGGGCTAGTCCCAATCAAGAAGGGCGATTTCTTCCTGTTGTTCTGGGACTCCTGGCGTGAGAGCTTCACAAAGCGGACGATCCTACGCTCTTTTGCTGCTACTGGTATATGGCCTATGGATCGAGAGAGAGTGCTGAAACGCTTCCCACCGAAGCCGCCAAACAAGCCAAACAACAAGCCCGAGCCCACCTGGCGTGAGGCGGATCGCCTCCTACACGCGGCAGTTAACAGATCGTCGTCCGAACTCAAAAAAGTATCTACTTTGCTCCACCACCTCGCGAACCAAAACAAGCTTCTCACAGATGAGAATGAGGGCCTACGCGAGGCTCTCACCACCAAAAAGAAGCACAACAAGAAGGGCAAGGTGCTTGATTTGCAGCAGAGGCAGGAGTATCACGGTGGGGCTGTCTTCTGGTCCCCCCGAAAGATGGCTGAGGCTGAGGCACGTGATCGGACGAACAAGCGCCTCGCTGAAGAGGAGAAACTCCAGAAAGTTGAGATGACGAAGCTCAAGGCTGCTAACGCCTTATACAATAAGAAGCTTAGGGAGGAGAGGCGTGTGGCGACTGCAGCAAAGCGAGAGGAGCGCGAGAAGGAGAAGGCCGAAAAAGCCGCTAAGGCAGCTGCTCGAAAGGCAGCCCAAAACACCACTGCACCTATCCAAACTTCCCAGACGGGTAAGCGCAAAGCCTAACAGGTATCAGCTCCAAAGGGCAAGCGGCAAAAGCGTTCTAGTGGTGCTGCAGCACCTGCTGAAGTCGCACCTGCTGTTCCAGCCAAGGTCGCCCGCAGCGGCCGCGCTGTCAAGCTGCCGACTAGATACACATAATCTGAGTAATGCTAATTGTTCACCATAGTTAACATATCAATCCATCAGAAAATCTCGCGATAATAGCTATTGTATGTGGCTCAAAAGCTTCATGTTTTGGTGTGCAAGATGGTGGTTGGGGCGATCGGCACGCGATACGGGCGGCACGTGCACGAACACGGTATTCCATCAGCGAGTGGCGCGCATCAGCGAGTGTCGCAGAATTCTCTTGGCAACCACCATCTACCTTCAACACAACATGTCTTCATCAAACAACGTGAACTCAGTCTATCATGAAGGTGCAGTTGAACTTGCACTTGCAGCTTTCCAATCTGGCCAATTCCGAACGCAAAAAGCTGCTGCTGACGCCTTCAACGTTCGCCCAAGGACCCTCAACCGACGCGTACAAGGAATTTCTGCACGACGCGATTGCACCCCCAACAACCAAAAGCTTACTGCGACTGAAGAGAAGACAATTGTCCGATATATCCTCGACCTTGACTCACGAGGATTTGCGCCCGGCTGTGCGAGGTAGCAGATATGGCTGATAAACTACTGGGTGTACGTGGTGGTGAGCCAGTTGGCAAATGCTGGGCTGAGAGATTCGTAACGCGATCAGATGAGCTCAAGATGGCGTTCAATCGAGCAAAGGATCACCAGAGAATACTCCAGGAGGACCCAGAGATAATTAGCGCGTGGTTTAAGCTGGTGGAGGACACCAAAGCCAAGTACGGCATCCACGACGATGACGTGCACAACTTCGATGAGATAGGCTTTCAGATGGGCGTTATTGGCTCAATGAAAGTGGTTACAGGCGCAGAGAGACGTGCTCGACCAAATCTTATTCAGCCAGGCGATCGCGAGTGGTTTACAGTCATCCAGAGTATCTGCGCTGCTGGGTATGCAACCCCACCTTTCATCATCTATAAAGGGCGCGTCCACATCTCTGCCTGGTATGAGGAGGCAGATATCCCGCGTAATTGGAAGGTCTCAGTCTCTGAGAATGGCTGGACTAACAACGCTCTTGGTCTAGAGTGGTTGAAGCATTTTAACGCGCATACAAAGACGCGCAAGGTGGGGGTGTACAGGCTACTCATTCTAGATGGCCATGAGAGCCATCTCAACCAGGATTTCAAGGACTACTGCCTTGAACACAAGATCCTTACTCTCTGCATGCCACCTCACTCATCGCACATCCTCCAGCCACTCGATGTGGTCTGCTTCTCACCGTTAAAGAGGAGATACTCTGAACGCGTTAGAGTCTTGGCATGTCGACGCGTCTTCCATATCAACAAAGAAGGCTTCTTACCAGCCTTTAAAGACGCGTTTTTCGACGTGTTTACAGAGAAGAACTGTCGAAAGGCTTTTGAGGCATCTGGATTAGTCCCTATCAACGCGCAGATAGTGTTGGATCGCCTTGAAGTGCGGCTGCGTACCCCACCTCCACCTCTACTACAAAAAACACTATGGCAATCAAAGACACCAAGCAATACGCACGAGTTTAGATCCCAGTCAAAGCTAGTAAGCAACTACTTCACTCAGTCACCTATTACAGCTCAGGCTGGCTTCTCCCAGCTTGTAAAGGGTGCTGAGCTGATGCTTCACCAAAACGCGCTTCTGGCTGCTCGGAACAAAGAGCTTGAAGAACAATTAGCAGTAATCACTAAAAGAAAAACTCGCAAACGGAAGTATATCCAGCAGGGTGGTACTATAGAGTATGGTCAGGCAGCATCTCAGGTAGCTGGAGAGGCTTCTATAACGGCTAGCCGATCGAAGAAGGCTCGTGGTCGTGGTGATCAAGGAACAGCCCAACCAGGTCTACGGCGCTGTGGAAACTGTGGTGGGACTGGGCACAACGCTCGCACGTGCAAAAAGGATACAGAAGAGAATTTTGAATCAGAGTTGAGCTCTATATGCACAGAGCTCTAGGTTGATAGTGATGAAATTGAAGAGTAGTAGAATGAGTTGGTACTGCCAAGAGATTCTGCGACACTCGCTGATGTGCGCCACTCGCTGATAGAATACGTTAATAGGAAATTACTAAGCTTTAAGTAACGTACTCCACGGGCGAGCCGATCACTCTGCCAAGACCACACCAAACCTCCACCCTATTATGGCTCGCATTGGCCCATGTTAGCCTTGTATACAGTAGTACAGCACATAATATCATTCAGTAACACCTTCTGCAGCCTTCTTACACGTGCGCGAGTTATGCCCTACCTTGTGGCACTTTTTACAGCGTCTTTGGGTTGCCTCACCTCCTTCAACACGCACTCGCTTCCTTGCCTTCTTACCATCACCACGCGCCCCAAACTCATTTAGAGTAGTTAATCGAAGGCCTTCCTCAGCTGTTAGGACCCCCTCCTGCTGTAACTGCTTTCTTTTATGCGATTTACGTCGCGTGGCGACCTCATTTGCTGCTCGAAGCCCAGTAATCTCCTTTTGAGCCAACACCAGCTTGTGCGCTACCATAGCTGCGCCTTTGGCAAGCTTTTCAAGGGCCTCAACTATTGAAGTTGGTGAGCTGCTTGCATGCCTTTGAATCCTCTCTCGAACCAGCGTTGATTGCGACCCTAATTGCAGGGTATTGCTCGGGGCTTGGGACTGCCAGGGAGTATCTTCCACAGTAGGTAGCGGTGGGGTACGTAGGCGGACATCAAGACCCATTATGACCCGTTCTGGGTCAAAGGGGACTAATCCAGCGCCTCGGAAGCCTCCTTGGATATTGCTATAAGTAAATGTCTCCTTGTAGGCGCCTATAAAGCATGGTAGGAACTCAGTTTTAGTAATATGAGTAATGTAGTTGCGCATGAGATTCTCGGCTTGGCGCCCATACGCCTTCTTTAGAGGGGCAAAACAACCCACATCTAGTGGTTGTAAGAGGTGCGATGAGTGTGGAGGCATACACAGTGTAATAATCTTTGCTTCCTTGCAGTATTGTTGGAAGTCAAGGGAGTTGTGGCTCTCGTGGCCGTCAATAAGGAGCAGCCGGTACCCTCCTCGGGTGCGCCTCTTTGTATGGCCATCAAAGTGCTTCAACCAGTCCAGACCAAGCTTGTTGATGGTCCATCCGTTCTCAGAGACTGCAATAATCAGTCCTGGGGCAGATCAGGCTCTTTGTACCAGGCAGAGAGGTGGTAGCGGCCTTTGAAGATGATGAAGGGTGGAATGGCCCATCCCGTGCCATTGATGCCCTGTATGACCGTGGTCCACTCTCGATTGCCCTGCTGCACTGCCTTGGGCCGTCCTCGACGCTCTGAACCTGTGGCAACTGCTCCTGTAGATATCTGGCCCATTATAAAGCCTGTCTCATCAAAGTTGTATGTGTCACCGTCCTGGATGCCATACTTGGCTTTGACATTCGCTACAAGCCCAAACCAGCCTTGTATAATCTCTAGATCCTCGCAGAGGGCTCGCTTGTAGTCGTACTTGCGATTGAACATTACTTGGAGGTCAGGGCGGCGCTTGACAAACGTATTGGGTCAGTTTACGCCAACATGGCCCATATTGCGCTCAGCACGCAAAGAATGGGCCATATCAGCTACAGCAGCCAGCCGAGGGGCAAATCCTCGTGCATCTAGCTGAAGAATGTGCTCAGCAATCACATTCTCCTCAGTCTGATCCATAATCGGTTGATTCGGCGTACAATCAGCTCGTGCAGGTCGTCCTGTGTATCGATCGTGTAGTGTGGTGTAAGGCGCGTTATAGATAGCTGCAGCGCGTCGCAATGTAAGTGTCGCGTCTTGTTTAATTGCCTGGAGCGCAAGCTGTATCGCAGCTTCTTTTAAGGGCTTAGATTTGTGTTGTTGTTGAGGCATTGTGTGGTAGGGTAGAGGTTTGGTGTGGTCTTGGCAGAGTGATCGGCTCGCCCGTGTGATCGGCTCGCCCGTGGAGTACGTTATATAAAGTCTAACGTACTCCACAAGCGAGCCGGTCACCCAAGCGAGCCGGTCACTTTTGCCAAGACCACGTCAAACTTTACTCTACCTACAATGTCTCAACGCAATAACACAAAAAAGCCTTTAAACGAGGCAGATATACAGCTTGCCTTACAGGCTATTCAACAAGACGCGACACTCTCCCAGCGACGCGCTGCAGCAATCTACAACGTGTCTCAAAGCACCCTTAGTGACCGACTTGCTGGAACTACTTCACGACGCGATTGCAAGCCCAACATGACTAAACTAGCTAGTACTGAGGAGGAGGTGATAGTCCAGCATGTATTGAAGCTAGACGACCGAGGATACTCGCCCCGGCTTGCTGATGTGGAGGATATGGCCAATTCTCTGCTTGCGGAGCGCCACCAGACCCCTGTTGGCAAGAACTGGGCTGCCAACTTTGTCAAACGTCGGCCAGAGCTCAAAATCAAGTTCAATCGCAAGTATGACTACAAGAGAGCCCTGTGTGAGGATCCTAAGGTTATTGGGGACTGGTTCCAGTTGGTAGAGAATACCAAAGCCAAGTATGGTATCCTAGATGAAGACACCCACAACTTTGACGAGTCTGGCTTTATGATGGGCGTTATATCAACAGGAGCTGTTGTCACAGGCTCTGAGCGTCGAGGGAGACCAAAGACAGTACAGCAGGGCGACCGAGAGTGGACCAGCGTCATCCAGGGTGTCAACGCGAAGGGCTGGTCTATCCCACCCTTCATCATCTTCTCTAGCAAGTACCACCTCTCTGCCTGGTACAAGGAGCCCAGTATACCTGACGACTGGGTTCTCAATGTCTCTGACAACGGCTGGACCAACAACGAGCTTGGAGTCAAGTGGTTGAAGCACTTTGATGAGCACACAAAGGCGCGCACTGTTGGCAGCCATCGGCTGCTCATTCTGGACGGCCACGAGAGCCACAACTCAGTGGAATTCCACCAGTACTCTGAGGAGCACAAGATTATCACTCTGTGCATGCCTCCACACTCGTCGCACCTGCTGCAGCCACTTGATGTAGGGTGTTTTGCCCCGTTGAAGAAGGCCTATGGCCGCCAAGCCGAGCGGCTGATGCGGAGCAAGATCACTCGCATCACCAAACTTGAGTTCTTGCCGTGCTTCAAAGCGGCTTTTGACGCCTCAATCACAGAGAGCAACATCCAGGGAGGATTCAGAGGTGCCGGCCTGGTCCCACTTGACCCAGAGGCTGTGATATCGAAGCTTGAAGTACGGCTGCGCACGCCAACGCCACCTACTGTGGACAACAGTACGTGGGAGTCTAAAACACCAAGCAACACTCTGGAATTTGGGTCTCAATCGAAGCTGATTCGAGAGAAGATTGAGAGACACGCTGATAGCTCACCAACGTCAATGGTTGACGCCCTTAATCAGCTCACCAAAGGCGCAGAGCTGATGGCGCATTCACTGGTTTTGGTGCGCAACCAGGTCGCTGACCTACAGGTAGCCAACGAGGCCGCCACACGTCGTAAATCGCACAAAAGAAAGCAAATCCAGCGTAATGGGACACTAACGTTTGGTGAGGGAGTGCGGCTGACTACTCTAAAGAAGTTTGAGGCCTGTAGTGATGGGAAGAAGGCAAAGAAGAGGTCGCGTGTTGATAGGAGCACTCAGTCTTCAAGGCGCTGTGGCACATGTGGCGAGACAGGGCACAACGCGCGAACATGCAGTAAAGATGCGCAGAGTACTGTAGATTAGTGCAATATACTGTGCAGTGTGATATATTGTTGTTGTGTGCTATAATACTGCAAAGTAGTTGTGGTGTTGGTGTAGTCTTGGCAAAAGTGACCGGCTCGCTTGGGTGACCGGCTCGCTTGTGGAGTATGTTATACCTTTCTAACAAAAACTCTTAATTTCTACTTTCTAGCTCTATTTTCTAAATTCTACCTTCTAAACCCCTTTTATCTCTACTTCTCCCGTAGCCGCTAGCACAAACCTACCTAATCTCCGTTCTTGCACACCCTAGCCCACGGTCTCCCCGCACCAGCGTACCCCTAGCGCAATCCACACCCCCCTGTCCCCTCCCCTCTCACCCCACCCAGCACCGCACCCCCCCTCTCCCCATTCCGGCGCAGCGCCCGATGACGTGCTCGGCCGCCCTCGGGCGCTCGCGCAGCGCAGTTCCGCACAGCACGCGCGCATATAAACCACGCCCGCGCCTGGCATTTGCATACCGTACGCACCTCCGCATCCGGACGCTGAGCAGGATTTGTTTGGCATTTTTCTCGTCGAACCACGATCGCAGGATACTTCTTTACTTCTTTGCGGCGCGACGCACTGGCTCTCCAATGGCCGACGAAACATCGCTTATTGTGGGCGGCGACGCGCTCGCGACGTCGCAGCTGCTCCAGCCGCTGCGGTACGCGGGGACGCTGGACGGGGTGAGGTACCGCGAGTGCACGCCAGCGATTGGGCGCGAGTATGGCGATCTGCAGGTGCGGGATGTGCTTGGATGGGGGGATGAGAAAGTGCGAGATCTGGCTGTTACGAGTGTGTTTATACTACGTATGCTATGCTATTGCGATTCGTCAGGGCTAACGGGACGCGCAGTTTCGCAGCGCGGCGTCGTGTTCCTCCGGAACCAGGCCGTGACGCCGACGGAAATGAAGGATCTCATGCTGCGCCTGACTTCGCTGTCTGGCAGCCCTGCGTCGTCGGGGCTCCACGTGCATCCGCTGACGGAAGAGGGCTCGGAGCTGGGCGACCAGATCTCGGTGATCAGCAGCGAGAAGCAGAAGCTCGGGGGCGGGCTGACGCACCAGTTATCCGACGTGAGTCGGTTCGCGTCGGCCGGGTGGCATTCTGATATTTCGTTTGAGCGCGCGCCGTCCGACTACGCGATGCTGAAGATTCACACGCTGCCGCCGACGGGCGGCGACACGCTGTGGGCGTCCGGGTACGAGATTTATGACCGCTTGTCGCCGGCGCTGCGCACGATGCTGGAGGGCCTGACGGCGACGCATGATGCGACGTTTTTCCTTGACGAGGCGAGACGGTTGGGGAATCCGCTGCGTACGACGCCACGTGGGAGTCCGCTTAACCATGGGGATGCGCTGTGTGCGACGCATCCTGTGATTCGGACGAATCGTATGTGTTTCTCCTTCTCTTCTTCTTCTCAGTCTTCCATTCCCATACTTCCCCTCCAAAAATAATAATGCTAACCCCTCCCAGCGGTAACAGGCTGGAAATCCGTCTACGTCAACAAAGGCTTCACGCGGCGCCTCAACGGCGTCACGCGCGACGAATCCGACATGCTCCTCTCGTACCTGTTCGGGCTCGTGGTGCACAACCACGACGCGCAGGTGCGGTTCACGTGGGGCGCCAACGACCTGGCCATCTGGGATAACCGCAGCACGTGGCACTGCGCGACGTATGATTACAGCGAAGCAAGGGCGGGGGATCGCGTGTGTAGTGTGGGGGAGGCGCCGTTTTTGGACCGGGGGAGTCGGGGGCGGAGGGAGGAGTTGGAGGCGAGGGAGACGGTGGGGGGTGGGTTGGGGATGGCGTAGGTGGGGGGTGGAGACTGAGCATTGAGACTGAGGATTGAGACTGAGGATTGAGACTGAGCATCGAGACTGAGGATTGAGACTGAGGATTGAGACTGAGCATCGAGACTGAGGATTGAGACTGAGGATTGAGACTGAGCATCGAGACTGAGGATTGAGACTGAGCATCGAGATATAGAATCATCAAGACTGAGTTCAAGACTGAGACGCAGATAACAAAATCATCAAGACTTAGTTCGAGACTGAGATCGAGATAATAAAATCATCGACTGAGTTCAAGACTGAGCTCGAGAATAGAATCATTGACTGGATCCAGACTCAGATCTCAACAACAATCACACAGCCGCAATTCTCCCCACGCCCACGACCGTCCAAAACGCCTCTTCGCGCGTCTCCCTCTCGGCCTTGGCGCGAGAATCCGCCAGCGCGCGCTCGTCGGCGACGACATCCGTCTCGAACTCGAGGCGAACGAAGATGGGAATCTCGACAACGTCGTCGTCCTCGTCGAGGTCGGAGTGCGGGCGCGAGTGCGGGCGCGCGTCTGGGCCGGCAAAGGACGAGGGGCCGGCGAGGAAGCCCGGGACGACTTCGATGACGACACTGGTCCAGTTGCGGCCGCGGTCGTAGGGCTTGCCGGGCTCGAGGGCGCCGTCCGCGTCGACGAGGGTGCCTTTGTTGACGGGGGCCGAGGAGGAGAGGGCGTCGTCCCAGACGTCGGTGTTGGCGCCAATGTCGAATTCGGGGCAGAGGATGGTGACTTTGGAGTGCACCTTGCCGGGGGTGATGCTGGGGGTGGCGAGGGTGACGCGGACGGGGTCGAAGAGCGGGTTGCTGAGGTGGATAACAAAGTTGGTGGGTATGCCCTGGCGGAGGTTGCTGTAGTTGAAGGGCGGCGGGTGGGACGAGGGGGCTCCAACGGCCAGGGGCAGTGGCTGCTGGGACGAGGGCGAGGGCAGGGCGCGGATGGTGATGCGGGGGATGTGGTTGAGGGCGAGCAGCTTGATCTTGTAGCGCGTCGACGTGATCTTGGACTCGGGCTTGGACAGAATGTGGCGGCACGAGCGGCAGCGCTTGGAGCGCTTTGTGCAGAGGAGGGTGGGCACGGGCCGCAGCTCGTCTTGGAACTGTACGCGGGGGTCGAGCTGGGCCAGCTTCTGGGCGGGCGACAGGGTGCTGGCCCAGCCGTCTTTCTTGAGACGCTCAATGGCAGTCGTGTCGGCGGCGGTATCGTGGACGGCCAGGCCCTCGAGGGCGACGGCGGCCTCTCGCATGGGCGGGGGCTTTTCACGCTTCTTGTTCTTGGAGGTGGCCGAGTAGAGGTTCATGATGCGCGAGTAGGTCGAGGGTGAGGAGAAGGACATGTCGTGGGCGGCGAAGGGGTTCGGCGGGGCGTGGGCGTCGAGCTGGGCCTTGTAGAAGGCGGCGAGGTGAGCGAAGCGGGCGAAGCGGGCGAAGCGGTCGTCGCGTGTGGGGGGGTCGGGCATGTCGCGGTCCTTGGCGAGGCGGGCCAGCTGCTGGAAGATGCCCGTGTGCTTCTCCAGCTCGATGCCCGTCTCGGCCGTGGTCCAGCGGCAGAAGGGGCAGGCCAGCACAAAGGGCCCGCCGTGGGGTGAGGGCGCGTCGGGCTGCTCGAGCGACGAGACGCTGAGCGGGGCGGTGCAGACGGGGCAGTTGAAGCAGTTGCGGGTGCAGCGGTTGCCGTCGCTCTTGACGACGGAGCTGGGCACCTCGAATAGGCAGCTTGGGCAGAACCAGGCGAGCGTCTCGTCGACGGTACAGCGCGGGCAGCGCATCTGCCGGCAGTCCTCGCAGTACAGGAGGTGCTCGAGCGGGAACAGCGCGTAGGGGGCGCGGGGGCTGCGCGGGTCGAAGGTGCGCTCGTCCTCGTCGGGCCCGGCGCTGCTCTCGAAGCAGTCGCACGCGTAGAGCGTGTAGGGGAGCTGGGCCATGGCGGTGGCGATAGCGGTGATTCCCTGCTGTGCCTCCAATGCCTCCAATGCCGTGCACGCGTCGCCGCGGGGGTCTCTGTTGATCGAAGCTCCCGCTGCCGGCAAAACCTCGGCCATGTCCAGCCAAGTCTTGACGTAGCCCAGAGCCACCGCTGCCACCAGGAACACGCTGCCCAGCATGAACACGCTGTCCGTCCGCGCATTCATCCCCCCGCTGACTCGTTGTGGTCTGCCCCTCCGTGCCCTGCCCCTCCGTGCCCTGCCCCTCCGCGTCCTGCCCCTCCGCACCCTGCCCCTGCCCCTGCCCCGCCTCCCCCTCCACACCCGCTGCTATGCCGTCCAGGCCCCCGGCGCGCCCACCATGGACATCTTCAGCAACCAGCAAAAGTGGATGCAGAAAGAGCGCGCTGCCGCCAACAGATACGCGAGCAGGAGCGTCGACTATCTGCGCGACGAGGTCGCCTCGCGCCTGTGCGAGCGCGTGCTGGTACGTCACCTGGCCAGTGTCTGCTCCCATCCTGCACCGCTCACCGTGTCCAGGACATCAACCGCCACTTCCCCCACGTCCTCGACCTGGGCGCAAACGCCTGCAACGTCGCCCACGCCCTCACCCTGCCGTCCCCCGACGAGCCCGAAAAAGGCCCGCGCTCGAAGCGCGTCGGCAACATCACCGCTGCAGAGTCGTCCGAGACGCTCCTCCACCGCGATGCCAACCTGCCCTTCAACAACCAGATCGACATCATCAGGGACGTTCTGCCGACCTCTGAGCTGCTCCCCTACCCACCAAACACGTTCGACGCCATCCTCAGCAGCCTGAGCTTGCACTGGGTCAACGACCTGCCCTCTGTCCTGGCCCAGGTCAACAACATCCTCAAGCCAGACAGCCCCTTCATCTCCGTCATGATGGGCGGCGACAGCTTGTACGAGCTCCGTACCTCGCTGCAGCTGGCAGAGCAGGACCGACGCGGCGGTGTCGCCACGCACACTTCGCCGCTGGCAGACGTCAAGGACGTGGGCGGTCTGCTGCAGAAGGCAGGCTTCAACCTCCTGACTGTAGACGTCGACGACATCATCGTCGACTATCCAGACATGTTCGACCTCATGAAGGACCTCCAGGCCATGGGCGAATCCAACGCCGTGCTGGCCCGCGAGAAGGGCGCCATACACAGAGACGTGCTGCTCGCCGCAGACGCCATCTACAGGTCGCTGCACGGCAACGAGGACGGCACCCTCCCAGCGACATTCCGTCTGATTTACATGATCGGCTGGAAGCACAGCCCAGACCAAGCGAAGCCTCTAGAGAGGGGCACCGCCATGTTCAGCATCAAGGACTACTTGGAAAAGAACGGCGAGGATGGCCAGGGGAACAAGTAGTCGGCTTTACCGTCAAATCGCGTTGTAACGATCAATAGAACGGTGTTGATACCCGCCTGGCCGCCTTATCCACGACGCTAGCACAGGCACCCGCTTGGACTACATCTCTCGTGACTTTGCACTGTGCTTCCCCCAACACACACAACCATGACGACCGCATTCACGTCCCTCCCCGTCGAGATCTAGCGACAATGCGTCAACTATCTCGACGTCGCTGTATTGAAGGCAAGCCGACTGACATGCCGCACTCTGAAGGACATTGCTGCAGAAGCACTGTTCGAGGTGGTTGCGCTTGATCTCACAGGCGAGAATGCGGACAAGTTTACAAAAGTGGTGGAAGACGACAGACTGCAGCGTTTTGTTCGCAAGCTATGTCAGGGCATTGGGCGGCCCTTCCGTATACATCAAAACTACCTCAAGTAGCTAACCTTTCAGATCCTTGTAGATACCATGCGAGCTGACGACAATCCTTTCGCTGAAGACTGCCTTCCAGGACCGGCCTCAGACTGGTGGACCGAAAAGCTTACCAGATGGAGCACGGCCACTTTGCCCAATCTCAAGGAGCTCTTGCTGGACCTGGCCTTTGCATGCTGCGACCACAGTTGCACAGATATCGACTTGGCCTTCAAGACCCTCGCTTCCTCCGCCGACATTGCCACTTTGACACTCAAGCACCTCCCAGACTTCTGCCTTGTCCAAAGCCCAGATATGACGCAACTCGCCAACATCACAAAACTACACCTCTTAATCACCACGTGGAGCGAGGATGCCAACCCAGACGCCGACATCCTGAGCTACCACCGGCACTCTTTCTTCAACGTTCGCCTCAACACAACCTGGCTCCTCCCCATGCAACCGCACCTCACGCACCTAACCATCCACACCAACACCTACTGGGGCGTATACCCGTGCTGGCAGCCCTCAACACTCCACTTCCCCCACCTCACGTCCCTCGCGCTCGGCAAATGGACCCTCGCCTTCCCCTGGCAGCTCGCGCTCCTGACCTCCCACACCACGCTGCAATCCCTCCTCCTCACCAACTGCCCCATCCTGCACGCCCCTGCGCATGACCCCCCGCCAGGCCGCCAACGCCTGGCAGTCCCCTGCCCGCGGCCCCGCCCCCGCCGCGCACACAACTACCGCGCTCCCGCGCCTGACGCACTTCGCCATGGGCCGCGGGCCCGTCGGCCACGCAGATTCTTCCCGCTGCGCGTTTGCCGCTGATCCCGCGTTTGCGCAGCGCTATGCGTTGGTGCCGAGTGTGGATAAGAGTCGCTATGCGATCTTTGATGTCGGGCCTGGCACCGCGGAGTGGGTTGATAAAGACTCGGGGCGCGCGGATTGGTA
The DNA here is from genome assembly GCA_009982855.1 of Lizonia empirigonia. Lineage (NCBI taxonomy): Eukaryota > Fungi > Ascomycota > Dothideomycetes > Pseudoperisporiaceae > Lizonia > Lizonia empirigonia. The sequence continues at coordinate 690,596 of JAADKA010000014.1, read as the reverse complement.
CAAGGACGGCGGGTGGGAGGACTCGTGTTGGGCGGAGACGGAGACGGATGAGTGTGTGAGGGAGAAGATTGGGTTTCCGGATTGTGAGGAGAGGGATTGGGAGGCGTTGGGGACGTTGTTGGGGTTGCGGGAGAGGGGGGGATAGGCTGCTGGAAAAGAGGTGAGTAATACACTGCTAGAAAAGAAGTAGTAACCAACTTCCAAAACAAAGTTTAAATCTCCTACAAAGTACTACGAAGTACTAAAAAGTCGTTATAACAGACCTATTAGTACCATATCACATTACCTCTATAACACCACCTACACCGCCATCCTATCTGTCTGTCTGTGTAGATATCCATACATCTACCCTGACTAGGAAGAGATGCTGTGCCGTGTCCGCTGGGGTGAGCGGGATTGTAATAGGGGTATTGGGTATTGGGTATATAGATATAAATGTAACTGTAACTGTAAATATAAATGCATAATTATCTGTCTACTTATAATTCCTTCCAACCCCCCCCCCTTCTAGAAAAAAACTTGCGCCTTATTCTATACTCCTTACTCCTCGCTCCATACTCCATACTCCATACTCCTCACTCCTCGCTCCATACTCCATACTCCTCACTCCTCACTCCTCACTCCTCACTCCATACTCCATACTCCTCACTCCTCACTCCTCACTCCTCACTCCTCACTCCTCACTCCTCACTCCTCACTCCTCACTCCTCACTCCTCGCTGCTACCACCCCCCCTCCTCCTCCCCCCAGAGAAACAAAAAAAGCGCCATCTTTCTCTATTTGCCAGCTTATCGTCACGCATGCGAGATGAGAGGAGGTGTATTGAGTTAATAGAGGGGCTTGTGTCGGCCTGCTCGTTGAGCTGCGTAGGTAGAGGGGGGGAGATGCGGGGGCGGGGGGATTAAGTAGCTTTATATAGTAATAATAAATAGCAGATAAAACGTGCAAAAATCGTACTAACCCTACCTTCCCCGCCACAAAATTTTGCTAAAGTAACACCGCGATGTCGGTTGTGTAGGAGAAAGGGGGGAAATACTTTCACCTCGACCTACATTCACCGAGTGAGTTGCTGGGGTTGTGAAGGGTGCTTCACTTGGTTTGTTGACACATAGGGTGTTTTGTGCGCGAGGTTGGTGTGGCGTCTTTTTGTTATTCTTGTTTGGTTTGGCTGGGTTGACTGCTTGAATATTCTTGACTACGCTTGACTACTCTTCACTGCGTGTTGACTACCTACTTAACAACTCTTAGCCGCTTGACTACTTATTAATCCTACCTACTTCTCTACTTCTCTACTTAACTACTCCCAACTGCTTTCGCCTACTTAACCACTCTTACTCGGTCACTCTCAATTACTCTCACTCGGTTACTCTCAATTACTCTCACTTAGTCACTCTCAACTACTCTCACTTAACTAGTCTCACTCACTCGGCTACTCTCACTTACTCAACCACTCAACCACTTACCTACTCTCACTCAACCACTCTCAACTACTCCACTACTCACTCAATACCCATTCACCCACCTACCTACCCACCCACTCAGCCACCCTCTTCCAATCCCACCCCACCATGTCCCATCCCGCAACAAACGCCCCCCGGGGCACGCTCTGGGAAGGCAGCATGTTCGACTCGACGGGGCGCGACGAGTCCGTATACGGCCCGCCAGATGTGCTGGATTTTTATGGTCGTAAGTCCACTCTTTTGCTGCGTTTTATTTGCCCGGTTCGTACTAACTGCTCACAGCGCCGGGGCCGTTCGATGACGAGCACGGGCCGGAGGGATGGCGCCTGGTCGGGGGCGGGAGGAGGGTGTTTACGGGGGAGGCGCTGGTTAGGAGTGCGAGGCTGGATGGAGGGAGGGGGGTGATACAGGGGGGGTTTTCGAGTCGAGGGGGGGAGGAGATGAGGTTCCCGGATGTATTACCTGTTCGCTCGGGACAGGCTGGCGCGTTTGCGAATGCGCCTACAAATAACGGTGCGGTGCGGGGCCCGGTCGTGGCGGCTTCTGGAGATCTCGCGGAGACGCCAGCAGGTGAACAGAGAGGCGTGGGACATGTTGAAAACCTCCACGCCACCCTTCCGTCTCTTGCACACCACCACCCAGAAACCCTCGTCGCCTCCTCCGATGTTGATGCCGACTACGTCCCCGCCCTCCCCCAACCCCCAACCACGACCATCTCCAACCACAACCACGACCACGACCACGACCACCTCCCAGACAGCATACCCCCCAAGACCTCATCCCCGCACGGCATCGACGACTGGGACGACGACAACCTCCTGAGCCTCTGGAAGTGGAAGGCCATCCGCAAGAAGGGCTATCAGCCGATGCTGGCCCACTTCCCCGGGCAGACAGTCGAGGTGCTGGCTCAGGCGTGGGTGAGGCATAAGAAGCGGTGCGAGGTGCTGGGGAAGGCGTGGAGGGCAAAGGGGAAGCCGGAGGGGAGTGTTGGGGAGTGGTTTGGTGAGTGATGGTGGGCTGGGGAGGTGGGGTGAGTTAGGTGTTGTTGGTGTGTTTGGGCGTTGATGGCGGCTTTGAGCATTTTTGGCGAGGGCGTTGGCGGTGTATATGGATCGAAGATACCCTGGGGTTGTCTGAGCTTGTATAGGTCAGGGCTAAAAGTCTTTGTAGACGTCAACTCGCTTTTGAAGAGCGGTGGCATGTGCTGTACCGTGTTTGTGCACGTGCCGCCCGTATCGCGTGACGATCGCCCCAACCACCATCTTGCACACCAAAACATGAAGCTTTTAAGCCACATACAATAGCTATTATTGCGAGATTTTCTGATGGATTGATATGTTAACTATGGCGAACAATTTGCATTACTCAGATTATGTGTATCTAGTCGGCAGCTTGACAGCGCGGCCGCTGCGGGCGACCTTGGCTGGAACAGCAGGTGCGACTTCAGCAGGTGCTGCAGCACCACTAGAACGTTTTTGCCGCTTGCCCTTTGGAGCTGATACCTGTGAGGCTTTGCGCTTACCCGTCTGGGAAGTTTGGATAGGTGCAGTGGTGTTTTGGGCTGCCTTTCGAGCAGCTGCCTTAGCGGCTTTTTCGGCCTTCTCCTTCTCGCGCTCCTCTCGCTTTGCTGCAGTCGCCACACGCCTCTCCTCCTTAAGCTTCTTATTGTATAAGGCGTTAGCAGCCTTGAGCTTCGTCATCTCAACTTTCTGGAGTTTCTCCTCTTCAGCGAGGCGCTTGTTCGTCCGATCACGTGCCTCAGCCTCAGCCATCTTTCGGGGGGACCAGAAGACAGCCCCACCGTGATACTCCTGCCTCTGCTGCAAATCAAGCACCTTGCCCTTCTTGTTGTGCTTCTTTTTTGGTGGTGAGAGCCTCGCGTAGGCCCTCATTCTCATCTGTGAGAAGCTTGTTTTGGTTCGCGAGGCGGTGGAGCAAAGTAGATACTTTTTTGAGTTCGGACGACGATCTGTTAACTGCCGCGTGTAGGAGGCGATCCGCCTCACGCCAGGTGGGCTCGGGCTTGTTGTTTGGCTTGTTTGGCGGCTTCGGTGGGAAGCGTTTCAGCACTCTCTCTCGATCCATAGGCCATATACTAGTAGCAGCAAAAGAGCGTAGGATCGTCCGCTTCGTGAAGCTCTCACGCTAGGAGTCCCAGAACAACAGGAAGAAATCGCCCTTCTTGATTGGGACTAGCCCTTGGCTCTGTTGGGTGAAGTTTGCAAGCTTTTTTGAATACGCGTTAGCTAATGGCTTAAAGCAAACAACATCTAGCGGTTGCAGCGTATGGGTGATGTGAGGTGGAAATACAGCAACAAAGATCTTGCGCGTAAGGCAGTAGTGTAAAAAGTTGTCTGTAAGGTGGCTGCTGTGGCTGTTGAGGATAAGTAAGCGCTACTCTCTCCTGTGGCGGGCTTTTTTCTTCGTGCAGCGGTCGAAAACCTGCTCTAACCAGGCCAATCCTACGTCATTATTTGTCCATCCAGATGGTGTTGAAGCTACAAAGACGTTGTGTTTGCTGGCTTTGATATCAGCCACCTACTGCGCTTGTATCGTACAGTTTACAGACTTGTAGATCAGCCCCAGCAGCAGCACAGTCCTATCCGCACAGATTGCAGCGATAGTTGTTATCCACTTTTGAGAGCCATCCTGGAGGGCAGCGGTGACCTCTTTGCGCTCCCATTGGCTGCGTGTGAAGACTCTTTTCAAGCGCCTAATCACACCTATTATAAAGCCCTTTTCGTCCATATTGTAGCTATTGTAGGGCAGGATCTCATGCTCCTCTATCTTGCCATGCAGGAGCTCAAAGTAGAGCTTGTATTTGAAGTATAAGTTGGCTAAGTGGCGTGTAGCGTCCATGGCGGTGCCCCATTTTGAGATGAGCGCGTCCTCGTGTTGGTGCTTGAAGCGCGTCACCCAGGACTCAGAAACGCGTTCGTGGGCTATCGTAGAGGCAAAATTTCGTATCATGGTGTTAGTGGGCGGTAGGCCTTGCCTTGTTAAGTCTCTAATATAGAGTATAAGCTCCTCCTCTTGTGTTGGCGTAAGTTTCTTTTGGTCGAAGATTTTGGCTTGTCGCGTGCCCTGACGGCCCTGGTGTCTTCGAGCCAGCGTACATCTATCTACACCAAACCAATCAGCATATTCCTGGTATACAAGATCATCTCCTGGCTCGCGCAATTCGATTGCTGCAATCGCTTCGTTAATCCGATCCATATTGATAGAGTTGTCGCGTGTCGAAGTTAGAGTGTTTGTCGCGTAAATTGAAGTTGGCGATCGTCACGCGATACGGGCGGCACGTGCACAAACACGGTACCGTGTCCGTGCACTCAATGCGCGGATTCACTCAATGTGCGCCGAACACCATTTCACTCAACCAAAAATGAAGCTATTAAGCCACCAACAAAAGCTAATATCACAGGATTTTGTAGTGTAGTACTATAGTAATGCTTGCGATCAATTTGTGCTACTTATATTTACTTGGAAGTGTGACGTTGCGGCCGCGGCGGGTGGTGACGGGTGGGGGAGCTGAGGGTACCTCTGCGGCTCTATCACCACCCACATCATCCCTATCACGTTTCTGACGCCTGATTGGCTGGATATGGCCTTGTGAGGCCTTCCTCTTTCCCTTTTGGGATAATTGTATAGCTTTTTCAGCGTCGCGGGCTTCTTTTTGACGCTGTTTTTCAGCTGCCTGTTCAGCCTTGGCAGCTACTCTCTCCTCTCTCTCTCTCGCGCAGCACGCTTCTCCTGAGCTTCTCTCTCTCTCTCAAGCTTCTGAGCGTGCCTCTGCTCCTTCACCATCAACTTTCTGTGCTCTTCTTCTCTCTTTTCATGTCGTTTGACTCTTAAATGGTGGCGAGCTTCCCTCATCTTCTTAGGGGAGTACCAAGCAGCTCCCCCGTGGTCAGGGTGAAGGTCTAGAGTACTACTCTTCTTCTTATGCTTCTTCTGAGTCTTCAGTACCTCCTTGAGGCCTGAATTTTCGTGGTGGAGTAGTTAGTTTTTGATTGTCAAGTGGTGGAGAGACCGTCTGATCTTTTTGGTATCTCTACTGCCTTCATCCTTGGTGATACCACGTACCAGAGTATCTATTTTCAACCAATCGTCGTCGGAGTATACTGAAGTACTGCTATCATCACTGTGGGAGCTCTCAGGGGTATTCTTCTTGAATCGGCGGAGGATGACGTTGGCTCGGAGGGGTTGGTTGGTTGGTTGGTATTCATTTTTCGTCTAGTTGATGAGGATTAAGTCCACCATCTCGCCTCCCGAAGGGCATATACGACGTGCTAAGCTATGGAATTACAGTGCTGACACACTACCTTAGAAAGCATTTCTGGCCTGCGCGGGTATTGCTACCATTTTAAGCTACAGCTCCCCGTCCAGTTGGGGAGACTGAGCAGTGTGTACATTAGGGTGGATCCCTTGTGTGTATTCAGAGGCAGTTAAGTGCCGTAGGAGAGAGTAGGAAAGAGTAGGTGGGTGTAGAGAGCCGGTGCTCTGTCGAATCGAAGCCGTGGCTCTGCGCGAGGAGAGCCTTTGTACTAGGCTTGGCCATGCCTGTGTCTGAGGAGATAGGTGTAGTAGGTAGGCAGAGCCAGGCCTGTCCTTCTTCTTTATCTATTCTATGCTCCACCCCAACACCGAGACGTTGTTGCACCATCAAGCGAAGAAGTTGCTGCAACGAGGAAGAAAAGCCGATCGACAACTCGCCCTGCCCGATCAACCAGCCAAAAGCTTCAAGACACTCAAACATCCAAGCGTCGTTCAGTCACATTCTATGCTCCACCCCAACACCGAGACGTTGTTGCACCATCAAGCGAAGAAGTTGCTGCAACGAGGAAGAAAAGCCGATCGACAACTCGCCCTGCCCGATCAACCAGCCAAAAGCTTCAAGACACTCAAACATCCAAACGTCGTTCAGTCACATTCGGTGCTCCACCCCAACACCGAGACGTTGCACTATCGAGCGAAGAAGTTGCTGCAACGAGGAAGAAAATCCGACCTCAGTCTTGGTTTCCTGGTGAGCAGGATGTTCTTACTGTGTCACGGCCGAGCAGTGTACTCGAACCGGCACTTCGCACATCAGGTCGAGTGGCTAGCAGCAATCCTTTCGACACACCACATGACAACAGACAATCCAGCTCCAGTTCTCTCTGGTCTAACGAGGACCCCTTCTCTACTGGTGAAAATTCTAGCGATGGAAGCGACAAGAACTACCAGGAGCCAGAGAATGCTCATACTCCAGCTGGCCAGCGGCAAAGGAAGGGCACGTTTGGATCCATCGTCGATGCCGTTGTGCCGGACAGTCTTACAAGGAAGATGACGAGCGCTTCTTTCACCGGCTTACAAAGGAAAGGCTCCGTATGGAAGACCTACGAGAACGCAAAGAAGCGAGGTGTACAGCTTCAGAGAGAGAGGTGGGTGCAGATCGTCTTCGAATACGGCATTTATTTGTTCCTTCTGTGTTTCATTTACTTCGTGCTCATCGGCCGTCCTCTCTGGAACGGAGCTGTCTGGTGGTTATACTGGGTGGTTGAGAACAAATTCGTCTTAGCTGGCGGCTTCAGTATCACCCTGGGCATCGCCTTGCTGTAGGTTTCAACAGCACCTCACACTTTGTCAACCTGCTGACTATCATCTAGCTATGCTTTCGCTCCTCTTCTCATCGTTTTCGAGAATGATCCTCCTCCAGCAACATTCACTGCCGAGACCAAGATCCAGGACAATGTCAAGGACACTGCACTTTTGATCCCCTGTTACAAGTCCGCCCAGCTCATCGGTGCTACCCTTGAAGCGGCCTTGAAGATCTTCCCACCATCGCATATCTACGTCCTGGCAAACGGAAACAGCCCCACCCCTCTTGACAACACCGAAGAAGTGTACGCACCTTATGGAGTTAACCACCTGTGGTGCCCGATAGGCTCAAAGATCGTTGCCCAATACGTCGGGGCGTACGCAGCGAAAGCGTTTAAGAACGTTTTGCTCATTGACGATGATTGTGCGCTACCCGACAACTTCCCTGTCGTGACCGATCGCCTCAAGGGTAACGTCATGTGTCTTGGCTATACCATCAAGTCTGTGGGACCGAACTCTACTAAGGGGAACTTGTGCCAACAGGCGCAGGATCTCGAGTATAAGCTCAGCGGTATCCAGCGAGAGTTCGCTGGCAAGGTCGGCTCAGCCACCTTCCCTCACGGCGCCATTGCTCTCTGGGATCGCGACCTCCTTATCAAGACGTTCAAAGAGCACCCCGGATTCAGTGTCTCTGAGGACTGGTTTTTTGGCCACGTTGCTCGTAAACTTGGGTCCCGCATCAAGATGTGCTCTCAGGTCTTTGTTGAGACAGAGACACCAACTGCTGTCTTCTTCTCTTCTGGTGGCTCTCGCGGCGGCTTCGGCGAGATGACTATTTTCAAACAGCGTTTCAAGCGCTGGAACTTCTTCTTTGTCAATGGCATGTACTACAACATGGCCTACATCTTTGGCAGCTGGAAGCTCGGCTGGTGGGAGATCGGCGCCAAAATCTTTGTATTCCAGGAAGTCTACGAGACTCTCCTGTATCTTATCTCTCCTTTCATTCTTCCCATATCTTTCATTGTCAGGCCCAGCTTCGCAGGTATTCTCCTCGCTGCCACCATCGGCATGTACCTGATCAACACGGTCATCTTCAACGAGGTCCACCTACGCCGCAAAAACGAGCGCCTCGGCTGGGTGCTAGTCTACGTCTACTACCTCCCCTACAAGATCGTCCTCACTGTCGTCAACGTCGCAAGCTGCTATTGGTCACTGTACAAGTACGCCCGCTACTTCGCCAAGCGCCATCCCAAGGTCATCGAAGACGAGAAGGCCGTTGAGGTTATCGTGCGCCTCGAAGAAACCCAAATGGCTGCTGGATCTGGCAATGCTGGCGGTCTTGGGCGCAGCCTGACCGTGCGCACGATCGGCACAAGGCAGACGGCCAATGATCACGACCAGGATAACGTCGATCCAGAGCAGGCACACACCGAGGGCATTGCAGCTTTCGACTATGCGGCGGCCGATAGCTCCGATCTTGATCGCCAGCCTTCTCATGCCCATAGCGATCCTTTCGGGGACAGCAGGAGGGCTACTCTTGATCGCCAGCCTTCTCATGCCCATAGCGATCCTTTCGGGGACAGCAGGAGGGTTACTCTATCCGAGATAACCGAAGATTCAGACACTCAGAACCATGACCAGCTTTCTAGCCGAGAGAACGGGCATCATAGGGCTCCAGGTGCGAGCCAAGGTTTGCCAGCGCAGCGAACTAATCTTTTGTAATAGTTGTTTTGTTTTGTGTACATATATCACGGCCTAGGGTTGTTTCGGCGTTCTGCATAGCATTTAAGCGGCATTTGAATTTGTTCGCTACAGCATCCCAACAGGGCTTTTCCTATACTTCACTTCGAAGCACACTCTTACAAGCATACTTGGGTACAATCTATGATGCTCAGACACTATCAACTAAATTGTCCTCAGACTACGAGTGCTCTTGACTGGTGATATTGCACTTTGCATAGTTCTTGTTTTTTGAGAGACGCGCAGGGGCTAACATGTGATAAGAATACCATGACTTGTCGATTACACTGGCCGGGACTCAATCAATGACACAGTTTTGATCACGATTGAAAAGTCGTCGGTGATGGGTCGGACTAGCTTCGGCTCGGTAGGTCAGCACAACCCGTCCCTCGGATCGGGGGACGTGGATCGTCAACTTCAAATTTTATCCCTGTTTGGCGGGCACTTGCACGATGATGTGATCTGAAAAGGGAGATCACTGACAACCTCAGCCTCGGTGAAGATGGCCAACCGGAAGTCTTCGCAATTGACACCACTACTGTCCTGGACGTGCTCTGTCCCCATCTGAATCTTAGATGACCCGGGCCATGTCTCCGCTGCCTTAGAAAGGTTCAAACCAACTTATTCCATAACTTTTACAGCGCGTGCTGGCCCGCAGGCGTCAGGTAGGCGAGCTGGACAATCATGATGGATACCACGTGTCGGAATTCGGGGCAGCACACTTGATTCTGGGAATACAGATGCGAAGCGGACATTGAAGAACAAAGATGGCGTTGCTAAGTACGCGCTGCACCCGTGACTTGCGATCAGGCAATCGCTCTAAAGGATTGGGCTAACGTAAAGCACCACCGAGCCGGCAACACCACCGAGCCGGCAACTTTTTCTTGGCATTGCGAACACCACGTACAAACAACAATGGCTCAACAACGCAAAGCTAAGCTACTCCAGCAAGAAGGCAGGATAGACCTCGCACTCCAGGCGTACGAATCAGGTCAATTTAAGAGCGTGCATCTTGCTGCTCTAGCATACAACGTCCCACATCAACGGCTCTCTGATCGGCAGAACAAAATCACCTTCCGGCTGTCTGCTACGCCCAACGGCCGAAAGCTCTTCTGCTACGCCTAACGGCCGAAAGCTCTCTGCGACAGAAGAGCAAACGATCGTACGATACATCCTTGACCTTGATTCGCGTGGATTTGCCCCCCGGCTGTGTGAGGTGGCAGATATTGCAGATAAACTGTTGGCTGTACGTGGTTGGTTGGTTGGTTGGTATTCGATTTTCGTCCATAGGATGGGGATTAAGTCCACCATCACCGCCTCCCGAAGGGCATATAGGACGTGCTAAGCTATGGAATTACAGTGCTGACACACTACCTTAGAAAGCATTTCTTGCCTGCGCGGGTATTGCTACCATTTCAGAACTACAGCTCCCCTTCCAATTGGGGAGACTGAGCAGTGTGTGTACATTAGGGTGGGACCCTTGTGTGTGTTCAGAGGCATTTTAGTGCCGTGAGAGAAAGAAAAGGAAAGAGTAGGTAGGTGTGGAGAGCCGGTGCCCTGCCGAATCGAAGCCGTGGCTCTGCGCGAGGAGAGCCTTTGTACTAGGCTTGGCCATGCCTGTGTCTGAGGAGATAGGTGTAGTAGGTAGGCAGAGCCAGGCCTGTCCTTCTTCTTTGTCCCCAAGGGTCGTGAAATCTAAGGCCATGCTGGCTGCCTTGTTTGCGTGTTGTGTCAGGTCTGGGACGCTGACAGTCGGTCTTCAGAGAGCTGAAAGCAGCTCTCATCGTTGTGGGTGTGGAGAGCCGGTGCTCTGTCGAATTGCGCCGTAGCTCTTCGCGTGGAGAGCCTTGCGGTAGGCCTGGCGATGCCCTTATACTGCAAGAACAAGGAGTGGCAAAACTGTCTCCTTGTCTTGGTGGTGGTTGTGGCCTTCGACCGAACGTGAAAATCTGAGTAGCGCACGGGCCATTTTGAAGAGATTTCAGCTCAGCGAAGAGCTGAAAGACAAAAGAGGGCAGCGCGCCTGCCACAACGCCTGCAGCGGGGAGAGGACGTTGGGAAACAGATTTAAGAAGGCATTTGAGTCGTGTTTGAACGAAAAATCGATGGAAATCGACCTTTCGCTGACCTGGAAAAGTTGATGTTCGGGTGGGGCTCGGAGGGGTAAGATACCCGTGGCTTCAAAGGACCTGAGTATCAACTCAGGAGTAAAAGTAGCTATCCACGCCTTCCAGAATAGAGGAAAGAAGTCACTCTTTTTGATAGATAATAGTCCTTGGCCGTTGTGGAGGTGAGTTGTGAGTGCTTTTGAGTAGGCTGTTGAGAGAGGTTTGAACATCACCACATCAAGTGACTGAAGTGTGTGAGTTGAGTGAGCAGGAAAAATAGCCAGGAGTATCTGATTCTGATCACAATACTCTAAAAAATCCCACGAGAGGTGAGAAGCGTGACCGTCAAGGATAAGTAGTCGCCATTTTCTTCGTGCTTTGGTCTTGGTGAAGCGATCAAATACTTGTTCAAGCCAGGCAAGGCCTATATCGTTGGTAGTCCACCCTGAGGGAGATGAGGAAACAAGTACTGAGTGTTCCCCTGACCATATTTCCTCTACCCAGCTCTCCTAGATAGTGCTGTTGGCTGAATCGTAGATGAGGCCTGGCGGCAGAGCTGATCCATCGGCGCATATACAAGCCAGGATAGTCAACCATGATCGATTACCATCCTGAGTAGATGCTCTGATCTCCTTCTTCTCCCACATTCGTCTGCTGAACACGTGCTTTGTTCTGGCAGTCACTCCGATCATGAAGCCCTTCTCATCCATATTGTAGATATCCTCACTCCTGATAACGTAAACCATCAGTGAGCCGGCCACTTTTCCTTGGCATAACCAACTCATGTTACGCATCCTCAATTTCATCGCTATCAAACAAGGAGCCTATATACGTCGTGCTAGTATCTGATTCAGAAGATGCCTCTCTATCTTTTTTGCACGTTCGCGCGTTATGCCCAGTCCTGCTGCAGTTCCCACAGCGCCGTAGAGCTGGTTGGACTGGTTCTTGATCACCACCACCACGAGCCTTCTTAGGTCGCTGAGGCGCTGCAGACGCCTCAGCAGCTACCTGCGCTGCTGCAGTCCCATACTCTATAGTGCCACCCTTCTGGATGCGCCTCCTTTTGCGCGATTTCCGCTTAGTCATTACTGCTAATAGCTCTTCAAGCTCGTGGATCCGAGCAGCTTGAAGCGCGTTTTGGTGCAGCATCAGTTCACCACCTTTTATAAGCTGGTAGAACCCAGCCTGAGCTGTAACAGGCGACCGAGTAAAGGAATCGCGTACAAGCTTTGACTGAGATCCAAACTCATAAGTATTGCTTGGAGTCTTTGACTGCCACGGCGTTTCTGGGAGAAGGGATTCTGGCGGGGTACGCAGCCGCACTTCAAGGCGATCCAACACGACCTGCGCGTTGATAGGGACTAACCCTGCTGCCTTAAAGGCCTTTTGACAGTTCTCCTCTGTAAACACGTCGAAAAACGCGTCTTTAAAGGCGGGGAGGAAGCCTTCCTTGTTGATATGGAAGACGCGTCGGCGTGCCAAGTCTCTGACGCGCTGGGAGTACTTGCGCTTCAGCGGCGAGAAGCAGACTACGTCAAGCGGCTGGAGAATGTGCGATGAGTGAGGTGGCATACAGAGGGTTAGGATCTTGTGTTCAAGGCAATAGTCCTTGAAATCCTGGTTGAGGTGGCTCTCATGGCCGTCCAAAATAAGCAGCCGGTATACCCCCACCTGGCGCGTCTTTGTATGCGCGTTAAAGTGCTTCAATCACTCTAGACCGAGCGCGTTGTTGGTCCAGCCGTTCTCAGAGACTGAGAGCTTCCAATTGCGTGGTATTGAAGCCTCCTCGTACCAGGCAGAGATGTGGACGCGTCCCTTGTAGATGATGAAGGGCGGGGTCGCGTACCCAGCAGCGCAGATGCTCTGGATGACTGTAACCCACTCGCGATCGCCTGGCTGAACAAGCTCTGGCCGAGCACGTCTCTCTGCGCCTGTAACGACTTTCATTGAGCCAATGACGCCCATCTGGAAGCCAGTATCGTCAAAGTTGTGCACGTCGTCGTCATGGACGCCGTACTTGGCTTTGGTCTCCTCTACCAGCTCAAACCACGGGCTAATAACCGCAGGATCTTCCTGCAGTATCCTCTGCCTATCTTTGGCTCGATTGAAGGCCATTTTGAGCTCAGCTGAACGCGCCACAAAGCACTCAGCCCAGCACTTGCCAACAGGCTCACCACCGCGTACAGCCAGCAGTTTATCAGCCATATCTTCCACCTCGCACTGCCGGGGCGCGAATCCTCGCAAGTCAAGGTCGAGTATATATTGAACGACTGTCTGCTCTTCGGTTGCAGTAAGTTTCTGGATCCCTGGTCGAGTTTGAGCGCGTGGAGTGATCCCGTCGAGCCGATCAGAGAGGCGCTGGTGTTTGACGTTGAAGGCAGCAGCTGCGCGTCGTAGGCTTTTAAACTGACCAGAAGCATAGGCCTCAAGAGCGAGCTCAATTCTGCCTTCCTGGTTAATTGATATCGCGTTAGGTTGTTGAGGCATGTTGGAGTTACTGGTGTGTTGGTCGTGCCAAGGAAAAGTGGCCGGCTCACTGATGGTTTACGTTACCATATTCGGCGATCTTATCGCGTAACATGTTGAAGTATAGCTCATATTTGGTATATGAGTCAGCGTTGTGACGCACAGTATCCATACCCGTTGAGTATTTGGAGATCAGATCAATAGAATGCCGGTTGATAAACCTGGTAACCCAGCTCTCACTGACGGGATTTTGAGCTGCTTTTGACGCGAAATTCTGAATTATCTCTCGTGTAGGTGGTAAGGATCGACGATTAAGCTCCTCAATATACTTGATAAGCTCTATTTCTTGTTGTGGGTTGAGCTTCCGTCGGTTGGCGATGCGGGTAGTGATTGGCGTTGTAATTGCCTTGTACCGACGCGTCAAAGTTGACCGCACAACACCATACTTTTTGGCAATATCAGTATAGCAGATCTTTTCGCCAGGCTTTAATCTATCTATCTCTCGAAGGGCTGCCTCTAGCGACATCGTGGCGTTGAGTTATGGTGGTGTGAAGTTTGACGCGTTTCGTGTTCGGCGCGCATTGAGTGAATCCGCGCATTGAGTGCACGGACACGGTAGCCGGCTCGGTGGTGGAATACGTTAACGTAAAGCACCACCGAGCCGGCAACACCACCGAGCCGGCAACTTTTCCTTGGCATTGCGAACACCATGTACAAAACAAGCAATTACTTACTACCCTCTGCAGAACCCGCGTACGACGCACTTGTATTAGATGCAGAATCTTCTTCTGCATCTTTTTGGCACATACGAGCGTTGTGCCCAGTCTTTCCACAGTTGCCACAGTGCCGTTGACCTGGCTGGGCTCTTTCTTGACCACTACCACTGCGCGCTCTCTTTGACACCGTACGAGCTGCAGCTGCGCTCTCAGCTACAGACAACGCTGCAGCACCATACTCTATTGTCCCACCATACTGAATCTGCTTTCTTTTACGCCCTTTGCGCTTAGTAACCTCTGCTAATTGCTCCTCAAGCTCTCGTACACGAGCCTTAATAAGAACATTTTCATGCAGCATCTCCTCAGCTCCTTTTACTAGCTTTGAGAACCCTTCCTGAGCAGATGTTGGTGACCGTACGAAGCGCTCGCTTACAAGCTTTGACTGCGACCCAAATTCGTACGTATTGCTTGGTTTTTGGGATTGCCATGGTGTTTCTAGTAGAGGTACTGGTGGAGGGGTATGAAATCGCACTTCAAGCCGATCAATGACTACCTGCGCGTCAGTAGGCACTAGTCCTGATGCCTGAAAGGCCTTCTTGCAGTTATTGTACGTAAACACGTCGAAAAACGCGTCTCTAAAGGCTGGGAGGAAGCCTTCCTTGTTAATGTGGAAGACGCGTTTGGATGCCAAGGCTCGTACGCGTTGGGAGTACTTCAGTTTCAACGGTGAGAAACACACCACATCAAGTGGCTGAAGTATGTGTGATGAGTGAGGAGGCATACAGAGGGTTAAGATTCTGTTCTCCAGGCAGTAGTCCTTGAAATCCTGGTTGAGGTGGCTCTCATGGCCGTCCAAGATAAGCAGCCTGTACAACCCCTTCTGACGCGCTCTTGTATGCACGTCAAAATGCTTCAACCACTCAAGACCAAGCGCGTTGTTTGTCCATCCGTTCTCAGAGACAGAGAGCTTCCAGTCGTACGGTATATTAGTCTCCTCATACCAGGCAGAGATGTGGACACGCCCCTTGTAGATAATGAAGGGTGGGATAGCATACCCAGCAGCGCAGATGCTCTGGATAACTGTAACCCACTCCCGATCGCCTGGCTGAATAAGGTTTGGTCTTGTACGCCTCTCTGAGCCTGTAACAACCTCCATTGAGCCAATAACTCCCATCTGGAAGCCGGTCTCATCAAAGTTGTGGATGTCCTCATCTAGGACCCCATACTTGTCTTTTGTCTCCTGTACGAGCTTGAACCACGCGCTGATAATCTCTGGATCTTCCTGGAGTATTCTCTGACGGTCCTTTGCGCGATTGAAAGCCATCTTGAGTTCTTCCGTACGCGACACAAATCGCTCAGCCCAGTTCTTGCCAATAGGTGTCCCACCACGTACAGCCACCCCGAACATCAACTTTTCCAGGTCAGCGAAAGGTCGATTTCCATCGATTTTTCGTTCAAACACGACTCAAATGCCTTCTTAAATCTGTTTCCCAACGTCCTCTCCCCGCTGCAGGCGTTGTGGCAGGCGCGCTGCCCTCTTTTGTCTTTCAGCTCTTCGCTGAGCTGAAATCTCTTCAAAATGGCCCGTGCGCTACTCAGATTTTCACGTTCGGTCGAAGGCCACAACCACCACCAAGACAAGGAGACAGTTTTGCCACTCCTTGTTCTTGCAGTATAAGGGCATCGCCAGGCCTACCGCAAGGCTCTCCACGCGAAGAGCTACGGCGCAATTCGACAGAGCACCGGCTCTCCACACCCACAACGATGAGAGCTGCTTTCAGCTCTCTGAAGACCGACTGTCAGCGTCCCAGACCTGACACAACACGCAAACAAGGCAGCCAGCATGGCCTTAGATTTCACGACCCTTGGGGACAAAGAAGAAGGACAGGCCTGGCTCTGCCTACCTACTACACCTATCTCCTCAGACACAGGCATGGCCAAGCCTAGTACAAAGGCTCTCCTCGCGCAGAGCCACGGCTTCGATTCGGCAGGGCACCGGCTCTCCACACCTACCTACTCTTTCCTTTTCTTTCTCTCACGGCACTAAAATGCCTCTGAACACACACAAGGGTCCCACCCTAATGTACACACACTGCTCAGTCTCCCCAATTGGAAGGGGAGCTGTAGTTCTGAAATGGTAGCAATACCCGCGCAGGCAAGAAATGCTTTCTAAGGTAGTGTGTCAGCACTGTAATTCCATAGCTTAGCACGTCCTATATGCCCTTCGGGAGGCGGTGATGGTGGACTTAATCCCCATCCTATGGACGAAAATCGAATACCAACCAACCAACCAACCACGTACAGCCAACAGTTTATCTGCAATATCTGCCACCTCACACAGCCGGGGGGCAAATCCACGCGAATCAAGGTCAAGGATGTATCGTACGATCGTTTGCTCTTCTGTCGCAGAGAGCTTTCGGCCGTTAGGCGTAGCAGAAGAGCTTTCGGCCGTTGGGCGTAGCAGACAGCCGGAAGGTGATTTTGTTCTGCCGATCAGAGAGCCGTTGATGTGGGACGTTGTATGCTAGAGCAGCAAGATGCACGCTCTTAAATTGACCTGATTCGTACGCCTGGAGTGCGAGGTCTATCCTGCCTTCTTGCTGGAGTAGCTTAGCTTTGCGTTGTTGAGCCATTGTTGTTTGTACGTGGTGTTCGCAATGCCAAGAAAAAGTTGCCGGCTCGGTGGTGTTGCCGGCTCGGTGGTGCTTTACGTTAGCCCAATCCTTTAGAGCGATTGCCTGATCGCAAGTCACGGGTGCAGCGCGTACTTAGCAACGCCATCTTTGTTCTTCAATGTCCGCTTCGCATCTGTATTCCCAGAATCAAGTGTGCTGCCCCGAATTCCGACACGTGGTATCCATCATGATTGTCCAGCTCGCCTACCTGACGCCTGCGGGCCAGCACGCGCTGTAAAAGTTATGGAATAAGTTGGTTTGAACCTTTCTAAGGCAGCGGAGACATGGCCCGGGTCATCTAAGATTCAGATGGGGACAGAGCACGTCCAGGACAGTAGTGGTGTCAATTGCGAAGACTTCCGGTTGGCCATCTTCACCGAGGCTGAGGTTGTCAGTGATCTCCCTTTTCAGATCACATCATCGTGCAAGTGCCCGCCAAACAGGGATAAAATTTGAAGTTGACGATCCACGTCCCCCGATCCGAGGGACGGGTTGTGCTGACCTACCGAGCCGAAGCTAGTCCGACCCATCACCGACGACTTTTCAATCGTGATCAAAACTGTGTCATTGATTGAGTCCCGGCCAGTGTAATCGACAAGTCATGGTATTCTTATCACATGTTAGCCCCTGCGCGTCTCTCAAAAAACAAGAACTATGCAAAGTGCAATATCACCAGTCAAGAGCACTCGTAGTCTGAGGACAATTTAGTTGATAGTGTCTGAGCATCATAGATTGTACCCAAGTATGCTTGTAAGAGTGTGCTTCGAAGTGAAGTATAGGAAAAGCCCTGTTGGGATGCTGTAGCGAACAAATTCAAATGCCGCTTAAATGCTATGCAGAACGCCGAAACAACCCTAGGCCGTGATATATGTACACAAAACAAAACAACTATTACAAAAGATTAGTTCGCTGCGCTGGCAAACCTTGGCTCGCACCTGGAGCCCTATGATGCCCGTTCTCTCGGCTAGAAAGCTGGTCATGGTTCTGAGTGTCTGAATCTTCGGTTATCTCGGATAGAGTAACCCTCCTGCTGTCCCCGAAAGGATCGCTATGGGCATGAGAAGGCTGGCGATCAAGAGTAGCCCTCCTGCTGTCCCCGAAAGGATCGCTATGGGCATGAGAAGGCTGGCGATCAAGATCGGAGCTATCGGCCGCCGCATAGTCGAAAGCTGCAATGCCCTCGGTGTGTGCCTGCTCTGGATCGACGTTATCCTGGTCGTGATCATTGGCCGTCTGCCTTGTGCCGATCGTGCGCACGGTCAGGCTGCGCCCAAGACCGCCAGCATTGCCAGATCCAGCAGCCATTTGGGTTTCTTCGAGGCGCACGATAACCTCAACGGCCTTCTCGTCTTCGATGACCTTGGGATGGCGCTTGGCGAAGTAGCGGGCGTACTTGTACAGTGACCAATAGCAGCTTGCGACGTTGACGACAGTGAGGACGATCTTGTAGGGGAGGTAGTAGACGTAGACTAGCACCCAGCCGAGGCGCTCGTTTTTTGCGGCGTAGGTGGACCTCGTTGAAGATGACCGTGTTGATCAGGTACATGCCGATGGTGGCAGCGAGGAGAATACCTGCGAAGCTGGGCCTGACAATGAAAGATATGGGAAGAATGAAAGGAGAGATAAGATACAGGAGAGTCTCGTAGACTTCCTGGAATACAAAGATTTTGGCGCCGATCTCCCACCAGCCGAGCTTCCAGCTGCCAAAGATGTAGGCCATGTTGTAGTACATGCCATTGACAAAGAAGAAGTTCCAGCGCTTGAAACGCTGTTTGAAAATAGTCATCTCGCCGAAGCCGCCGCGAGAGCCACCAGAAGAGAAGAAGACAGCAGTTGGTGTCTCTGTCTCAACAAAGACCTGAGAGCACATCTTGATGCGGGACCCAAGTTTACGAGCAACGTGGCCAAAAAACCAGTCCTCAGAGACACTGAATCCGGGGTGCTCTTTGAACGTCTTGATAAGGAGGTCGCGATCCCAGAGAGCAATGGCGCCGTGAGGGAAGGTGGCTGAGCCGACCTTGCCAGCGAACTCTCGCTGGATACCGCTGAGCTTATACTCGAGATCCTGCGCCTGTTGGCACAAGTTCCCCTTAGTAGAGTTCGGTCCCACAGACTTGATGGTATAGCCAAGACACATGACGTTACCCTTGAGGCGATCGGTCACGACAGGGAAGTTGTCGGGTAGCGCACAATCATCGTCAATGAGCAAAACGTTCTTAAACGCTTTCGCTGCGTACGCCCCGACGTATTGGGCAACGATCTTTGAGCCTATCGGGCACCACAGGTGGTTAACTCCATAAGGTGCGCACACTTCTTCGGTGTTGTCAAGAGGGGTGGGGCTGTTTCCGTTTGCCAGGACGTAGATATGCGATGGTGGGAAGATCTTCAAGGCCGCTTCAAGGGTAGCACCGATGAGCTGGGCGGACTTGTAACAGGGGATCAAAAGTGCAGTGTCCTTGACATTGTCCTGGATCTTGGTCTCGGCAGTGAATGTTGCTGGAGGAGGATCATTCTCGAAAACGATGAGAAGAGGAGCGAAAGCATAGCTAGATGATAGTCAGCAGGTTGACAAAGTGTGAGGTGCTGTTGAAACCTACAGCAAGGCGATGCCCAGGGTGATACTGAAGCCGCCAGCTAAGACGAATTTGTTCTCAACCACCCAGTATAACCACCAGACAGCTCCGTTCCAGAGAGGACGGCCGATGAGCACGAAGTAAATGAAACACAGAAGGAACAAATAAATGCCGTATTCGAAGACGATCTGCACCCACCTCTCTCTCTGAAGCTGTACACCTCGCTTCTTTGCGTTCTCGTAGGTCTTCCATACGGAGCCTTTCCTTTGTAAGCCGGTGAAAGAAGCGCTCGTCATCTTCCTTGTAAGACTGTCCGGCACAACGGCATCGACGATGGATCCAAACGTGCCCTTCCTTTGCCGCTGGCCAGCTGGAGTATGAGCATTCTCTGGCTCCTGGTAGTTCTTGTCGCTTCCATCGCTAGAATTTTCACCAGTAGAGAAGGGGTCCTCGTTAGACCAGAGAGAACTGGAGCTGGATTGTCTGTTGTCATGTGGTGTGTCGAAAGGATTGCTGCTAGCCACTCGACCTGATGTGCGAAGTGCCGGTTCGAGTACACTGCTCGGCCGTGACACAGTAAGAACATCCTGCTCACCAGGAAACCAAGACTGAGGTCGGATTTTCTTCCTCGTTGCAGCAACTTCTTCGCTCGATAGTGCAACGTCTCGGTGTTGGGGTGGAGCACCGAATGTGACTGAACGACGTTTGGATGTTTGAGTGTCTTGAAGCTTTTGGCTGGTTGATCGGGCAGGGCGAGTTGTCGATCGGCTTTTCTTCCTCGTTGCAGCAACTTCTTCGCTTGATGGTGCAACAACGTCTCGGTGTTGGGGTGGAGCATAGAATGTGACTGAACGACGCTTGGATGTTTGAGTGTCTTGAAGCTTTTGGCTGGTTGATCGGGCAGGGCGAGTTGTCGATCGGCTGTTGAGACGATACGCGAGGCTTTCTTTCCGAACAAGACTTTCTTTCCGTCCAATTATCCCCTTTTCCTCATCTACCATCACAGAATGTTGAGGTTCCCACGCTAGGTTGTGGTCCTTGTCTCGCACTGAACCAAGATTCCCGGTAGCTCGAAGCAGATGTGCTGGGATGGCAACATCCTCGATGGATGCTGAAAAAGATTGACGGTGACGGGGATGAGGTTGGTCCTGCTTCTCGTCAGAGGTCTGCACCTCATAATGTGGACGTGACGAAGAAGCCATTAGGAAATTAAAATGCAGTACAAAGTTGCTACAACCACAAGGGAAAGGGGACAGAGGAGGTATATGTAAAGAACCGGAACCACGAACCTAGGGCCAGCGGAAAACTTGCATTATCCATGGACATACAAGCTTTGCGGGGCTTCTCCTATGTGCGAGCTTGTGGTGTCCACATCTTCTAGTTAGACTAGACCCCCGACCCCTTCAAAGGTGTGGATTCGTTAAGCATCCTCCAAGCTGAGACGTCGATTCCGAGCGAATGGATCGAAGCTAAGTAAAAGAAACCTACAAGGGGGTGCCTTGAACGGGCGAGAATACGAGTTTGCCACACCTGAGGTTTCTCTCTTGTTAAAGATCGCTAGATGCTCAGTGCAAGCAAGATCGTATTCTCGCCCGTTCAGGGCACCCCCTAGTATACTACAGTGGATGCACGCCGAGAAACCGCGTGTTAGGGTTGGGTTGTCCGTAGGACTAGGTAGCCTGCATGCTCCAACGTCAAGCCACTTCCTTCGAGGACGGCGAGAATCCGGTTCTACCTTTGCATGTCCTTCCAGGAATCATTTTTCCTGGCTTGGCTGCCAAGATCATGACTTTGCAAAGGTGACAATTCATCAGAATTCGACCTTTGATTGTGCCATGAGTACCTCCACAGCACAAGACCTGGATTCTCGCATGCTGAGACTCAGGCGATAAAGTGTATTTTGGTCTCAGTGGAATGCTTTTCTCTGGGTGGTCGCGTTGTTTCATCATGTTGAGACGTAAGCCTGCTGCATAGGTGGTATACTGCCAGAGGCTGGCCCGTGACTAGCAAATCTGACAGGAAATGGACGTTTGAGAGTGTGGCGCTATGGTAGTGGATCGACATTCACCAAATTAGAGCGAACAGGGATCGTGATCCATGTCGGTTTTCGCAATATGGACTACCGACCAACCCAGCATCATTTTGTGGGATCTGGCTAACAGTACTGTTCAGATCTCAAGGACAACGGATTGCGCCAAGAGATATAAGAATACACAGCCACTCCGTTAGTTGAGATACACGCAGAAATTGATGACTGGTAATTCCAAATGCGAAAAGTGACACGGAATAAAATATGTTCCAGAAGGGGTTTGCTGCGCCTACTTCACCATGGCGGACCGTTCAAACTCGCCGAGGCGCCATCCACGCGGTTTCCCCACTCCGAATTCGTGTCTACACGCTAGAAAAATACGGATGTTTGACACACGCCTCTGCAAGGTAAATTCTAGAAATTCCTCGGGCATGGCTCAGAGCGGAACGTCTGTGGGTCCTTCGTACACAGGCATTGTTGGGCCGCCAGGGCGAGCATCAACCAGTGGTGCTTCTTATGACATCGATCAGAGACACTGACATTTCTGTGAACTCATGGTAAGCATTGTGCCACATGCGAGCCACGGTCCGACCAGGAGATGCTCCCAGGTTCTGCCGGACGTTCAAAGTGCCATTCGCGGGAACCTTGTACAAGGGGGGTGCCTGAACGGATTGGAATACGAGTTTGCCACACCAGGGGTTTTTCTCTTGTAAAAGATCACAGAATGCTCAGTGCCAACAGGTTCGTATTCCAATCCGTTCAGGCACCCCCCTTGTATATTCACCACGGGAGTAGGAACGGCACGGCTGAGAGCCGATCTTCAATAGGAAATGTGAACAGAGACTGTCCAAAGCACCAGTAAGATCATTATACTCACTTGGTGCAATAGATGACGAGATCTTGAAGTTAAATGACGGAAACCATCGTGCGTTTGTTGAGTTGCTGGCAAATTGAGCCGACACATTGACCCCAGAATCCGGATACCTAGGATTGTTAAACCACAGCTTCTGTGCGCAATCTTTGAAGTAGCAATCATGTCCTCTCTCGTGAGCCTCATCTTGCTGGCTTCCCCACCCCATATGTTGCAGTAGGGGCACATAGCAGAGGTTCTTACAATGAAGCTGTTGTCATCAGTCACGCCAAGTGCCGCAGAGACAGGCTTGTCTGTCGTTAGCGACGCAAACTTCCGTTGACCCATACTGGTGCCTGAGCAGTTGCTGGCAGTTCCTGGCACAAGGACCATGGTATATATGGCATCCTTACCTTCTCTACGTTGATCCTTGATGCTCAGGATTTGGACTTCGAGTCCCAAGCGGAATTGCCACACTTGCAGATGCCTCGACATGGTAATGAGCCTCATCTTGAGCTGCCAACATGCTGGGTGCCGTCTCTCACGCCACAGGGTCTGGAACTAGCCTGCAGGCGGCGGGATGCTGGCTGCGAGAAGGCGCCAAGAATGAAATATCTGCGGTGAGACCGAGTTGTGCTGAAAGTCCTGGAATCTCACGATACGGCAAGCATGCGCAACGTGTCGAGGTGCTTTTGTGACGCAGAGATCGTTTCCTGGTTGGTGTTCGTGCTTTTTGCAGCGGTCAAACTTTGATTGGCCGAGCTTGCCTTGATTGGCTCTAGCGGTCTTCCCGGCTGCACTTCCCGGCGCTCGTTCCGTAGCGTTTGCGTCAGTCCACGAGAGCGGCGGCTTCGGCTCGCTATTGAGGGGTACTGTGTTCTATTATTGTCAATTTACGATGTCTGCATACGCGTCCGAGTATCCATCAGTCGAGTTCGACGCAGCCTACAAGCAGTTCTTCGAGGAGTTCTACGCTACGTCAGATACGCCAGATGCGCACGATAAGTACGTTGAGAACTTCACCAAGAATGCAACATTGGTGATGGCATCAAAGAGAGTCAAAGGTTCAGATGGTAAGCAGCGCAGCGCCTTGGCGTAAGCCCCTGGCTCACCGCAGTCAGAGATCCTTGCGCTGCGCAAAGCGATGTGGGAGAAGGTTGCCAGCAGGAAGCACAAAGCTGCCAAGATCTTTCCCTTTGGACCAAACTCGGACGAAGTGATGTTGTATGGAACCGTCCAGTATGGTCTGAAGGCTGGTGGTGAATCTGGTATCGACTGGGCTGCGCGTGCGCATCTTGTCAAAGATGGCGGAAGGGTCAAGATGGACTTCTATCAGGTTTACTTGGTAAGTATACGCGCATGGACGGCCAATGTTACTGACTTTCAACAGGACACTGGTACACAAAGCAAGTAGATTGAGCAGTAGTTACGAATGTGATAAAGTATTGGATCGTACAACGAGGACTTTACTCGGTGTTGGCCCCAATGTTAGCCATGCAACAAAGTCACTCGTGAACAGTGTTGGGCTTACCAATGTGTTTTACTACCGTCGATTGTTGACCGTCAATTATTGCCCTGTCCCACCCCGTTTCCTTCATAATTTGACATGCTGCAATTCGAACAGCATTTCACAAGGATGTCGTAGGCTTCTTCGAGTGTTCGGCCGTCTATCTGAACTCTGTTTCGCTAACCTTACCCGAAGAACTAGGCCGATCACGGCCGATGGCAGACAAATATTACCTTTAGATCGGTCATGAGCCTCCAATTGCTTTATAATGTGCTGAAGCCGAGAAGCAGCATGCCATGAGATGTAGAGAAGGCCATATCTTTTTTTAGTTTTTAGTATATAAATTTTCAAAGGTTCCGTCAATCCATTAATCACAGCCCGGCTGGCACAATCGGTAGCGCGTGAGACTCTTAATCTCAAGGTTGTGGGTTCGAGCCCCACGTCGGGCTTTCCTTTTTGTCTATCCAGAATCTCCGTAACTGTCCTGGTTGCGGAATTTTCAAATTTTTGCGGACAGTCGAGGTGCGGTGCTGTGAAGGTCCGTGCGTGGGCTAGCGTCCCATGTGGCTCACGTGCTTCGGCAGAGGCCTATGTGCCGGAACCTTGCATTGGTGGTTACTAGCTTTGCTCGTTGTCTACTTAGTTTATCTGGTGAGGAGTTGCCTATTTTTTTTGTTTTGGTGCACGGTGAAGCTCCGTGCACACTGTGCAACCTTGGAAACCGCACCCTCCGCTACGTTTCACCAAGATAGCGCAACCACAATCCTTTTAACTTTGTCCCTTCACAAGCGTGTTGCACTGAATTGTCTCCAGAGGAAATTGCACGTTGTACCGGCAGGATCTTGTCGTTCTGTTTGAAAGGTTGCTTCAATGCTGTGAGCTCCACAGCTCATAGGAAAGTCCTCGGCACAAGCTCGAGGCTCGACAAGATCCACAATATGACACGAGCATAACGGATCGGATAGATCCGTGATACAAGGGGGGTGCCTGAACGGCCTGGAATACGATTTGCTTTGCACTGAGCATCTAGTGATATTTTACAAGGCAAAAGCCCTGGTGTGGCAAATTCGTATTGTCAGTCCGCTCAGGCACCCCCCCCCTTGTACCTATTCCTTTGGCCGCACCTTCTGAATCGCCAAGTACAGACCTGAGTTCTCCACATGGCAGCCCCACCGCCAGAGATGCCAGTAATCAAAATCGTTTCAAAAATTTGTTTGATCTTGATTGAAATTTCAATCAATATCTTGCCTACAACTTTCAAACAAATTCAATATACTCGTGAACTTTTGATTGTTGTTGTTGAGACAAAATATGAACACTGAACACTCTTTGCCCCTGCGTTGATTGGTACATATACCTTTCTAACACACCCCCGCAATCGAGGCAGGGAGACAAAGTAATGCGAGTGGTTTTGCGACGCAGGCCCTTCACGGTGCCGACTCCGGCTCTGGCCCTACTCGGCGCTGGCCTTATGCTCTGACCCTACTCGGCTCTGGTCACTCACCCAACTAGCAGTCCATCACGAACGTGCTGATGCGCTGAAAGCGACCCGGGCTCATAACCTGTTGAGACAAAATGTGAACACTGAACACTCTTTGCCCCTGCGTTGATTGGTACATATACCTTTCTAACAAAATCAAAAGTTGCTAATAGCTTTAAAATTCAATTAAAACGGCATCAACACCAAAAACGCTTCAAACAAAACAATATTTAGCTTCAATTTTGATTATTTTGATTACTGGCATCTCTGCTCACCGCAAATCCGGTGAACTGAGCCCGACAAGAATCTGTTCGCCTTGCAAACCCCACTGATCGTCGAGATCGTCGATCAAGATGCAACTCTCGCAGTTTTAGAGTACGACGACCTGGTGTGGTCCGCTAGTCCTCTAGCCACAGATCTCGGGAGAATGAAACCGTGGTGGCTGGTGCTCTACTTTTCAATAGTGCATCTCTCACGGCCTATGCGGCCACACAGACTTGCCTTGTTGTCTCATGCATGTTGTGCATCTACGTGTCCGGATGCTGGGATATGCCAGGTAGAATTCTCTCAAGCCTGTAGTCATCACTTTGATCATTGTGGCGACTCTACTCCGTGTCCTTGGAGCGGAGGCCTTGGAATTGTTTTTCTTTGCGAAGCATTCGAACAATTTGAGCGGTCGGAGTAAGAGATGGACCAGTATGACAGTACACACTCAGGAGAGAGCGTGTTGTGCGAATACGGCTTCCTTGTTAGATCACTCCCAGGATACATAAGCAAGTCCGCATGGCCTCAATAAATCATACCTCCCTTCAATAATACAAAGCTACTGTAGCAGTTACCCCTAATCATTGAAAAAGCCATGCACGAACTCCTGACAACGACATTCTAAACCGAAACCGCTCAATGCTCTTTACCACAAGAGACCATCGACAACATTGCTGGAGTCTCCCAACACTCTTTGAGATCACGCCAGGCATATAACTCAGCAGGGAGTTCTTCCTATAATTGAGACATTGATCTGATCATATACGATGTGACGAGCTACAATCTTCTGCTTAGCTGCGTATGCTTCAGCAACGCAGAATGTGGAATTACGATGGCTCAATGGGTCTACGCCCTGAGCGATTCTTTCACAGTAAATAGGAGACTCTCCGCACTTTCTATGCGAGGGGTACAATATTGGTACGTCGAGATCTCAGCGGCCCAGACTGAGCTCAGCGAGACAATTGAAGGAGGTTCATTACTTTGGTACTGTATCTGCTACTGGATATGTCCGGGCTGCGGGTATTGACATTGGTGTTGGCACCGTGGGAGTCGTGGGGGTTAGCAGTGCTGCTGCTGCTGTTGCTGCCGCCGCTTGCCTCTGGTCTCGGAGCCATTTTTGGGATCGAGACAATTTGAATCTGCAGTATCGTGACCGAATGCCGCGATTGCTGTTACTGTCTCGCCTACCTCCACCGCGCCCATATTTGCTACGCCGTATACTTGTCAGCGTCGCGCTCCTATTGATGTGAAGGATAGCACAAGACTTATTCATTCCAGACTTGTCGGACATGGTGACTGCAAATTCCTGACTCTCATCATGAAGCCTCGGGATCTTGAGTACAATTTGGAAGGCTGTCTATCAGACACGACGTACTCTGTAGTCCTGTGTGCACTCATAGACCTTCAAGATACATGCACGCGCGGCATATATCCAGCTTCTTGTGCAAGGTGAGAGGGACCCATTCGTCAAATGACAAAATCTAAAATCTTTACGGTTCCATCTCCAGTCTCGTGGCACCTCTGTAAGCTTCACTTGGGCACACTTAAGTCCCAAGTTGGGTCCAATATATCGGCATTGAACCAATCGAGGGAAGGCTGAGATTGGAACAGCTGCCACATCATGTCGTCGTTCCATGTCGAAGCCAAGAATCCATCCGTGTTGTCGCCTCCAGCACCAGGAACCATACCCAATATTTCCGGTGTGTTTCTTATGCTTGAAAGTGTCGAGCACCCCGCTGACGCTTGGGCCGAGAAACCTGGGACCGCAGCGTTCGTACTGTTTTGATCTTGTGGGCCAGAGCTCTTCACGAGTGGTGTACAGAGGCTCAGGAGGGTAGCGCATAATCGGTGTAATCGGTTGACGTATTTATTCTCCGTCACGAGGGCGGAGATACCATCTGTGACAGCTTGCAGCAGCTGGAAGTCGCATTCGTTGGAGGTGCCTACAACGTTGCAGAAGACCACGAAGAATGGACACAGTGGATAAGACAACATAGTCCTAAGACATGTCAGTAGGCGATACACAGCTGGGTTTTGTTCTTCGTACCATGCCAGATAAGGATCGTAGCCTTCGATGAAATGACCAAGACTCTTCGACGTGGCCTCAATGACCTTGACGCATTCAAGCGACTTGCGCGCACTCTGGAGACATTCCTCTCGTTCTGACGGGTCAGTGGTGACTGTTGGGCTGAGACGGTGAACAGATGTCAGAGTCGAGAAGTATTTGAATTCAAGGCATTTCCAATGCAGCAGGATGTCCATTATGGAATCCAGGAGATGTGTTGGACAGTCCTGCTCTAGTTAGCTACTCTGGTATTGGAAGATGACGTGTCAACATACCCTTTGCATTAAGGCGTAGATATCTGACATCTGCTTTCGCAACCAAACAACCTCTTCTTTGAGTGGAGCTCTAGACTTTTTTGACGTAGGATCCAGCGTCAGCTCCAAAATCTTGTCGTGTACCGGGATCATCTCCATTGCAATGATCTCGAAGACGCTCATCGGATTTAGAGGGCTGGCTTTGATCAATGACGAGATCTTGAGGTTCATGGGAGGAAGGGACCTCGGCCGTAGCAGCAGCAGGCTCATGCAGCTGTCAAATTGAGAACACCAAGCCACGGCTGCTTGGATTTCCTCGTCGTATTCATCTTTTGCCTCGTTGCTCGTGATCGTGTGGTAGCCAAGTGCAACCAGAGTTCGTGAGGCGTGAGCTGTGAGCTCCCAACAACTGGCTGGGTTTCCCACGATTTGCATCATCATTGCCCCTGTGATCAAGGCCTGGACCAGTAGTAACGATGGCGTTGTCAAGAAACTAACATGATCAAGAGCTGTGAGTGCTGCACTGAGATGGTTGTACTCAAGCTGTCGAATATGTTTCTGTACAGCTGGGCTCTTTGGCCCTTGTAGCTGGCTGGCGTAAAGCACGACGGCGAACTTAAAGTGAATGATAACTTTATACAATGTTTCCGTCTTCTCGTCTGCTGTGCCCTCCATCAAAGCAAGTGCAATCCTTTCGACTGCCTTTGGAGGAAGGTGATCTAAACTGTGGAAGTGGATCGTTGTTGGAGCCATGCTCTTTGTCTCAGTGCCCAAAATGACGTGGAGGATCTCGCCTTGGGTGAGCTCGGTTGGTGCATACATGGACTTGTCGAAAGTACTACGGTCTTTCATTGTTGGCACTGGCGCATTTGATAAGTGATCAACGAAAGATATCGCCGTCTCAAGCACTGAGCGCTGATGCATAGAAAATCTGCTGTTTGTCGAGAGCTCTTTCTGGATCAAATTACGAGCTTCGTTAGTAGGCTGTTGGGATGTGTCGACCTCCGGTGTTGCTGCAGGAGCCAGGATGTTGACCGCACTGCTTGTGCGCTTTCGCTTCAACGGACGGTCAGAAGATGCAAGTTGCTCTGGTGAGGCTTCTTCCGGGACTGCTATCGATGGTCTTGGAGTATCTTGAGTGACCCGGACTGAGTCTTCAAGACTTGAAAGTCTTTGTACAATTGCTTGAATCTTGTCGTCGGTCCGAATTTTGGGGCGAGGAGCTCGTTTATGTCTGTTGCGGAGGCATTGACTTTTCGAGCTTATGCAGTTAGAGCAGGGGTCTTTACGATTACACTTGACCTGCAGGTCATGTTAGTCTCGGCAGGTTTTGATGATCTCGGCAGCTCAAGCCATTCTCGCTCTTCGACAGAAGCTGTGGACAATGCATGTTGACGTGTTTTCGTCTTCCATGGCTGGTAGAAAGTGTCTACGTTATTACTGTTATGTACTTTTCGGCTGCATACTGCCAGAGTATACGCAGTCTATGCCATACAAGCATGTCATGTCAAAAAGCAAGCATAGCCGACATGGAGAGGCCGGTGGTGAATCGCGAACTGTGCCACACACCTTTCTAGCGTGACAAAGGTCACAGGCTTGGACGCCGCCATGCGCGGCCCAGTTCTCTTCTGGCATTTGTAAATAATGGGGACTGTCAGTGATGTGACTACGGGACGAGACTCCGCTCAGGTTGGCGACCCGAGGGGGAAGAAGGTGAGTGCGCCAAGGCGTCCGGCTCGGACCCTCCCCGTTGCCGAAACCCGGCTGCTGCCTTCCTGTAGTCGCACGCGTAGGGCACACCAACAACGAACCTGTAGTATCCTCATCGCAATTGCTCAAGCATTTAGTATTTGATGTCAAATTACTCAGGTTTACTTATGGGGTAATGCTGTGCAAGTGTATCACCCCTACGCAGGAAGCTTATGTGGAGAATAGTATTTGTCTGCAGACACCAACTTGCTACCTTCTGTAGCTGCGAATTACAGGAGTACTTAAGCATGTCGGGCACCCATCGTCGAGCCAACACAGTCATACTGAAAGGTTTGATTTGAATTTGGTGAAGTGAAGTCGAGCGACATTGCAGGTAGCCCGCCCGCTTCCAGTAAAGATTGATGCAGCATGCGGCTGCTCCCGCACCTGCATGCTCCCGCAATAAGGCTTGCATCGTGGATGCGCTGCTCTATTCACAGACCGAAATGTGCGAATGGGATGGAACGTACGTGACACGCTGGACCCTGTCGTTGAAGGCTCCTGGGCAGCTGGGCAGGCCGTTACAAAGCGCGGCCCGGGAGCGGTAAGTGGGGATTCAGGTCACGCTTCTGGATGTCGCTACAAAGTTGTTGGATTCCATCATCTTGCGAGTTGAGACAATGCGTTTCTCATTGTCGTACGCATAACAAACCGTAACGTATCCAGTGGGCGCACAGTGAGTCTGTGCATAGAGAAAGACAAATCTAAGTCGCAGAAAAGAGGAACGATTTAGGAAGTATTACTCCATGAGTTCCACCGCAACATGAAAGAAGCGTAAGAGTTGGAGAACATGCCACGCCAAGTGTGGAATTTCGAACGTCAGTGGGCAAACATCGTGCACGTTTTCTCGTTTTTGGAGCGCAGTTGGCCGACTCACGATCGGAAGAGCGAGGAACGGCCGCGAAAGTGTAACGCGTTTACAAAACGTGGGTTTTCCGCCCAAGCACTTTTCATCGGTGTCCGCGCTGCAGAGAGTAACATCTGGGAAGTAACGTGCCTCCGAGGTGCTTGCTTGTCACCCGGAAAGACGAGCTGTTCTCGGATCGGCCTCGCGTTTACGGCGTCCATCGATGCAGTCCACCTCGGCCGCATGAACACGTGGGTCATGAACGTTCATCAGCGACTGCTTTGTTGCCTCGAATTAACGTGTTGTAAATGTCGCTTTTTATCGACACTCTAATTGTTCGCGGTCTTGGGCGGTCCTTGTGCTGCAAACCACGTGCAAGAAGAACTGCCAGTAATGCTATCTCAGTCAATGCATCGTGAGGCCCGACTCGAACCAGGTGCTTGGCAAATGGACGTCTAATGGCCGTCGGCCGGGTATTTCTGTGATTCGTGTTTCTCGGGAGGCATTCCGATGGTAGACTCTGATGTGCCTGGCAACATGGGCGTGTCTTGGAACTTGTGTTTCTGTGTGCGTCTCAGGGTCTAGGTCATACACCCAATCAAATCAGCGCACATCGTACTTCGTGGGGTGAAATATCAAAGCGCTGCGATAAGCAGCAGAGTGCCAATTCGAGATGCCAAAGATAGTCCAGGACAGGGCAAAGACCCTATCAGGCTGGTGCTGATTCAGAGGTGCTGTGCACTGCGCCGGACACGGTTGCATTTGGAACATGCCTCTTTGGAACAGCGCAACAATGGGGGAGCGGAAGAGGCACGTGTGGGGTATGGGTTGCTGGAATGTGGTTGTGGGTCGTGGAGACGCGCTGATATCAGGTGCTTGTTGGCGCGCTGCCTCAAAGTCGAGCGATTACGAGTCTTGAGAGCCTGCGACCTGCTGGCAAGGGGCTCCACTCCAGATGGATGTGTTCGCACGCAATACTCTAGGAAGGGGTTGCTGGGCCAAGTGGCCTGCGGCGAGCGTTGGTGATCCCACGCGACACTTGTCATTGGCACGTTTTCTTCTAGAAACCGTGACTCTTATCTTTTACTCCTAGCTAACAGCCACCACCACGCCAGCACGCTCAACTTCCACCAGAGCCGCCTAGTGGCCGGCACTGTCCCCGGACATGACAGGGCTGACCGCCGCGGGAGCTAACCCGCTCTCAACAGGAAAGAGTACCTGCCCATCCCATGGCCGTCCGCCGTCCTGACGAATGCTGCTGCTTCCATATTTGTTTCTTTATCTCCCACGTATTCACATGTCGGCGTAGCCGTTTCACTTGTCACACCGCTGTCCGGGTACTCCCGTGGGTTCCTGCTGTGTGGTTCTGTATGTAAGTATGATTGCTTATCTTGTACCCCAACCCTCCTTCGGCCCTGCCTGACTTGCTTCTTCCTGTATATCAGTACAGCCTTACCCCCAGCTAACAACCCGCACGTAGACGCCGTGCCGGGTCTCATCCACGCTCAAACACTCGACTCCTTACCTTCTATTCGCAACTTCCCCTGCCGGCTTTCGATGAGCCCCTTGTTCCTCCACCATTTGACAGTTCATGACCACCGCACCGGGTCATCTCCCGATGTTCCTCAGTAACACGCAGCCAAGCGTGAATTTGACTGGAAACCCTGCTTCCGGCGAGGATGCGCAACTTCCTCGTGGAGAATGTAGCTTCATCCAGCCAGAGTCTGATTCGAGCAGTACTTCACGCCAACGTTGCTCGTGTCGGAGCTTCTACCCGGACTCGATCGTGCGTTCACGCTGCGGCTGCGGACATCAAGCATGGCACCACGAAACCCAGCCTCTCTCGGTAGTCTCGGTGGACCAGTTTCTACAGGTCGTGGAGCAAATGAAACTGCTGAAGCACGAGGTTCAGCGACATGAGAGTGTGGAGGAAGACTTGAGGAGAGAGCTTCTGAGGGAGAGAGCGGCAAGAGAGGAGCACTTTCGAACATACAAGGCCTTGGAAGCACGGTTGTACGAGAACATGCGGTTACTGAAGATAACCATGGACGACAGGGTGGAGGCCGTGGTTGACCGGACCTCATCGTTCAGCGATCAGATCAGAGCAGTTCAAGAGCGCCTAACGATGGTGGATGAGGTCACCATGGACCTCGAAAACCGAGTCGACAAAGTTGAGCATATCAATCGTCGTTCTAGGGACGACTCACCGGTGGATTCTACCCGTAGACCTCGCCTATCGCCGCCAAAGGTACTGCCGATGCCTCAGCTTCCTCTCCTGATGCAGCCGCAGCATATGCTCGGCCAGCTTCCAATCCGTACCGACAAAAAGTACTCTTTGACGTGGAATGTTCGGGTCATCTTTGTGCTCCGGAAGTCACAACGATTTGCGTACGACCCTGATAGTGCTGGATACAGACGCTGTGCGTCCCGGAAGCTGCAACAAAACATCGATTTTGCCGGTCAGGATAGCACGTGCTTCGCAACTCGGATTGAAGACGCGTTCAGAGGTATCCTACGCGGCAGAGCCTGGATGCCCCTAGTGGGTCATCGTCCTCCAGACGAACCCTTTGGGCGGATGGCGCTCGCTCAGCTTCCACTTGATCTTGTACACCGGAATCTTTGGGACCACCCCTTCATCGAGGACCATTGCATCTCTCACGACAAGATGCAAGGAGATGTTCTCTACATCGCTCTGCAGCACGAAGACGTGACCTGGAACGAAGTTCGGTTCTTACCACCTGCCCATGGTGTCGACGAAGCTTGTTGGTCCCACGACGAGGAGCTAGACGGCACGGCCAAGTACAAGAGCCTGGACACTGAGATCATGTACGATTGCCAGGATCCTCCTCCTACCTATTCATCTCGAACTCACTCGCTGGCGGACAGGGCGCCTTCCAAACTCGATGTACTCGCGGATTCTGCTGCTATGCTAAGTCCAATCGAGCGTGCGCGTACCCAATCCTCCGTCCTCTCGAGTACGTTGAGACCGTCTCTCGATCGAACCCAAACTGCATCATCCTCCCACTCGACTCACCGATTCCCATCTGAACGAAGCAGTCTTCGGAGTTTCGATTCAGAAATGGCTGATGATGAGCATCGCGACAAGAAGCCAAAGCTCAGGTCCAAGGACAGTGCGACGAATGTAAATGGTACTAGCCATGCGCAACATCCCATGTACGTATCCGGCCGCTCAAAGCGGAAAATGCCTGTAAAGGAGAAAGGGCAAAAGGAACCTCTCCACTTCAACGTGACGAATGTCGCCAAATGGAGGCCGAACCTGCTTCATCAGCATTCATCAAAAGGCAAAGAGGTTGCTCACAGCCAATAATTTTTCTTTTTACTTATTTGCCCTTTTCTGTAATTTGGCGGCGTTCAAGAGCAAAACCTCGTTCCAGCGAAGGATACCCATCGGCGTTTCACTGTACAAATGCGTTCAAAGCACAACCATCTCGTAGCCATCTTCTTCGAATATAGACTGGCCTTTCGGCCTTCATGCATGATACATTGTATCAACGGTATACACAAGACTTACCAACATCTCGATACAACACCAATCTTTTATGCCATAGATTCGTACACTCAGCCCGCGAGGTCATGAAGATCAACTTGCAGGTTACAAGTACTGCACACCTCACAGTAAAAGCCACAAGACCTGGTCTACCACCCCGAGATCGTTGGTTTCAGGAAGGGCAAGAAATCACATGCACTTGGGCCGCGAACTCAAACTTCTCCAAAAGGCCGAAACCCTATCGCCAGTTCCGATATCGCTCAGCCTCAGGACCCACTTTCACACCCGATCGCCCACACCGTGTTATCTCACGCTATTATTGTGTTATTGTGTGGGCGGCGCACTTATCAGTGACATCGTTCGACACTCGAGACGATGCGCAAAGCCAAGCAAAACACGAAGGCACTATTCCTGGCGACCGTTGCGCTCAAGCGTCGCCGATGCCGCCTTTGCCGTGTCTTGTCGTAAGTACGTTGTAGAAATGCTGCTGGAGAGGACTGAAGTTCACGTTCTCCAAAACAAGGTTGCATGCGGGGAAACGAAGTGGAGCGCAACAATCCGCCTATCGTGCTCTTGACACACCAAAACCGCGGCATGCACGTTGGACGGCAACCGTGCAAAGATAATCCCACTTGATGGTATCCAGGGTTGTTTGTGCGGGATAACTCTGGGGTGACTCCCAATTACACGCTCTGCAACCTGATCTTATCGAAGCAACGCGACCATGCTCATGGTTGACAAGTCAACCTCCCCACTTTCGAGGATCTGCGGGACCACACATGAGCAGTGATAGCCGAACAGAAATACCCAACACGAGCAGCTGTGACGCAAGCCAGGTTCGAGCGTATCAAGGGCGGCGAGTCGCCACATCACGATGTACAGAATACGTTGACTTGATGTTGCAGAAAATCCGAAAACAAGCGTGAACGACGCATTCATACCAATTCTACAGATTATCTTAGCTATCCAAGACTCTTGAGTAGAAACTGGCCAAGACCTCTGCGTGTGTCGCTTGACTAGAGTGAGGATCGAAACAAAGGGTAGCTGCCACGTCCGAGCTTTTTGTAGCATGGGACTATTCAACGGTTCTGATTAGCTTGGTAGCAGGTGCAGATAAGACCAGCATGCTGCAAGCCTATGTAACTCCACAGCGACACCGCTTGGTTCTTTGCAGATGAGTGCATGGGGTAGAGCCGTACATACATAGGCTCCAAGCAACTCGCGGTTACGCTTTTTGAGACGAACCTCGTCAACACTCTATCAAAGTCCACCGTAGCGGTGCTTGATCTTATGCGCTGTTGCCCGAACACTGCGAACACTATACCTCTATTGGCAGCACAGCACGGCCACCATGTCCACCAACCAAGATCCTGAGCTCGCAAAGGCCGACTTGAAAGTCACACAGTCCATATCTTCTGGCGATGCTGCGCCTATCCCCATTGAGGGCGACACACAGCATCTGCCGACATACGAACACGAGACAGCGTTGACATGGAAGTTTGACCTCCGCATACTGCCCATGTTGGCATGCATGTATTTGTGCAACGCACTAGACAAGGGCAATCTGGGTAATGCGAAGACGGATGGTATGGACAAGGATCTTGGTTTCAAAGGCAACCAGTACAACATCATGTTGTCGGTGAGTATCATGACACTGGGATTTGGATGCCCGGCTGATAGAAGTCTAGATCTTTTACGTTCCCTATGTCATCTTCGCGCCGCCCGTGGCAATGCTGGGGAAAAAGTACGGACCCCACCGCGTTCTCCCAATCATGATGTTTTGCTTCGGCAGCGCAACACTCCTAGCCTCATCTGTGCAGAATTGGAGTGGTATGATGGCGCTGAGATGGTTCCTGGGTATGGCTGAATCTGCCTTCTTCCCTCTGGTTATTTACTACCTCACTACCTTCTACCGCCGAGGCGAGCTCGCGAGACGTCTGGCTATCTTCTACGCTGCATCCAACATTGCCAACGCCTTCTCGGGGTTGTTGGCTTTTGGAGTGTTCCAGATCAAGTCCAGCCTGGACGGCTGGAGATACCTGTTCATCATCGAGGGGAGTTTGACCGTTTGCTTCTCGTTGTTCGCGTACTGGTACCTTCCGGAGTCAGCACACAAGGCCAAATTCTTGACCGAAGCAGAGAAACAGCTTGCCTACCAACGTATCCAG
This sequence comes from Lizonia empirigonia, assembly GCA_009982855.1. Lineage (NCBI taxonomy): Eukaryota > Fungi > Ascomycota > Dothideomycetes > Pseudoperisporiaceae > Lizonia > Lizonia empirigonia. The sequence goes on along the minus strand of JAADKA010000014.1, from coordinate 654,561 downwards.
ATTGATAGTTCGTCGGTCGTAAACGAGAAATTCAACTTCAAACAATCACTCGGCATCTTCAAGAACCCCTCCACGTACGGCTTCCTCATCATCGAGATGTGCCTTGGCGTGCCTCTACAATCTGTATCGCTATTCCTACCCCAGATTGTTGCCCGCCTGGGATACGACAAGATCAAGACCAACCTTTACACTGTAGCGCCCAACATCGTTGGCGCTTGCGTTTTGCTTATCCTGGCTTTCGCATCGGACCACGTGCGCCTTCGGTTTCCCTTTATTGCGCTCGGCTTCCTACTCACTTTCATTGGCTTTGTCATCTACGCGACTATCGACGTTGAGCACAGTCTCACGGTCGCGTACTTTGCGTGCTTCATGATGACGTGGGGTACCTCTGCTCCGTCCGTTCTGCTGTCGACATGGTACAACAATAACGTCGCGGACGAGAACCAGCGTGTCACTTTGACGTCGATTGGCGTGCCGCTGGCGAATCTTATGGGTGTGGTCAGCAGCAACATATTCAGACCGCAGGATGCGCCGAAGTATATCCCTGCGCTGGCAACTACGGCGGCGTTTGGAGCGACTGGGTGTGTTTGCGCATTGTTGCTCGGCGCGTATATGGTGCTGGATAACGCCAGGAGAAACAAGAATCAGGGTGTGACGTTGAGCGCAAGGGATGTTAGTACGGAGAAGTTGAGGGATGGCCCGAGGAGCGCGGATTTCAGATGGTTTTTGTGAGCGGTAGCTTTGCAGACAGAAGTGTCGTCTGACAGGCAGCAGTACTGCTTTGAAAGCAGCCAGACACCCATTACAATGTTTCGCCTTTCATCTTGAGATGAGCGTACGTGAGACATGCGTAGGGCTGCGCTTCGGTGCGCGTGACTCGCTGTGGCCATCCGGATTTGGCTGAGCGCAAAGTGAGACTGTAAAACTTGAGGTCTTGTCAGCAGAAAGGAGTGCATGGGAATGCATCGATCTGCAGACTCATTGTCTCAACAAGTGTGGCTAGACAGGAGGGTATCCCGAAGCCCAATGCGTAGATGAATAAGACAAGCTATGAGCATAGGAATAATCGCCCGCGTTGGCCGCGGCAATGCGACTAGCGTGCCTCCGTATCTTATCGCCGGAGCTGTGACATGACCAGCCTCACGCGGCCTCACTCGAGTCACACATCACGGGACAGCAGCTTGGAGCTGCCTTGTCTTCTGGCCGAGCCTCAACCTCCTCTCAACACGACAATCCAGGACTCAAGTCCGGGCTGTGTTTCTTCTCCATCTTCTCCATCTTCTCCGGTCGACTCGGCCATTGGCACCGTCTCCGCCAGGCATCCCAGAGCTCAAGGCAGCTCTCCCGCACACGTCATGGCGGTCAAAGGAATGGTGCCCATCTTGGTGGGTATGATGCTGTTGACAGGATGCTGCAACACGCTCTTGACCAAATATCAAGTACACAGCCATCCCGTGCCATGTCATGAACGATGACGAGGCTACCTAGGCACCTGCTAACCTCACCCCAGGACATGCAGTGCATCGGCAACTGTGACTCTCCGAACCCCAAGTACCGCGAACACTTCGAACAGCCCGTCCTCCAGACCCTGCAGATGTTCATCGGTGAAATGGGCTGCTGGCTTGTCATCGGCCTCTTCAAGCTCTGGCAACGCTACGCAGGCGCCCGCGCAGGCTACGAAGCTATCCCGAACGGCGAAGGCACGGCGACACCAGCGAGTGACGAGAGCGATACGGCTGATATTGCGAACCCGCTCAAGCCTGCACACCCGGATGATGAGGGCAGGATCCCTCTTGAGGGCCGCAGTGTGTTCTTGCTTGCGCTGCCTGCGTGCTGCGACATCGCGGGTACGACGCTGATGAACGTCGGGCTGCTGTTCGTGGCAGCCAGTATCTATCAGATGACAAGAGGAGCGCTGGTGCTGTTCGTGGGACTGTTCAGTGTATGGTTTCTCAAACGCCACCTCGGACTCTACAAGTGGTTCTCGCTCTTCGTCGTTGTGTTTGGTGTTGCCATTGTTGGACTGGCGGGTGCCATCACAAAGGACGACAAGGCGACACCGAGTCATCAGGCCATTCACTCTGCCATGACTGATGTTGCGCCGGTCAGGTCACAAGCGCTCATGACCGTCATTGGTGTGTTGCTCATTGCTGGCGCGCAGATCTTCACGGCTACGCAATTCGTGCTTGAGGAGAGGATCATGGAGAAGTATGCGATGGAGCCCATCAAGGTTGTCGGCTGGGAGGGCATTTTTGGGTTCCTTGTCACAACCATCGTGATGATCGTCCTACACTTCGCCGTGGGCACTGGCTACTTCAATGCAAAGGAGGGTCTGTACCAGATGACACACTACAAGGGTATCGCTGTGTCGTCTCTCCTGATCATGATCAGTATTGGGTAAGTCACTTCTATGCACTCCAGCTGACTATGCTAATGCGGCTCAGTGGCTTCAACTTCTTCGGTCTGTCTGTGACTCGCACCGTCTCCGCTACCTCCCGTTCCACTATCGACACCTGCCGCACGCTCTTCATCTGGATTGTGTCGCTCGGCCTTGGATGGGAGACTTTCAAGTGGCTCCAAGTTCTGGGCTTTGCGTGTTTAGTTTATGGCAGCTTCTTATTCTTCGATATAATCCGCCCGCCGTTCAAGGCGTGCATCGAGCGGAAGCCTGAGCCTCTGCTGCCTGAGGCTCCCATCGAACATCACTGATGTAGTTCCAGAGGGGCTGTGTACATATGATAGGAGAGGATTCCATAATGCATCCAATATCGGAGTTAGGCGAGATAATTGAGCATATTTCTTGCAATGCAATGAGATACTCATGTTGACACACTTGTCTTTCATTTTCATTTACGAGAGGCTCAAGAACGAGATGGCGCACGGACCCGCTTGTAACGTGCAGGTCAGAATAGCAGACAGGCCCTCTCAACATCAGGCTTCAAGAAATAGTGCAAAGCTGATGCTAATACTTGTGAACACTCATTTGGGTAGTGATCACTTTCGCATCTTGTTGACGCTCTCGACCATGAGCAGGTGTTTGCCGTTGGCGTCATTCCGTGGTGATGGTCCATGTTGCGCTAACGAGCCAAGACCAGAATTAAGCGAATCCCACTTCGAAATCGGCACATCCACGATTGCGCAGCGACCGCGACCTCGAACTCGACAACCACCAGCAGCTAATTAACCAGCAGCCCAAGTCCGACAATATGGCCACTACTCAGTCCGCAATGTGAGTTGCCCCGCTGCACGTCAAAGTGTGCTTTGCGCGTTCCAGAAAGTGTGCTGACAATGCAATAGCTCCAAGAGGAGAAAGTTCGTCGCTGGTACGCTGCACCCACACCCCTCCCTACGCTGAGAGTGCCCAAGCAAGATTAGATAGGAAGATTGGAGATCCAATAAGCTGGCGGATGCATTGGCGACACCCAAAGAATCACGCGCACACAGCGGCTAACAACCCCCACAGACGGTGTTTTCTACGCCGAGCTGAACGAGTTCTTCCAGCGCGAGCTTGCTGAGGAGGGTTACTCCGGCGTCGAGGTCCGCGTTACGCCCACCGTCACCGACATCATCATCCGCGCCACCCACACACAGGAGGTCCTCGGAGAGCAGGGTCGCCGCATCCGTGAGCTCACCTCGCTCATCCAGAAGCGCTTCAAATTCCCCGAGAACTCCGTCTCCCTGTACGCCGCCAAGGTCCAGAACCGTGGTCTGTCCGCCGTCGCTCAGTGCGAGTCCCTCCGCTACAAGCTCCTCAACGGTCTCGCCGTCCGAAGGGCCTGCTATGGTGTCCTCCGCTTCATCATGGAGTCTGGCGCCAAGGGTTGCGAGGTCGTCGTCTCCGGAAAGCTTAGGGCCGCCCGTGCCAAGAGCATGAAGTTCACTGTAAGCACCGCCCGCGCCGGTTGCAGTTGGACTTTCGTTCTAACACATGACAGGACGGATTCATGATCCACTCCGGTCAGCCTGCTAAGGACTTCATCGACGAGGCCACCCGCCACGTCCTGCTCCGCCAGGGTGTGCTCGGTATCAAGGTCAAGATCATGCGTGGATCTGACCCCGAGGGCAAGGCCGGCCCATCCCAGACCCTCCCCGACTCCGTCACCGTCATCGAGCCCAAGGAGGAGCAGCCCGTCGTCCAGCCCATGTCCCAGGACTACGGCGCCAAGGCCATCGCCGCCCAGCAGGCAGCGGACCAGGCCAGGCAGGCGGAGCAGCAGCAGGGTGAGGGCGAGGCCGCCCCCGCCGCTGAGGAGCAGTAGATTGCAGCATGATTGCAGGTCGCATGAGGTTATGAAAAGGCATTTAGCGGAAGCTTATGATGCATCTTCCTTTGCACATTCGGAACGGACTGGGCTGCTTTTGATTTTGAATGGGCGGTCATGGAGTCCATATACACTCTTCGATACACCCAAATACCAAACACCAAAACATGGCTCTGGCCCACTGATGTGGTTCGACTTGGACATTAGTTTCTTGCATTGTTCGTTGCACGATGTGGCTGACATTAATAGCGCGTTCGACTTGACCTTTTCACCCATCCGACACCGACAGTACGAACTGCATGTATTCAGATATCTTGGCGCTCATCATTCATTCCAGCATCGTCATTCTCACCGCTTTGATCACACACGTCAACGACCTGGTCGTCACTTCCATCGTCATCTACTACAACGATGTTCAAAAGAGGGGCCTGTATGCATCATCACGAAAGACATAACTCGACCCGCATTCTGCGCGTGTCGCTCAAGCACTAAATTACGACTAACACAGTATTCACGGTCAGAAACCGCATCACAGCAAGGAACATCCACAGGTTCAGAAATATCTACAAGAGGGCAACAGCATCAAAACATCCCTCAAATGACCTTGAAAGCACCCATACCCTCCATGACCTGACCGCTACTCTGCACCATCAAATTCCAATCACAGCTGCTCCCCAAGCCCGCATTGTCGATCCACATAGGTTCCCAGTAGAAAATGCCCGTCCCCTTGCCGCCCGGCACAGCCGCAATGCGCTTCGCAACCTCCTGCATCCAGACGTACTGGCCTGCAGCCGAGACGGGGATGAAGCTGGTGTCTGCAGGAAACGCGTATTTGGGGTTCGGGCACGAGGACGGCCAGTTGGTCTCGGCAACTTGCACTTCCTTGCCGTACTTGTTGGCCATCTGGGAGAGCGAGGAGGCGATGTTGCTGAGCGTCGCGTCAGAGTTGTAGAAGGGGTAGTAGGATACGCCTTGGATGTCGAAGTCGGAGAGCGAGAGGCCGCCGCCGGAGCCGAGGACTTGGTCGTACCACCATTGCTTGCGGGTGTTAGTTGTGAGGTCTGTTCGAGAGCGGGAGTCGGCTTACTTGTGTGCCCCAGTAGAAACCGTTGTCGAGATGGATCATGATCTTGGGCTTTGAGGAGAGTGAAGACTCTTTTACAGCCTTGCTTGCGCTCTTCAGCAGTGCGGCTACGTTCTTCGGTCCATCGGTATTGCTCAACTGCCCGATCGGCCAGAGCAGTCCGGCCGTGATCTCATTGCCAATGGACACGATGCTCAGCGGGATGCCCTCGGACTGGAACCTGTTGAGAACGGACTTGGTGTAGTCGTACACCTGCTGGATCAGCGCCTCGCGATTCAAGCTCTTCCACGCAGCAGGCACGACTTGCTTTCCTGGGTCCGCCCAGTTGTCACTGTAGTGGAAGTCTAGGTAGATCTTGAGGCCAGCCGCCTTTGCACGCTTCGCGAGCTTGATGTTGTAGTCGAGGTTGTAGTTGCCGTCGGACGGATTTACCCAGATGCGCTGGCGGACGGTGTTGACGCCCGTGTTCTTGAGAATGGTTTCGAGGGGCTGCGTCTGGCCTGCAGAGTTCTTGTATTGCTTGCCGGCCTTTTCTTCGACAAGGAGCGACGACCAGTCGACACCCTTGTAGGGCAGAGCGGCGAGCGCTGTAGTTGCAAATAACAGGGACAGGAGGGATGGGAGGCGCATTTTGGGTTGTGTTTGTAGTCGATGAAAGCAGCGTCACTTGACCAATGCACTCAACCCGACTTTATACTCCCCCACTTCCAGACCGTGCCCTCTCCCCTCCCAAACATGTACAAGTATATGTCAGACTAACCTATTCCCGTGCGCCCCATCGCGGACACGGTCTCCGCCAGTCCTCCTACGGTTGATCTCCCTCAGCACAGAACGTCATAGCTCAGCAGCGTGACACCGTTCCAAGTAAATGGCATATTGTGGGGTAACCTCCTGCCAAATCCTGCAGATTGGAGGAATCCCCAGGATCCCGGAGAAAATGAAATGAGTGCTATTAATATCGACATAGTCAAATGCCGAGCCGTTGTACACTAGACGCGAGGAAGGGTTGCCGGATTGGGGGCGGAAGGCTAAAGAACCGAGATCGTCGTTGCTTTGGGTAGGTTCTGGTGATCCCAAGGTGCTGTGAAGGGCTTCTGGAAGGCGGCTACATGAGGCTGGCGTGGTGATTGTGAGGGTTGTGGGAGGGCGACCAGGTTGAGGGTCGTGTGGTTAAGCTTCAGCTCGGGAGCGCGATGGGAGTCTAGGCTGACCCGGAACGGGATGTCGCCCCTGGATGTTTCGATTCGACTTGTAAGGCGTGGGAACTTAAAAGAGGGTCAAGTGGTCCTGGTGGTAGGAGCGATAGAAACGGAGGTTTGGACTGCGGGAGGACAATGTCTTAGCTCGTGCAGTATTTGGATACTTGTAGACGGCCTCCGGCAACTTGATGCAACTGCCCAAAGTTTTCTTTCTCTTTTTCCAGTTTACTCTAAACTCAATCTGAAGATAACATAGTACAACTAAACCAAACAATTACAATTCTAGTCTTCAAGCATACGATAATAGGTGCTCACTCCTATGAATGTAGCACTCTTGTACATAGGTAGATAAGACTGAAGTGCATATACTTCCCTCCGACCTAGAGCCCCACACCTTGCCAACTTGAGTGGAAGACCTTCTGTGAGCTACTGACGTTGATTTGACGTTTTCTGAGAAGATCTGGCCATAAAAAAAACCGAAGTGCTGTAGACTTCTGCTAAAGGGAAACTACAGCGGCCGCGGCTTCGAAAAAAAATCACTTGATTCGACCCAGACTTGAACTGGAGACCTTCAGTGGACTAACGATGTTAGACTGACGTGATAACCAACTACACCATCGAACCGTTGTTGTGTTTGATGAAAAATAACTAGCTAATACAGTACCTATCGAAGCCAAATAAAGGTGACGAGTGGCATTTGATCCAGGAACGCCAAACTTCACCATTCCACCCCTTTTCCAATTCCATGGAGACATCGACCTCCGTTGCGTCTGCATTTTCGTATCTTTCGAAGTGGAGACCCCACCCCAGAAAATTTGCTGTTGGCCTTGTGCGAATCGAGGTAAGCTCCAAAGATGTCTTGTCTCGATTGGCAGATGGCCGTGCTGGCATTCGAAGCACCGCGCCGATAGTGTTTGATACCGAGAGATTGTAAGTAAGACTGTTACAAACTTGCGTGCTCATGCTCTGTTAACGGTGATCATCCTGCGCAGATGTAGTCCGTGCGCACCACGCGTTGTGTACTCCATCTCTTAGGTGCGACCTTTTTACTCCTTCTCAAGACATCAGCATTGTTTTGCATCCTTCTAAAACAATGGGGACGCTTCGAAAACTGCAATGATGCTAGTTCGAACTCGAGCGGTGTCGGTCGTCGAAAGTCGCTCCGGAAATACAAAACCATGTTGCTCATGCGACAAAAGGTCACACGGGCGACGGCCGTTTTGGCAGATGGCGTCTAGCGTTATGTACTCCAGCCACAAGGATCTTTCGAGCGGAGTTGAGTGCGGAGTTGCATGCGGTCACACGATTGGCGGCATAATGAGCCGGTTCCGTTGAGTGCGAAGAGGTGAGAGAATGAGAATGATGGGGAGCAACCAAGCAGGACGGCAAGCTGCGAGTACGGTGTAAGCTCAAGTACAGAGTGACCGATGACACGCTCGTGGTTCACGCGCTGGGACAATGTGGAGCTACTCGTGCCATGACACACGGCCGGGTTGGGAGCTCGAGAGCTCGAGGCTGCTTGCTGGCCCAAGCTTCACGACCGAACCGTGGGATCCATCATCTCTCAACCAATTCTTCGTGTATTGCTTGTGCCGCGTTTGGTCAATTGCTCTGACTTTTCTGACAGCGCATCTCGTTCTTCGTTTGTCATTTTTCTGCCTCAAAGTCACGGAACTCTGAAAGTTGCGAGCCCCTTTCGCACTTGTCAAGCTCCTGCAGGTGCCCAGTAGTTGCCGCTTCGCGTTCGGTACAGTGATCGGCGCAAGCTTCACATACGTCGTTGCGGGGAAGCTAGCAGGAAGGTCGCTTTTGATCAGGTGTCCGAGACAGTCTCTTTCTCCCTCTCCACTGTTGTGAGAATTGTTGCATTTTTGCCGTCAATATGGCGCAACCTACGGAAGATGTGTATTGCACGGTAAGCTTTCTGGGCGACAGCTGAGAGGCACGAGCTGACCTGGTCTACAGCTTCTCATGAGCGACTCCTACTTGCCTGGTATGTACCGCCGCTTGGACCTTGGAGCCCACGTGTCAATGTCACTCGACATGGACTGTAAGAGTCTGCTGCTAATTACGCACATCAGGAGCCGCTGTCCTCTCCCATTCTCTACGCGATGCCGGCACGACGAAGAAGCTGGCCGTGATGGTTACGCTGGAGTCACTCTCAGCCGACACCATCACCGAACTCAAGTCGCTCTACGACTATGTAATACCCGTCGAACGTATACGCAGCCCAAACATGGCCAACCTCTACCTTATGGGCCGACCTGATCTGTCCTTCGCTTTCTCGAAGATCGCCCTGTGGAGACAAACGCAGTTTCGCAAGATCGTCTACCTTGATGCCGATGTAGTAGCATTAAGGGCGCTCGATGAGCTATTCGATATCGATGCACCCTTCGCAGCAGCGCCAGACATTGGCTGGCCAGATGCATTCAATACTGGTGTTATGGTCATCAAGCCAGACATGGGCGAGTACTGGTCCCTGCAGACCATGGCAGCTATTGGTGACAGCTTCGACGGTGCAGACCAGGGACTGCTGAACCAATACTTCGAGCATCGTCCATGGCAGCGCCTCAAGTTCACATACAACTGCACGCCAAACGCCGAATACCAATGGGAACCAGCTTACAGATACTACAAGCGGGACATCAGCGCTGTGCACTTCATTGGCAAAAACAAGCCGTGGTCTGAGAATCGCACAGCCGGGAGTGGTGTTTACGGCGAGCTTCTGGCTCGATGGTGGGCAGTACACCACAGGCATCTACATGACAGGCCACACGCGACTCAGCAAGGAACACAGACGAGTTTGACGGCCATAAATACTGCCCTGCAGCCCCAAACCATCCCTGACATTACCATCAATGATCCTGCCCCTACCGCCGAGCCGTCCATGACCGACCCTAGCGAGGTGGCTGAGGATATTGACCAGGGCCTGGTTCAACCAACGCCCACGGTGCAGCAACGCAAGTTCTCTGCACCGGAAATGGAGTGGGATGCGACCAAGTTCGAACCGCCAGTGCAATCTAAGCCTGAGGCGGCCAACTTCCCTCGCGAAACATACACTTTCAACGACAGCAAGCAGTTTTTCAAGGCTCCACCAGCCTACCCGGAGCCGCCCCGAGACATGTGGTACAAGATTCCAGACACCAAACCGAAACCGTATGAAGCACCGAAACCCATTTTCCCTTGGGAGAAGGAAGCTACACGACCCAAGCCTACACGTGTTTTCGCGGAAGATTATCCGCCAGAACCTACTCCAGTACCAGCACCGGCATCTGAAGTATCAGAATTTGAGGCTTCACCGGTCTCTGAGTTCACGACAACACACTTCGACAACGATCAAGAACCCAGAAGAGCAAAGCCTACCCGGGTGTGGAGAGATGAGCCTTATGACTTCAAGCGAAAGACTGCCGAGGAGTCATGGCAAGCTTTTTCGCAGAGCAATGCTAATGCGTGGGACAGCGTTCCTGGGATTGACTCTTATGTACGGTCAATCATGGACTCACAAGTAAAGAAAGGCAAGGTCCAGGTCTTGCAACAGGCAACTGGAACAGACGACATAAGCTCACCCACAATCTCCCGCAAAGAACGCCGCGAGAGTCTGATAATTACTGATTTCCCATCGGCCGTGGAACGTCCCAGCTTGCCAGTTACCCCAGCACCTTTACGACGTCCAAATTTCTGGGGCGAGGGAAGAGATGAAGCGGGCGAATTGCCGGCAGCAGAGGGCGTGCCGGAACAGAATGAATGGGTATGTCCACAGTGCGGCTTCTCCTCTTCCCATGCGTCCGCTTTTGGTCGCCGTCGTGGCTCGTTTCCGCCTGCAAGAAAGCAAGTCGAAGCTCCCTCGTCCACTGTTTTACTCCTCAATGATGCGATTGGTTTGAAGCAGTATGAAGAGAAAGACTTGATAGACTTGAAGGATGAAGCTCCGCTTGGAGATGAAAAAGAAGCAGCGCAAGAGGCTCTAGAAGAAACAGAGGAGGAACCACAAGCCCTACAGACTGTAGCACCTAAAGCTCGCGGCGGACTCAGCTCCACCGGCGTACCACTGGCGTCTTTGACCGATCCAAGCCTTTTTGAGTCGAGTCTAACTGTGTTTCAAGAATCCAGAAGCGAAGCTCGAGCAGCTGAGAAGATCCTCACTTGTTGAGTTCGAACATCTCAAGAAAGACGAACACCCAGATCCGCCGTTGCGTGCGCTACCAGAACACTCTGTTCTTGGTGACGAGCATGGTAAAGAGCTTGAAGTTGGTGGCATTGTCGTGGCCAAGAGCGATCGACCAGCAGCACGGTTCTCGACGAGACAGACCTCTACCGAACAGGCCACATCAAGTCAACACACTTCGCAATCACACTCAAAAAAACAAAATAAAGGCAACAAGACAGGCTTCACCATGGACGACTTTGGTACCAGCTTTAACAAGAAGGAGAAAGGTGGGGACCTTCTGAGTTCCGGTCCAACTTCCTCATTTGAGGACACTGCTCCTGTGGAAGCATATCCAAAGGTCGAAGGCTTTGCTGAGCACGATTTTGGTGGGGACAGCACGAATGAGCACGAGATCCAAAATTCCAGCAGCTCTACAAATCACTCGTCATCTACCACACGGCACTCGATTGGGCCTGGTCATGAAGTCACACCGGATGGACGCATCAAAGCTGGAGATTTGACGTTCAACCTGCCTGGATTTAACTCAGAGAGCACATCTGATCTCGTATCTCCTGTAGGTGAAGCGCTGAGCCCTACTACAACTAGGGAAGGAAAGAGCGGTCAGGGCGTAACTTAAGTGCCCATGAGGTATGCTACAACGGAGCCAAAGCGGTGCCTTATCTCTGATCGTCTCGTCTCTTTGCATTTTTCACATCGCGGCTTTCTTTCTTTTTCTCCCCTCCTCTGGTTGAACAGTAACGGCAGCATTTTGCATTTGCATTAGCATTGCATAGCGATGTAGCGCATGTGACCATCTTATGTTCTTTGGTTTTGTTCGTACATATTTGCGGATATATATGCATGATTTTTGGGGTCATGCAATAATACATGATGAATCATCAAATATTCGAAGACCAATCGTATTGTCCTTCACCAAAGTTCCAAGCATCAAAAGTAAGCGCTCCTATGGATATCAGACGCATTGTGAAAGGGATACTGAGCCTTGCTTCTGAGCTGTCAATTGGTTCCTCAAACCTTCTGGGCATCTTCTATCTACTGGACCTGGAACATGACAAAGTAACCACAACGTACGAGCCACGGCAGTACAGGGTTTTTCCTAGTATCGTTTTTTTCACACGCAGGTGGTTACATAAGAAGTGGGACCTGTATTTAGCTGCCGAGGCACTCTTTTCATGAACTTGCACGCTTCGCAAAGAAGCACCATTAAGCTTGCGGTCAAGGCTTGTCATAGATCTTGCCATTCCCATTGCGCAGATGTGCTGACCGCATAGTGAAGCTTGGACCAATCGATAGGTGATGTTGTCGAGAGTTTGACGCGTGATGCTCCCTCCGCTGTCCGCCACAGCAATGTCACGTCTGCCCCACCAAGCGCCCCTCACCTGGCTCAAAGCAACTGCGCGCACTTTCACACCTTCCCGTTTTACGCCGGCTTATCCACCGACAATAAGCGCGCACCGTATTGGCCGCAACTTCTTTTCTTCTACATCGGCGGGAAGACTTTCTTCTACAATTGAACGCTTCGACAAGTACACCCCAGAACGCTTACCAAACGCCGACTGGCCCTATCTATACCACAAATATAACAAAATGGCGAACCTCGACCCATACTTCCAGCAGGTGGACTCTCTGCAAGACAAGTTCATCGAGAGGCTCAGGGAGGCTGTTGCCATTCCCAGTATCAGCTCTGAGGACAACAGGAGGCCAGATGTCGTCAAGGTACGTCGGCGCACTCCGTACTTGGGATACCACGGGACTAATAAGGACGACAGATGGGCCACTGGCTCGCGGACCAGATCAAGGCACTCGGTGGTGAAGTCGAGCTACGTGAGCTTGGAAAGCAGCCCGGACGTGAGCACCTCGAGCTCCCACCCTGCCTCCTCGGACGCTACGGAAACGACCCTAAGAAGATCAACGTTCTCGTTTACGGGCACTACGATGTCCAGCCTGCAAAAAAGTCGGACGGCTGGGCGACCGACCCTTTCACACTGAGCATCGACGACAAAGGCCGCATGTATGGTCGTGGCAGCACAGATGACAAGGGCCCCGTTCTGGGCTGGCTGAACGCAATCGAGGCACATCAGAAGGCCGGCGTTGAGCTGCCAGTCAACCTGGTCATGTGCTTCGAGGGTATGGAGGAGAACGGTTCAGAGGGTCTGGACGACACTATCCGCGCCGAGGCGAAGAAGTTCTTCAAGGATGTAGATGTCGTGTGCATTTCGGACAACTACTGGCTGGGCACAGAGAAGCCGTGTCTCACATATGGTGTCCGTGGATGCAACTACTACTCGATTGAGCTCGCAGGCCCTGGCGCTGACCTTCACTCTGGCGTCTACGGTGGCGTCTCACACGAGCCCATGACTGACTTGGTCCGCATCATGAACTCGTTTGTCGACCCCGATGGCAAGATTCTCATCAAGGGCATCGACGAGCTTGTCGCTCCTATGACTGAGCAGGAAGAGGCACTCTACCCTCCTATTGCATTCACCATGGACGACTTGAAGGAGTCGCTCGGCGGCGAGGTCTCGATCCACAGCACCAAGGAGGCGGCTCTCAAGGCCAAGATGAGGTACCCCTCGTTGTCTCTGCACGGTATTGAGGGTGCCTTCTACAGCGAAGGAGCCAAGACTGTCATTCCTGCAAAGGTCGTTGGAAAGTTCTCCATCCGCACTGTGCCCAACATGGAGATCGACCCTGTTACCGAGCTTGTTGAGAAGCATGTCAACGAGGAGTTTGCCAAGCTGAAGTCAAAGAACAGGATGAAGTTCAACGTTCTCCACTGCGGTAAGTGGTGGGTCGAGGACTTCAACCACCCCAACTACACAGCTGCTGCCAAGGCGGTTGAGAGGGTCTTCGGCGTCAAGCCAGACATGACCCGTGAGGGTGGCAGTATCCCAGTCACTCTGACATTCCAGGAAGAGCTTGGCAAGAACGTCTTGCTGCTGCCGATGGGAAGCTCGACAGATGCCGCGCACTCGATCAACGAGAAGCTGGACAAGAGGAACTACATTGAGGGCACCAAGCTGCTTGGAGCATACCTGCACTACGTCGGTGCTGAGCTCAAGCGGGAGTAGGAGGATTGTGACAACGTCGCTAAACGCGAACGTCGCAGCGAATATTGAAGACCAAATGAAATATACCCATCCATCACTACATCTCCCAAACGTTCTTGCTGTGCTTTGTAGGGTGTTGATGTGTGTCGCGTGCGTGCTTCCAGACATTGCAAGCCGGGGAAACATCGGTTAAAAATTCGCTCGAGGGTCGCTGCAACTCACCCTTTCACAGCCATCACCCAACCAGCCGTCGACGCCCAGCTCACGCGTCCAATTGCACAATGTCGGCCAGCAAACCCCTCCTCCGCACATGTCTTTCGACACGGCAGCCCTCGCTCCTCCCCCGTGTGCAATGCCGCCACGAATCCACGAAACGACGACACATGAAGCTTCTCGCGCTCCCAGAAGCACCATCCTACACGCCCTCGCGCCCCGAACCCTCATTAATCTTCAACCCGCCATCATCCGCACCGAGCGTCTATCACACTCCGCTCAAATTCCTGCCCAAGGATGACAAGAGACGGCAACTCTACTCGGCAGCACTGAGCTACTCCAACACCACAGCGCTGCGCAGACAATCCTCCCCGTCGCCGCCCCCGGCACACCGCTCTCCACGGGCTCGCACCTGCCGCCGCGCCCGAGCGCGAGCCTGCCAGCCCCCGTGCGGTCACCCTACGAGAAAAAGTACCACCTCGACGAAGCGGCCATCGAAGAGATACGGCGACTGCGCCTGGGCGACCCAGACAAATGGACGCGCGTCAAGCTCGCAGAGAAGTTCGGCTGCAGCCAGTTCTTCGTCGGCATGGTGGTCAAGGTGCCCGAGAAGGCGGAGCGGGTGAGCCAGGAGCACGCCGAGGCGCGGGAGAAGTGGGGGAAGAGGAGGAAGATGGCGCGCGAGGAGCGCGAGAGGAGAAAAGTGCTTTGGGGCCGGGATCTTTAGATCTTGAGATGAGCTTCGCAATCGTTTTTCACGATCCCGCGGGATTTTGTGCGCTGCCGATTCCGCGCAGCACGTGCAGCGCGACCAGGATTCCGCTCGCTTGTAAATGGATGGGGGCCGCGGTGTTGTACAAAAACTGTTCTTGCATGATTTTTTGTAGGATAGCAGGGCTAGACTGCGCGCATGGGCCCGCACATGCATATTCAGGAGCTATTGGACGAGCTGTACTTATTGTAACATACTGTTGTCAAATGGCAAGATGAGAAATCCCTAGCGCGGCTTCTGTGCGCCTCGTGTGTCGTCTGCTGTGTGCGGCCCCACGGTGTGAGCTGATTTACTAGAACATTGCTCGTGGCGCAGATAGTGACATAGGGAGGTTTTCGGTCGACGAGGGGAGGCAGTCATGTTACAACTGACTGGAGTCCTGCAAGTCTTGTCTGACTGTAGCCAGTGTTCTCTTTATAATCTCCACCTCTGACAGTTTGAAGCAGATTGGTGGGTCCTTTGTCACGCCTCTGAGGCAACAAGCCCACACGGGAGGTGCGCAATGCACTCACAGCGAGATCGATTTTTTTCTCATTTCATAGAGCATTGCAACTGTACTGGAGGCCTCCAGCGCAAGTCCACACAGCAGAAGCGCCTCACCGATCCCTCTCCACACTGACACCTTCTCTCCCAATCCGGAAAACAAATCCCTCCCCGTCTCGCGCTCCGAGTCCAGTCCCAACCTTCCAGCATTCGAACCGGCCCCTCTCCACAACTTCCCACCTCTGACTCCTCTCGGCCTCAGCTTGCTCGACACTCATTTCTGGCGCGAACTTCAGCACTTCCACTCTCCGCACCGCCAGCCGGGTGACGATCATACCGCTAGGCCATGATGTCGGGAGCGCAGGTCTGAACGATGTAGGGAGTATGGAGGGGGAAGTCAGGATTACATTGCAGGAGAGCAGGGTGGAGAGGCTTGCGATCTGCGCGGTGAGCGCTTCGGAGGCTGCACTCAGTGGGTTGACATTACCGGCAGAAGGCGCGCTGGAGTGAGCGGCGCGGAGGGACCAAGCAAAGGCGTCGATGTCTTCGAGGATGAGAAGTTGGATGCGGTGAAATGTGCTCTTGTGACGTATGGGATCGAAAAGGTAGTCTGGCAGCGAAAGCAGAGTTGCAATCATGGAGTCCCAAGATTGCGGACGAAAGATGTGCACGTGGTCGAGGCAGCGGGCGGTTAGATTGCGAAGGTTGTCCTCGACGCTGGTGTCGAGAGTGGAGAGAGGGGCCGGTAGTTTTGAGGTGAGAAGGTGCAGCATTACGGATGCGAGGCGTGGGACGCTAAAGTGGTGGAGGGGATCGAAGAGGATGACGGCAGCATCATGGCCGTTGAGATCTGTGATAGCTTCGAATGTAGCGGGGAGGATAGCGTGGGCTATGATCAGGTACAACAATGAGGTTTTGCCGGCTCCTGAAGGGTGGTGTGCTGGTGGTGGTGACACCAACTCTAGAATTGTTGGCGATGAGTCTGGTATCAGGTCATCGAGCGCTGAGAAGCCAAACACAGCTTTTCCTGGGCTTGCTTCGGTATAGCTGCTGATGGGAACGTTAGTTTACTGTTCTCGAGAGATGCGCTCACCAAAGTACCTAGGTACTCCCTAGTCAAGAGTATGCTCAAGACAGTTGAAGAATACCTACTTTTCAGACTCCAGCGCGCGAAGTGAATTGAGCGTCTGAGAAGACCGTTAACATCGATGAAAAAATATAGTCGTTATGACCACCATCCTACCGAGCTCAAACCCTCAACCTCGACATCCAACAACAGCTTATCACCCAACTTCCTCGCTTCAGCATCACCATTCTTCGTCATCCCTTCACAAGCCTCCAGCTCTTTCTAACCCCACTTCTATCTCTTTCCATCAATCTCGGCTCTTTTTAATGGCACCAGCAACGCCCATTTACCCCCTCGGTGCCCTCGAGTCAGAAATCAACGTCCTCCCAAACGGGAAGCCACGGAAACCGCCTGTGCGGCTGGGCGATTGCGCGTTGAAGGAGTTGGTGCAGTACAAGTGCAATATCGAGCTATCCGAGAAGACGGGAAAGCCGAATGTTGTTTGTGAGCCGGTGGTAAGGTTGCTGAGACAGTAAGTGTTGATCCTGTGAGGTGAGGGCGAAAGGTCTTGGCGTTCGCTGTGGTAGTAATGACGGCGCTGATTTGGTGGGGCAGGTGCGAGAATGGATTGAGCGTTGAGACAACAGCTTGGGAGGGGTGGAAGGCAAGGCAGGAAGGCAGCGAGAGGGTGGGATAATGGTTGTGTGGTGTTGAAGTCGAGGCTACACGTGCATGACAGTGCACAGGTTATGAGAGACAATGTTCAACTCGATTGCTGCTCTTCTGTTGCCCGAGGGCTATAGTACAACTTCTAACATTTACTGAACGCCGTGCATATGCTTGAAAAGCCCATCCTCGGGCACGCCGCACGTGTATGCAAATCCTAAACGCCGCGCTGTAAAAAATGCTTCGAAATCGATCATTATGCCTCGAAAACGATGTTTTAGGCACCTCTGGCCGACTTTCGCCAAAACCTTTGGTCATAGTTGACATGCACACCCTCCTCAAGGTTGACGTTCCGGTCCACAATGGGCGGCCGTAATTGTCTTTCAACGAGGGGCGCATTCCAGTCTTCATCGTCAGCCTCGGCCTCGGCCTCCTCCTCCCTTGCGCGTTGCTGTGCTTCGTTCTTCTCCTGTTCTTTCTCTTCGTTGAGCAGGTCTGTCATTGCTTCCTGCCATAGCCTGTCGCTCTCTTTCATGCGCTTGCTTCGTTTCCGTTTGCCGGCAGTTTGTTTCTGTATGCCTGCCTTTTGCGCTGCCATAAGCTTTCGCAAGCTCTGTTCTGCCAATATGCCCTCCTCTGTCGCCTTCTCTCGGATTTTGCGCGGATCATTTTCTCGGTTGGTAAATACTGGGGTGGCTTTGTAAGTGTTCTTTGATGGAAATGGTGGAAAATGCTTCGGTATGTATGGTCGTGCTTCTTTGTCCGCTTTTCCGGACAGGTCAGGGCCAAGTAACGCGTCGATACTGATAGGTTGTGGTTCAGGAAGGGCAGGAGGTCCGAACTGCGGCTGTAATATAGAAGGGGGGACTTCGCCTGTATCGAGGTGTGGCTCGAGGGCTGCAGAGCCTGCAAGACCGACATTTGCGAGCGCGTATATCCAATCGTGAGCTACCGTCTCGGTTCGCCGCGCGCTTGTCATTGACATTCGCACGTTTGCCAGGAATTTAGTCATGTCTACGCTGTATTAGCCAAGCTCTGCCTACGCGCAGAAATGCCGTACATGAGTCGACCAGGCCGCGAAACTCTTCCAGCGCATCTGGTCGCGCGCTATCAAAGCCCAGCGTCTTGCATTGTATGGCTATTGCGCGCCGCAGCTGTTGGTCGTAGAAATCTTTGCTATCGCCAAAACTGAATTCTGCGCTGATAGGGTCGACGATGTGCTGCACGGGTTGCGTGTGATGTAGCTGATGCAAGACTTTGCGCTTCTTCAACGGCGCGCCCTGATGTGTCACGCCCTCTCCGCCGTGGGGTCTCTTCATGGCTGCGATTGCGCCTCCGCTGCTGGCGCTGGAGGGAGATATAAGGCCTGGCATATGCTATATACGCGACGGGGAGGCAGAGGATGCTGTGCGGGTGCCGGCTGCGCAAGGTGGGCGTGGAGAGTGACGTCGCATGTGGTGCCCACGCGATTGGGTTGTCGTATTACGAGTCGGAGGTGAGAGCGTGGACGGTGGAGAGGTCTGCAGCGGTCGCAGAGCGTTGCGCACGCGACAATAACTATTGTGACGGCGCTGCGTGTGCGATCGATGTGTGCCGTCGACGTTCCTTTCACCTGGATACAGACTGCAGCCTTTCAATGCATGCAGTTCCCCAGGCGCACGGGCCAGCGCCAAGGACGATGACTATCGAACCACCACTGAGCGACAACTTCAGTCGACTGACAGACGACCTTTACCAGCTACCGCAACCCGCACCCCCGCCGCAAAACTCTCCACTCCCCACAAACCGACCTTGCAATGGCCTTCAAACCGATTACTGGCGTACGTGCTGCCATTGGACGTGTTGGGCGGCCGTGAACGGGAGACTAATGACTGGAACAGATGCTCCGCCGTCAGGTCGTGCTCGACCTTTCCGTTGCCATGGGTGCGTTTGAAGATAGCTGCGTTCTTCCAGAGCTTTTCGCCACTCCGTGAAAGTTCTGGGCGACGCGCGCGCAGTCTGGGAGAGCTCGGCTGACAGTCAATTGCAGGTCTTGGTGTGACCGCTGGCTACGGTTGGTGGTACGGTAAGTTCACAACAACTCCTCCTTCGTCGCAGCCTGCCATGGGCTTCAATATTTGCGACAAGAGGCTTACTTTTCGAAGGCTACCACGTCCCCGCTGTCCGTCACCGCGACGCTTTCTACCAGAAGCTCGAGGACGAGCGTGCCGCAGCTCTCGGCCAGAAATAAGCAACAGTACCTCACGAAACAAGATCTCCTATATTCTGAGAAGGCGAAGATGTATAGAGGGCTGCTGGAACTGGGACCAGATGTATCATAGGTGGGGCGTATCCCCCGAAAGCATGCCATATCGAAATCAGCCAAGTCAACACCAACGCCATTTACTCATCTCGCGCGCTGTTCTCATCACTCATCACTCATTGTCTTTTTGTTTATCACACGCATCGTTACAGCTGTCGCGTAACGGGCAGAGTACATGCTGTTGGTTAGCTATGAGGTCCTAGCCTATCTGCTGTCTGTGCTAGCCTGTGCTAGGTCAGGTATGACGGAAGCTCTTCTGTGTCCAGCCAGTAACATACTCTACCGCGGCCTGTTCTGAAAAGCTTTTTTTGAAATTGGCTACAAGGCCCCCGTACTGCGTCGGCGTGAGCTCGGGCAGCACAATGCCCTCTGCTCATCTCAATCATGTTGGGTCTTTAGAGACAACAGAAAGGTTACAATTAACTCACTTCACAGGGCCGATATCGGTTGCCTCCAGAGCATCGACTTCAATCACATGTTTACAGCTTCTCATATTCTGTACTAAAGCCTCAAGCCGGATTCCCTCCGTACCTAAACGTCGACATGAAGTGTGCGGGCATGGGATGAGCCGGGCCTGCTACTCTCAGAAGTGTCTGGCGAGTTGAGGCCTTCCTGCATGCATACTTGTTGCGAGTAAGTTTACGCAAGAAGGGAACCACCACACCCCAGATGCTGTGCGGAAGTTTCTGGGACTCGAATGTTCTAATCCCCTACATGGCCCCAGGTTCGCCGCAGCCAAGTAGTACGGTGAAGCTCGTTGTTGCATAAATGGTAATTTACGGAGTTGTGTTGTTGAGGATGCTGTTTTGCTAATCGTGATGCATGGATGTAGCTAGAAACGCCAAGTTCCTAATACGAATAGTCTTCGTATAACCGGCTGTTTAGACTTGGGCACAGTCCGCGACTTGATTCGACTTTGGGATCACGCTACCACAACACGCTGTAGAGACATTTTGTGTTGTGCCAACGCGGTGTTCAAATAACAGCAGCAGCAGAGACAATGGTTAAGTTACTGGGTCCAAGCATCTTCTTGTCCGCGACAGACAAACTGGAGGCTGCAGTGACGCGGATAGCGTCTGTCAACGTCAGCTGTTGTCGCATGAGGCGTAAGCGAAACGAACAACGCCACCAAGGGCACCCGTGATACGGTTGGAAACGTGGCAAAGCCAGCTCATCAACATGTCGAAGTAGGCCAGAGTCACCGCCAGATCAGAATCAACATGGACAAGAGCGCAGCGAGGGTGCGTATACTGTGTACATGGTCGATGTGGATTGCGACGAAAGGGGACAGGGTCTTGGGACGGCAATTAATGACACCGATCCTAGAACGGCAGCGCTCCAGGGCTGGGCGTGTCGGCGATCATGGCGTTGGCTAGGCGCGGATTGCCCGTGCGCTTGCCAGGCACGACGATCGCCAGAAACACAGCCTGCAGCTGCGTGGAGAAGCGATGTAGGCAATTCTTGAAAATTGCAGAGAGATGGTCGACAGTGTCAACTTGGTATGTAGCGTGCATGAGTCGAGGTTTGCTAGCATCGCAGGCTGCAGAGATGCTGGTCCTTGACAGGCGACACGGTTAGCTCGTTACGGGTTCGGCTACGGGCTTTTGTGGAGCTGCACTATGAAGCTAGGGCAAACGGTTGATTAACGCAACGACGATACGAAGTTTGAGGGGATGCGGAGGGTTCACACCAACGCGGCGAATCTCAAATTGCTCACAGTGCAGCAGTACAGAAATGACGGTCTACAGAAAGACTCGCAGAGGACTTGAGGCTGCTGACATGAGAGCGAGTCTCGTGGCAGGGCCTGGAGAGGCCGCAACGGCCATTTCAAGCTAGCAGATAGTGCTGGCCGGATTGCATTGCTCGGTGCAACCCGCCACTTGGTGTGCAAGGGACGAAAAGGCCTGGCTGTCCATAGTCTGCTCCTTTTTCAGGGCGCAGGCAGAGCAGAGAGGAGGCTTCCCATGTAAACAACGACGGTGCCCTTGACTTCATCACCAGACTGGGGCAGCAGACAACTCGATCGGGCTAGCGAGACGAGGGCGCACTGGGCTGGATGGCGCCATGGCTGCGAGATGGAACCTTGGAAGGGTGCGTGCATGTGGGCGTTGTGTGGTCGTGCTCGCAAGCGTTCCTCTGTGCGATTGGGCGCAGATGAAACTTCCCAACCGTGAGCTTCAAGCGCCCGGCGCACAGCTGCAGCAGATACGAGACGCACTCGAGGAAGCTCCCTGGAAGACACAGTGTGCAGAGCAGTGAGAAGTGCAGTGTCGGTCAATTTTGCGGGAGCTGACAGGGCACATGTGCCCTGCTGGAGGGTCCACAGTGAGGCTTCGCACTAAGTGACCACCGAGCTGTGTGACGGGGCAATCGAATCAGCGCAGCGTTGCCTTCTTTCGCGCGCAAGACTGGGTGCCTCTGGCGAGGAGCCGATGCCTGCGTCCTTTTGCTCGCCAGCTGGGCAGTAAAAGAAAACATTGCTTCCCAGGTTCGGGGGTGTGCTAGGTATTTCCACTGCCCTCTGCCACTTGCCAGCGAGGCTTGGACGTGACGAACCCTGGTCGGCGCGCTACCGCTGCACGGCTAGCCCTGACCTTTGGAAAGCATACTCACCGACAGCCTAGAGGCCTACTGCGCGCCTCCCACTCTCCCCTCCCCTCTTCGACTGGGCTTTTGACCGCGCTGCGAGCAGAACCACTGCAGCTTTCTTCTCGCCGGCACCGACGCTGCATCCGGCACTGCTCTCCGGCCGCTGCAGAAGCGCCCTGCCGCCCGCCGTCGATCACCTGCCAGCGCTCCCCAGCGTCCCTTGGACTCGCTCGACACTTCCTCGCCCACTCCACGCCCCGCGACCTGTGGCTGATGCTGGCGGCCTTGTAGCCACTGCGTGTGCTGGGTCCCGACGTCTGCCGCTCGCCGTCGCGACACTCGACGCTTGCTTTTCCCGCGCCACCTCGACAGCCGTCACAGAACCCTTCGACACTGCCCACTGCCCACCGCCCCCGCGACCCCGACGACCACCAATCCCCTGCATGCCTATTGTTCCCCTCTGTGCTAGCGGCATTGCACCGCGCTGTCCGTCCACCGCCGACACATCTTAATCCCACCACACACACAGCTCCACGGCTCCACTCCGCCGTGCGCAGCCATGCAGATGAACAACCCCAACATGCAGCACAACGGCATGGCGCGCCCAGCCAGTGCCAACTTCAACCACTTCATCAACCACTACCGCGCCCAGCAGCAGCAGGGCAAGGTGCCCCAGGGATGGCAACAGTCGACACCACCAGAAGAACGCGGCCAGCTTGCCTTCCAGTTCTTCACCCAGTACCGCCTCCTCAAGCCCGAGACACCGGAGACAGAAGCTATGCGCACCGCCCTGAGCTTCGAAAACCAGCTGTTCCTCCAAAGCCAGACCAAGGACCAGTACATGGCCAACATCAAGCAGAAGTTGATGGCAATAACCGCTGCACGACAGCAACAATCACAACGGATGCAGAACAACCTGGGAAACATGAACATGCCAATGAATGGAATGAACCCAGGCCAGATGAACATGATGGGTCAGGCTGGGCCGCAAGGTCCTCGGCAAGGCACACCGCAACAGTTCAATCCAGGCTTTCCCAACTCTCAGCTCCAACGGCCCATGCAAATATCACCAGTTCCCATGGCACAGGGAGGATCTTCAATGGGCATGAACGTTGGCACGCCCAACCTCGGCCAAGGCCAACAAAACCAGCAACAGAATGCGCAGCAGCCACAGCGGCCAACTCAGCAATCAGAAAATTCATTCATCAATACGCTGGCTAAGAGACTGCTGGATAGTTGTGGGCAAGAAATTCGCGCAAAGTTTCAAGCGGAAACCAACAGTTGGCCCGAAGACAAGAAGCAGCAGCTCATGGCACAGGGAGTCGATCCATTGTTCTTCCGCTTCCGACAGCACGCAGAGATGCTATACAGAAGTGGGAAAGTCAACTTGCCCAACAAACAAGGTACAAACCAGATGGGTGGTCAACAGGGCGGCCAACCAAATCAAATGCAGGGTCAGGAAACAAACATGGCACAACGACAGTCGGATCCAGCGTTCGACTTCAACGCAATCACAAACCAGCAACTAGGAGCCGTCAGGTTACAGGACTCGGGTGCAGAGGTCGTTCCAGCAAGCAACAACAACACTGCTCAGATGGCGGGCTTTGGACAAGGAGGCCAACCACAGAATGCGGCCATGGCGCAACGACACGCAGCTCAAGCTGCATTTCAACAGAGTCTCCAACGCCAGGCTCATGCTTCCCAGGTCCAAGTGGCTCAAGCACAGGCTCAGGCCCAAGCTCAGGCCCAGGCTCAAGCACGTGCGCAAATCGATCAGCAGAGGGCGCAACAGGCTGTTCTGCAAAGAAATCAGACTCAATTGCTGCAAGGACAGATAGGTGGCCTCAACATGCCACCAGGGTCCCAGCAAAGCCCGGCCATGCCGCTGCTTACCAGGCCAATGAATCCGCCTGGTCAACCAGGACAGCCCACCACCCCACAGCAGCAACGGCCGCAAGCACATGTCCCACAGATGACTCCTCAGCCAGGTCAAGTTCAGGCGGATCAGATGACGGCCCTGATGCGTGAGGCTCAGCAGAGAGCCGCCGCGGTGTCGCAGTCAAGCCAGCCCCTCACAGATCAAGTGCGATTGAAAATGATGCCAGCTGACCTGGAACCGCATGCGAAACAGCAATTGCTCAAGGTGCCAGAGCAAAACTTCCGCCAGATTCTCGCCAATTACATGACTACCCAACGGCGGAATCAAGCGATGCAGAATGGAATGATGACAGGCGGGCCTGGCGCAACTGCCCAACGCAACAGCATGCTCTTCAACCAACAACAGGGCATGCAGCCTGGCATGGCTGGCCAAATGATGGGAGGGCCGAACATGGCCAATATGGGTGGCTTGGCTCGTCCTGGTACGGGCCTCGGGCAACAGACGCCGGGTGCTGTTGGAGGGCAACCTCAGCAGATGGGACAGCGCGGTCCACCATTGACACCACAACGAGTCATGGCTGCACAGGCTCTGCTCCAATCGAACCCCGGGATCATCGCAAACACGGACGGCAGGCCATTCCCTCCAGAAGTGGTTGGTCCGCAGGTTCGCCAGAGTCTACCCCCAGACGTGAAGAGCTGGGGACAACTCAAGCAATGGGCTCAGCAAAACCCTGCGATACTCCCGCCTCCAGAACTTCAGAAGCTTCTCATGCTTCAGGTAATCCACTTCCAGAATATGCTGCAGCGGCAACAGCAACAGCAACAGGCA
>JAADKA010000139.1:0-20693 GCA_009982855.1 Lizonia empirigonia | reverse complement strand
AAGGAGAGCATGACGGTTTTAGCTGAAAGCGCTAATCCAAAAAGGTGTTCCCCTGAGGAACATTTTTTGGAATAGCGCTGACGCCGCATTCAACATTCCTGAGCCACGCTGTAAAGGGCAAGAGGCCCGTCCTGGATCTCCACCACAAGCGCTAATATCTACATCACCCGTGTGGATAACAGGGATCCCACCACGCCACATAGCGACTCTGGTAACCATATCTTCGCACTTAAACGCTGACAAATGCCCAGTTGGAAATTAGATCCTCCTCCGATCCTTTGTCAGGAGAAGTGATAGGACGATCGTCAATCCTGTTCCTGAAGACAGTGTGTGTGTCCGTGCTGTGGCAGTATATGTATAGGAACGAATACCTGTCTTGTTAACACAAGCGGCATCAAGTCTTGCTACTTAGTTCGAGGCAGGCGTATATATAACCTTTGTTTCCTCGAGAGCATTGTACTCTCACAGCTGCCCCAAATCTCCTTATAAACACCATGAACATCAACCAGCTGTGTGAAAACTCTGGGATAAGACCATCCTCACAAGCAACCGAAAATGTGGCGGAAAGTACGTCTTCAGGAGTCTCTCTTCAGACGTTAGCCACGAAAAACCCAGCCTGCGCACAAAGGAATCTACTCGGCTTACGAAATTTATATGGCTCGAAAAGGTATCGCAAATCTTGTTTTAAGGACAACCCTTTCCAATATTCTACACATGATGAGATGTGGCCCAAACTGGGCTCATTTTGATCTTGAAATGACTCGAAATAGTATATAGAGCACCATAAAGGACGAGATCACGCTGCACAATGGCCGTTCTCAACAGCTACACTATATATGGTGACGTCTATCAGAGCCAATCAGAGCAATGAAGGATATAACCTGTTTGCTGGTGTGTTCTCCTAGCTGACACTTGTTGGACATATTATCCTACCAAATGCTTTTACCACAATACAGAATGTGGATGCACTCAGTAGTGCGAGAGGAGGCAGCTTTATGCAGCACACCGTACAAACCATATTGCTGCTACTGTTCGCAAGCGTCTGCTGCGTTATTCGCATTTCAGGAGCGTTAAAGACTGTAGACAATGCGTGCAGTGGTTGAAAGAGGCCTCTCGACACCAGCGAAGTGTTCGCGGCACAGATGACACGTTGTTTTCAGTGCGATGCTAAGCCAGACGTGCACCGAACAGTTCTGTATTGGTGGCTTCGGTGAGGCAAGCGCCCGGCTATACTTACCGTACTTCAGATGTACAGAGCTTAGTGAAGATACCGTGAGGCTACCTGCAATGTAACACGTTATGATCACTGCGGAATAATCTGCCCAACAGATTCTGCCCTAATCAAGCTGCCTCGCTCTCAGCATTCGTCTTGCAATTGTCACGGCAGCGTCTCGTGTCGTGTGCGTTCTCCAACGACTACTGTGTCGCTTTTCCAAAAAGGTACAGACTTACTCGTGTACAGCGTAACCACTGACACGCTTGTACATAAAGCTCACTGTGGGCAGTTTATCCTAATCGCCAAGGTCTGACGTCTTGCGACAAACTTTCTCGTACAAAATCAACGATATTTGGTGGCGGTGCGGCCGCTACGGTACGGTAGTGACAGTTGGGCGTGGTGGAGGAGCCTCTACAGCTGTCGTCTACGCCCACCCACACCACGACGCGCAGACCTCTGTTAGCCTTTGAAGCTTGTGAGGCTATACAATTGCCTCTTTGGGATGATTTGAGAGCTTTTACAGAGTCGCGAGCTTCTTTATCCTGGCGTCTCTGCTCCTTGCGCGCATCGATAGCTGCTCGTTCATTCTGCCTTGGCTCGGTCACGATCTTCTTTTGCTCTTGCTGCAGCCACACGCTTTTCTTCTGCTATCTTCTCGCTGTAGAGCTTATTAGCAGCAGGTAGCTCTCTCATCTCTGCCTTTTTGAGCTCTTCTATATGTGCCTCTTGTTCTGTGATAGCCATACGAGCCCGCGCTTCTCGGAAGGCACGGGGAGACCACATCACTGCACCACCATGGTACTCCACGTGTTGTTTTAAGTCTAGCCGCTTTTTGGGTTGCTTGTGATGCTTCTTCTTCTCACGTAGCCTGGCGTAGGCCACTTATCCTTATCTCGTCGTGGGCAAGCTCTAGCTGAGTTGAGAGGTGGTGGATGGTTTGACCCAGCTTCCGCGCACGCCACACTGCGTGGATTCTTGACCTCTGCCCGTAGGGTACTGCACGCTTTGAGCCAGTCCTCTGCAGAGTATGCTGAGGAACCAGAGGTAGCTGATGCAGTAGTCTCTGGAGTATCGTGGCGGAATCTACTGAGGATGACGTCGGGATTCAGTGGAGAGATGCCGGTCGCTTTGAAGGCCTGTTTTACTAGGTCTGTAGTGAACATGGATACCCAGACAGGCCAGAAAAGGATGAAAAAGTTGCTCTTTTCTAGGGGCGACAGGCCTTGAGATTGCTGGAGGTGGTTGTCAAGTTCGTTACTATAGTTGGACGATAGAGGCTTGAACCAGACTACATCCACCGGCTGCAGCGTCTGGGTACTGTGAGATGGCAACACTGCCAGTATGATACAATTCTGGTGGCTGTATTTGATAAAGTCCTGGGTCAGGTGGCTCCCATGGCCATCCACGATTAATAGTCAATACCTCAACTGGGCTTTTGCTTTGGTGTATCGATCAAAGACCTGTTCAAAGCCAAACCAGCCCTAAATCATTGTTGATCCATCCCGATGGTAACGAGGCAACATGTACAAAAGTGCTTTGCTGGGTTGATATCAGCCACCCAGCGGCACTGTATGGTGGAGTTCTTCGACGCAAAGATGATGCCTGGTGGGAGAGCAGTACCATCCTCACAGACCGTGGCCAACAGGCTCACCCACTCACGAGAGCCATCCTGGCGAGCCTGCCTGACCTCTCTCTTCTTATACTGACGCCTAGAGAAGATCCGCTTTAATCTACCCAGCACTCCAATAGCGAAGCCCTTCTCATCCATATTGTACGTGTGCTCAGGCCTGAGACGGTATTGAGTGATCTTCTGCTATAGAAGCTTGAAGTACAACTCGTACTTGTACGCAGACTCAGCGTTGTGAGATTCTGAGTCTATACCTGTCGTCCATACACCCTTCAGCTGATCGTGGTAACAGTGGAGAAAGCGAGTAACCCAGCTATCAGAGCAACGCTCTGAGGCAACTGATGAAGCAAGATTCTGTATCATAGTCCTTGTAGGTGGTAAGTGACGCTTGCCCAGCTGCTCTATTTATTTGACTAGTCCACCTCTTGTTGTTGGGTGAGTTTCTGGTTGTTGAGTACCTCAACGTGTCGAGGGACCTGCACGCGTCGGTACGCGCGCGACAACGTGGTGCGGCTCACACCGTGTTTTCTGCAATTCTTGTATAGCAAAGCTTTTCTCCTGGTCTTGAACTATGTATTTCTGCAAGGGCATCACTTATTCCAGGCACGGTGTTGAGCTGTCACGCGTTGAAATATGGTGTAGATGTTGCCCGCCGGGTGACCGGTGACTCCGGGCGTTCGGTGCACAGACACGGGGGACTTGGTACCCAGCTTTACGGGTGACGATTAATATTATTGTTTGCAAATCGCTGGCCTCACCTCGTGACTGAAGACTAAGACCTTAACTGTGGGTACTGATACCGCTGGCGTACCTACATGTCACTGGGGTACAACAGCCGTGTAAAAGACACTGCGTACGGGTATTTTACACCGCGTATGCAGGTAAATCGCCATATTACACCGCACTATAGTTTTACCTACAGGCACAGTGTAAAATACCCTCTGTGTATATACAGCTAATTATCTTGTCTATATACACGTAAGCCTACCCCTCATCTTGTCATCTATCTCCCATCTCATCTCATTATCCATCCCCTATCCCATTGTCCATCTCCTATCTCATTGTCCATTTCCTATCTCATCGTCCATCTCTAATCTCAACGTCCATTTCCCATCTCATCGTCCATCTCCCATCTCCTATCTAATCTTATCTCATTATCCATCTCCTATCTCATCTTATCTCATCGTCTATCTTATATCTTATTATCTCCTATCTACAGAGTAGGTATAGAGTAGGTATTAAGTGATCATAGAGTAGATGTAGAGGGAATAGAATAGATAGAACAAATAAAAACTAGTAGAGATGATTAAAAGATGCAGTGTAGAATACACCCCTAACGCGGTGTTTTTAGCGGCCTTTCTTCTGTCTATTTTACCCGTTAATAGTGCGGTGTAACTACCCAATTTTGTACCTCAGTGTCCACAGAGACGACGGCGCTGCACAGGCAGATCAACAGGCTCTGAGTTAGAAGACTAAGGAATAGTTTAAGGGGCAGGGTGCGCTACGAGCATGCATAAGTTAAAATAGTATAGGCCTAAATCTCTGATAGACTGTAAGGAGCAGGCATCACATGCACAGAAGAAGCGAATCTGTTAGGAAGGATAGAACGATAGTTGAACTAAATATCAGACAGAGAGCCGAAAGAGGGCTGGAGGCCGCGGCAGCCATATACCTTGCTAGCGTGCTTCTAGCAACAAGGCCTTTTACTCCTATCCTTCTAGCATCTTATTAAAAGATGGAGTAAAGGCTAATAGGCTGAAGAGTGAGTCCTAACATAGACAGAATAGTTTCACTGCTATAACATAGAGAACTAGTAATATGTAAGTAGTAATAGCACTATATCAGCACTATACAGACTTTACACAGTCACGCTCCAGATGCGCCCAAATATCGATTACGCGCAAAGTGCAATAGCTAGTACTAAAACGATGAACATCCCGAATCATAAACAAGTATTATAAAACATTCTCCCGTTCTGTTGCAATAGCACGCGGTCTGCTTAGAAGAAAGAAGTCAGGACATTAGAGAGGCGACAATGCTATGAGGAGCAGGCATTATATGCATATAAGAGCGGAGTCTGGATGGTGGGTGGAACACACAGATGGACAAATTGGCTGACAAGATCGGAGTGAGTTCTGATATGTTTCATTTCTCATGTACCATACACAAGCCCTTACTCCTGCCTCCTTTAGACAGCCTTATCATTGTACCTCGGCATTTGTCGTTCCGGCCATCAGCCCACAGCTTTAGCAGTTTAACGACCTGGCT
Source organism: Lizonia empirigonia (assembly GCA_009982855.1). Classification (NCBI taxonomy): domain Eukaryota; kingdom Fungi; phylum Ascomycota; class Dothideomycetes; family Pseudoperisporiaceae; genus Lizonia; species Lizonia empirigonia. The sequence goes on along the minus strand of JAADKA010000139.1, from coordinate 15,582 downwards.
CTGTGGTGTAGTTAGACAGTGTGCATTGTTTCGCTGGACTCCTTGCTTGCAACCATCTCCGACTGGTGCTCACAGACGGACTTTAGCAATTCTCTGCGGATGGTCTCGCTGATGACTGACCCTCCCGGCATGAACTTGCCCATGTTCACTGAGAACGGTGTGAGGCACACAACAGTAAGCTTCTCCTTCAGCTTGCGCTGCTGAAAAGCTCTGATCATTTCGATGAAAGCTTTTCGACTCCAGCATCGACGGTTCATGTAGATCGCTGCGTTTTCACCTTTGCGGTAGTGACAACTTAGAGGTCCAATAATCTGGACTCCCTCTAGGCTACTGAACTGTTATATCGCGTATGGAGTAGCGTATTCTGGCCATGTATAGAGTGAGAGGCAATCGGAACGCTCCCGGTTCTTCTGCTCGTCCCATGCGTAGGATTGAGCAACTATGCCAATCACCTTTACCCGGTGGGCGGCGCTGAGCTGGAACATTGCGAAGGTGTGGAAGGTGTGTGGATTGTCAAAGAAAAACTTGCAAGATGCGTAGAACACTTCAGACGCTTCCTGCCAGAATTGTCGACAGACGGGTCCTGGCACACTCAGGTGTCGCTTGTGAACTGTGGTCGCCGGCAATCGCTTGATAACAGGTTTAATTGGTAGGAGATCAGGGACGACGAGCGTTCTGTAACCGAAAGCGAACTCCCAGACCATCAATCGTAGTTCTGCGGGCAAAGAAAGTAATCGCGAGGGCGGCGGTTTCTGCACAATCCTAAATATGGTCAAAATGGAAGTTTGCGCCCATGCGAGGATTAGCTGGCCTACCGATTAAGCGGCGCAACAGCAGAGTCAGGTGTACTAAGTTGCTTGCGACGCTTCGCGTAGTTGGCGCCGTCTCGAGCAGTGGCTGCGCTCTCTCTTGGGGGCATCTTTTTACTCTAAGTTTCGCTGTCAAGATAGAGGTTGAGAAAGACGGTGGAAGAGTGGAAAACAAGTGGCTTTCACCGGAGTCGAGCGCGTACCTATCTACCCACAGATGGACCTCTAGGCTTGGCGTTTGACGTCCAGACCATCTTTTGGACTTCACCGTGAGGCGAAACAATTGTTTAGCCAAGAAAGAGGCAACAGTGCAACGAGCAGAGGGGACCGATTCAAGTGACATGAGCGCTACCCCAGAACTAACTGATGTCTAATGCCTAACTCCGCAGCTCAGCACGCGTTACTATACTACCGTACTACCTCCCAACCAAGCGCTACAGGCGGTCCTCTTCTTGTTCCAGCATGTGACTAATTATCGACGACTACATTTTGGACCCCTTTATTTTGTTTGGCTCCCCAATCTCCACCTCTAGAACGCCGGCGACTCCTCGTCGATCCAATACATATAGCTAGAGCACACCGACCAAGCGCTTTTGCCTGCTCAGCGGCTTCTTTAGCGAACGTTCGTCCGACAAGATCGGGCGACAGAAGACGATGGCCCTTATTTTCGAGCTGTAAGCTGATTCCAGTTCCGTTCTGAGCGGGTGTCTGCCTTACAACCAGAACCTTACTTGGCGATTCATCGTACTCTATGGCCGCGTTGTTCACGCTCGGCGAAGTCGGACCAGGTACCACCATTACAGCGACGAGCTCTGACTTCTTCCCTTTGAGTGTTCGAGGGCAGATACTACGTCTTTGCGCAGCTTCTAGTAAAGCCGACACTGCGATAAAAACCTCGATCTTCAAGCTCATCCTTGCAAATTACGAGGACGATACTGTGTGAGAGATTCAGGCAGTCATCTTGATCAGATCAGTCTTAAGCATCCTGACTGCCTGCTTCTTCATCCTCGCGCATCCACCAAACCTCGTCAAGGAGGACGATAACTGAAAAGTATACTTGCAGGATGTCGATTACGAGATCCGACTGGGTGGTACCAGGACGAGAGACTCTAGATAGGTAGTCTCTGATGATGTTGTACGGGATAAGACGGTATATTAGAGATTAGAGCAGGGCGTGGAGTAACGACAAGGGATTGACAAGCCTATTTTGAAGCGAATTTCAGAGGACATATGATTAGAAGCAAAGATGACCATGACCAAGCCTGGACCATTAATTTTCCAATCAGGTACTTTCTACAGCTTCCCCACCGCTTTCCTAACGATCCTCACCTCTTGTAAGCGCCCCTTATCAACTTGTTCCTCGTCTCCCATGCTACAGCACACGTCCGAAAAGCGGCCTTCCGGTCCTTCAAATCCTCTACAGTATCCGGGTCCATCCACTTCTCGGCGTCAACGCCAACTTGGTCCATCAAATCTACGTCCTCCAAGTCCTCATCGTTGTGCTGCCCAAGTACCCCCAACAAGATCTTTGGAGTCAATATACTTCACCAGTGTATATCTCTTTAGACCGTCCTTACTGCACGGCGTCACACACAGAGAGAGCCTAGAGCCTTACGACGCTTCCTGCCGGTAACGGGCCGGGCACGGAGTTCCCTGGGGCTGTAGGTTTCAGCAACAGGAGCTGGTTTGTAGGGCGGATATCGGGCATGTGATTGAGTGCGGACGTCGAGCTCATGATTGGGGGGTTGCGCTGCGTGATGCGTACGATGGCCAGGAAGATGGGAGGGGTCGTGCGTGCTCCCGATGTAAATAGGCTGGGCTTATGCTACCATGCTGAATGGCGGCGTGGCGGGTCAGTGAAGGCAGGTCGATCGGGGTCGGCTTCGAACGGGTGGTCTGATGAGTCTGCGAGATCTGCGTCGATATCGGCGTGGTCGAGCGACGGCTTGTGTCCGATGTCGATGAAGCCTTACTCCTGATCTTCTGTGAATTGGGTCGGCATACCGTTTCTGTAGTTTTTGTAGCGGAAGTACGAATGGGAGATGGGTTAGCAAAGTATGGTTGTGGAAGGTGCGAGCGCTGCCGGGCTGCGATTCTGGTGGTATTGTTGCGTGTCGCGGGTACGAGTGCACAACTTCGTCTCATTGTTGGCACAGCCACTTCGCCATCGCCATCCCGACGCGGTATATAAGACGACCACTGCCACACCGAGCAGAAGCGAGACACGAACGCTCCGAGCCGAGAACACCAGGACTATCCACAGCGAGGGGCAGAAGCGCCCGGGTTGTGATGTTGTGATCCACACGTCCACGTCGGGCTCCGTTCGGAGAGCGTCAGCACCAGCAACCTCGCAATCAAATGGTACAAGTGCGGCGGCACAGCGCAGAGCGTCGCCCAGGGCGCGAAGATGCGGAGGACAGCCGATGTTGGTAGGCGCATCACAGCGATGTGACGGGACCCCGCGTACCACTGCATACGCAAAGTTGTCCATCATCAGCCCCGCCGCCCCCATATCAAAGCACAGTACCCACCCTGTCACCAGTCCTGCCTACACCCCTACCTACTATGTAGCTCCGCGCTTAGCTTGTCTCGCACCCCACCGTCCTCGATGATCGGGTTGCCCGACGTGATCGTGCGGCGCTCCCGAGCCTCAGCTCTGTCCCGCTGCACTCGTCTCCCGTTTGTCCGCCGTCATTTTCGTAGGCAGTTTCCAAAAAATAAAATAAAATCCGGCACAGCCTTGCTACGCGGGGACTTGGATCGCCTTCCGCAATCGTGCCGCCTTCGCGATCCACTCGCTATCTGTGTTCGCTCTCGTCCGTATCGATTTCGTTCGTATCGACCATGTCGGAAGACGTGGCTGCATCCAGCGGGGGGACGTGAGGACGCTGTGGACTGCCTGGTAGAGGCGAGGAAGGCAAAAGAACGGGCGGGCACGTTCAGGCAGCTCACAATCGGGTGACGGGGACGAGGTAGCAGCGCGGCGGCTTCCGCGAATGGCCCTATCTAGGCTCGTGCGTGACCTCAACTTCGCGCCGGGCCTACCGCAAATCAGGGAAGGGACCCGCTTAAGAATTCCGTGGTACTAGGTACTTCGTACTGTGAGATAGCAGCCACCCGGGCTTCACACCGATACCCGATGCCGACATCGCCCACGAGAAACGACTGAGTATGTCGTGTGGACTGTCAAGCCCATCCCCAAAATGTGCACCAGCGCGTCGCGCAGCTGGGGCGTTGATATGGACTGCGCACGGAGGTCCGGTCTGCTGACACGCAGAGTAGGTACGTAGGGCGAGAGGAGGCGCGTCGGCGTTTTGCGCCGCCGAGAGCGGGACGGCGGAGGGTACCATTATTACTACCATGCATCATAGTGCTGTACCTGTAGAGCGGCAGGCAAACAGAATGACGCTGAGTGAGACGCGCGAATTATTATCATACGGGTGATGCTTTACCGCACCCTTCGGTCAGGAATCAAGTCCAAGATCCAAAGGCCTAATCCCGGAAACTCACTGGGTACTTTCACCGCCCTATAACTCCACCAGACCACGTCGACATCTGACAGTCAATAATAGCTCTTTCAACAGAGGCTTGCGAGTAGTATAATTACGCAATCTAAAAATAATAGGTGTGCGCCGCCAATTTCAAGATAGGTAGAAAGTAGAATCACGTGATGGTCTTTACCATCTTTCTCGACTGGCACCGCTAGCAGGCAGCGGGCGTTACATAGACTCAATCTGCTGATGCAACTCAGCGCGAAGCGATAACTGAACGTCTCAGAGATGTCGGGACAGCATTGTATGCAACTTATAAGGTGATTTTCACTTGGGTCTGATCTCTGGGCTCTTAGCTCAATAATGCTAAAAGATAGAGTGCAAAAAGACTAGAAATAAAACCCTCGGACGATACGCCGCCTCGGCGCAACTTTTCGCTTTGCACTTCGCGTCCTGCTGCACGGATTTGAGCGCCGCTATGCGATATGCAACCCTTTAACTACAAGCCCTCGCTCTCACACTTCGGTGCGTAACAATCGTACACGATCATGCATGCGCCTTGCTTCAAAAGCACTTGTCACACGCTGTGTAAAGCGGGTCCGTTCGCGAGCAAAGACGCGATGTACAGTATCGCCGCGCGCTTCCGAGGTACCTAGCATCTCATGTAACTAATTAATTAAATTCGCAACCCTTTCAGAAGATGCGGGGCAAATCCCCAACGCGTCCAGCACCTCTATTCCTACCCAACTCAACTTCTCGCAATACAACCTGCGTTAGATATTGGCGCAAAAGGTCAGAATCATGGACATGTCCGATTTCTTTCAGAATCTGCCTCCGAATCTACCTATGCCAGGCTCATTTCCATCGCCCGACGAAGTACGCCGGGACGCACAGCAACTTGCGGCAGAGCTCTACAAGGACTATGCAAGCCTGAAGAACATTGTTGAGTGCTACGAGGAAACAATACGCACGAGATGGAGTAAAAAGTCCATACCACAGAAGAAGAAGCTGCTGTTGGACGCCTGGCCGAACATGTCAACCCAGCACAGACCAGATATCGAGGCATGGCGTCAAGGGACAAATTCGAGGGAAGCTTACTTGTGGCCGTACATGAATCTCGAAGATCTCGTCCAACGTAACACAATGTTGCTTCTGCTTCATTTCCGTGGTAGGTATCATCCTAGAGACTTCATCCACTCGGATCTTGAACAGGCAGCACTTGGTAAAGCTAGCGGTAAGATTATGCCAGCTTTTTTGAACGAATACACTATGTACTTTGAAAGGGGCGAAAACAGCGATGAATATGGCTATCTCGTCTCCTGGGACGACGAAGAGAGCGCTTTCGAAGATATGACCAACGAAGTCGGCATGCACCCCGGTGATGGCCTGCAAGCTTTGGAGATACAACAACGCATCTGGGCGTTCTCGTCACATGGTCGAAGAGTTTACTCCAAAGTATACCTTCTCAAACCAAAGACGAGGTTCTCCTCAACCCCGGACCACCACCAACTCTGGGAGATATCACTTCGCTACAGACTATAGCCCTCGAAGCCCCGTACCGTATACCGGCCCATCCTGACTTCGCCGCTTGAAGGCAATCGCTTCGGCTGAGCGTAACGCACGAGAAGATGATCTATTGGCTCTTCGCGAGGATCCCGGCTACTTTGCTGACGCAATGCAAGAGGCATCAATGCATCGCCAGGAAATGCTTCGCGATACTAATGGTCACGAGCATCCAACTCTAAAAGCGCCTGGACGTCCGTTGTTCTGGAACCGTGTCATTGGCGATGTCCTTCTTGAGTCGCACTTCGGTTTCGCTAAGTTCGATGAGATTGTTCGACAAGTCGATAATTTGATGTTGCTGCATGCGAGACACCATGATCAGCTCACGCCCGAAGTTGATTTGCCTTCAGATTTGTCCATGGCCTTCCAGAACCTTTATTTCCTTCTGGACACTGCAAAATTCGACCTCGTTCAGACTTTGCGAGTCGGACTCTTTCCATCACCGCCATTTCGGCAGTTCTGTTCTCGCGAACCTCAAAATCCGCGCACATCCATAATTCGAACAATGTATCAGCCGCCGCAGCAAAACAATGCCGTCAAGCGCATCATGCCCTTCTTCAGCATTCTCTTCGATGAGAAACAGCTTCGTCTCTTTGGCTTGCACACAGTGATAGACGAGATAGGACGTCTGATGCAAAGCGACAAGGAGGTCAATGCTGCCATAACGCCTTGGATTGCGACACGAATCTCGTCTCTAGCTGTAATTTCTGAGTGCTCGCATCAGCTGCATCTTTTCAAGCCGTGGTCACGAAAGTTCGAAGACGAGATGGAAATCAATGATAGCACCATACGAAGCACATATCAGAAGTCTTTCAAAGACTGGGTTCCAGTACTGAATGTCAAGTTCGAAGGATCCGAGGTCTACCGATACAATCGGGTGCCAAAAGTCTGTTCGCGTTGACGCATGGACCACCACAACCACATTTGATTACCAACTTCAAAGCAGTATAACTCTCTACTACATAGACCAAATAAGACAATTAGGGTTGCAAATTAATCGCATTACGCTTAGTATCTAGTCTGGTAGCCCTTTGCACGTCGCACAGCGTCTAGGCGTCGTGGCATAGACCTAATAAGGCGTTTGATCAGTGCGTCAGGTATAGCAGCCCATGCCTCAATCAACCCCAATTCGAACGCCTCCCACTCAGCTAGAGAGTCTCCCATATAGTCAAATTCAGGATGCAGCTCATGGAGCTTCTTTTTAAGTGCCTACCACATGTGTTCAATAGGGTTAAGGTCAGGTGAGTATGGTGGCCATTTGATCGTAGCAACACCATGAACCTCTAGCCACTCCTTCGAGACCTGGGAAGTGTGGATAGGTGCGTTATCCTGCATAAACCACTCGCCTGGCCTGTAGCTGTCCTGGAGACCTTCCTCAAGTGCTCGTATGTAGCTCTGAGCTGTGTATCCATTGCGTTTGGCTGATGTGTCGCGATTCATAATTACTAGACGACTACGCCTTGCTCGGCCACCTGGAGTCATCCATATTGAGCCCCATACCATACGAGCAGGTTGGCGAGCAATGGTGACCTCCTCAACCATCTCGTGCGACCATTTATCCTCAGGTAGTCGCCATACCCAGGGCGTGTTGTGGCCAGATCCACGAGCAACGCTGCACTCGTCACTGAACCTGATAGTACGCTCCCAAAATCAAACCCCAGCCATTCATTAGTAAGATTGAGGCGTTCCGCAGCTGTTTTCTTGTTGATTTTTGGCCTACGTCTCGCTCTGAACTTGCGGTATCCCTCGTCAGCCATTGCGCGCTGCACAGTACGCTTAGAAACGCTGGGGTAGGTAGTATTGGCGTCCCACAGTCCAGCCTCCTCCATAAGCTTGTGGTACTCAATACCTGGGTTTTTCCGAGCAATCCGTAGCAGCCGGCGATGGTCTCTACTAGTCAATGTAGGTGGCCAGCCTGTCCGAGGCTGCGTTGTGGTGCTGCAGCTGGTTGTCCATCGGAGTACTGTTTTCTGTACGCACCGCTGCGAGCAGTCCAGCGCGTCAGCAACTTCGCTTGTCGACACACCAGCCTCAACCTGGGCTAAGCAGTATATCCGTTGGGCTTCTGATAATTCACCTCCGCGCACTCGATTTGATGAAATTTTAGTGCTAAAAGCTCTCATATTGATGTAGTCGTGTGTAGTTGAAGAAGATACCCCTCTTTAGAGTTCGCGTTGTTGAAATGGTCTGTGCACACGCGCGAACAGACTAAAGTCCTAGTACAGTATGCTGATCCGACCGACGGAAAGTTCAACTACCCAGCCCAACGACGACGCAACAAGCAGAATGTCGAAATCATGCGTAAGGCTGAAGCCCAACTTGATGCATTTTGGGAAGCAGTCGATCGCCACTTTAAGTCGAAGGCCATTGGAAAGTCACAGCAGGACCTGGTAGCTCGCTTGCTGTGTAGTGATAGAGCAATCCAGAGAACTCCCGAGTGGATCCAGCCTGAGAAGACCAAATCGTCCCTCGATAAGGATCAGTACGTGTATCAGCCCTTCTCAACCGTGTTTCACGACTCCAGAAAACAAGTCACGGGAACATTTGACCGCGCGTCCCTTCTTGATAAGATGCCAAAGACAAAGACTCGTGGTAGCGCAAATGCAGATGACGAGACCTATCCTGGCATCCAGCATGAACCCGAAGAGGTCGCGACCTTCTTTCGCGTTGATAAGCGCGCCCATAAGGTTTTTCGAACATTATTTCACTCGCCCAACAACCCAGATACGCCTGGAGAGATTCCTTGGGCTGACCTCCTCCATTCGATGGTGTCCGTAGGCTTCTCCGCAGAGAAGCTGCACGGCTCAGCATGGAGTTTTACTCCCCAGACTCGGGGCGTTGGCCTTGACAGAAGTATACAATTTCACGAGCCGCACCCTAACAACAAGATACCCTACTTGTTGGCAAGGAGATACGGAAGGCGGCTAGGAAAAGCGTATGGGTGGAACGCAGATATGTTTCAACTGCTATAAAGAACCCTATATTGGGAAAATATTTAGGCACGATATGTTTGAAATCATGCAACAATACTGTTGTTGACAGTACGAATACAACGTATATAATAAATACTAGCTCTATTATAAAAGTCGAAGTACTTAGTAAACTTAACTAAGAATATAATAATATACTCCTAGCTTTTCTCTTTAGAGTAGCTTATTAATCCTGTTTATAGATATAGTATTAGTTAAGTTATTAAAGAGATAATAAAGAGAGTTTAATTTTTCTAGCTAAGCTACAAATTTTAAAATACTTACTAAAGCTCTAGTGTGAACGGTCTCTAGGAACTGGATTCCAGCTACCTAGTCAAGATGCTATTTACAATCAAGGTAAGGAGAAAAGGAGGAAGCTAGGTAGCTTTCTGGCGTTGCGAAAGCTGGCGCACGGTCCACGTGCTCGCGGGAAAGGCGGCTAGGCCACAGGGCCTAGTCATATGACCTCGGGCTCAGCCCGTTACATTACCCCCCTCCTTTCCTCTTCGCGCGTGTCTTAACCCACTTCTTCCAGGCGTGGGTCTTGCGAACGTTGTCTACAGGCTCCCAGGTCGGTTCAGTGTAGTCCTGCCATTTTACATGTGCTTGTTTAAGTGCATTCCTCCCATGTTTTGTTGTTCTTTCGTCCAGTATTCGTTCAACTATCCATTCTTCTTCTCCATCTACAAGAATGGGGCCTGGCTGGGTGTTTCCAACCTTTTGAGATGGAAGAGGGTCGTTTGGCGCGTATCGTAGCAGGTCGACATGAAAGACAGGGTGGATCTTTCCGGGAACGTCGAGTTCATAGGAGTGCGAGTTGACTTGTCGTGTTACCTGGTACTTCCCGTGAAGCCAGTCTAGTTTCTTAGATGGCCTTGTCGTCTTTACGTTTCGTAGGTTGAGGAACACCCAATCTCCCTCTTTGTACTGGGGTGCTGCTGTTCTTGTCTTGTTAGCCTGGCGTTGCTGTTTCTCCTGCGCCATGGCTATTGCAGCTTGAGCCCATTCTGTTGCGTTCTGAAGTCTCCCAAGGAAACTCTCTGCCAAAGCCTCACCGTCCTTCGTTGCTCCATTCTGAACCATACGTTCTTCCACCAGCTGGATCGGCTCGTTGTGGTATCCGTGCATGAAGAAGAAGGGGCTCAGCCCGGTAGAGGAGGCTTCACGGTTGTTGATTGCTCCTATGATAATTGGAAGTAGTAACGACCAATTCTCCTGCGTGTAGGTGGCCCAAATGCGAATCATCTTCTCAATCTCTTGGTTCATTCGTTCGGTAGCACCATCGGTTTGCGGGTGATATCCAGTCGACAAGCGTTGTTGAATGTTTAGGAGCTTACAGAAATGCTTCCAAAGGTCGCTTGTGAATTGGGGGCCTCTGTCACTTGTAATTGCCGTCGGGATGCCGTGGGTAGGGTAATGGCGCTCAAAAAGTCGTTGTGCAACGGCCTCTGCTGAAAGGTCATGCATACTTTCCAGTTCGATTCCTTTCGTCAATCGATCAGTAATTACCATGCAGTTTGTAGCGTTGTCTCGTCCTGATGGTGGTAGATCGGTGATGAAGTCAATCGAAATCTCTCCCAGATGCGTTCAGGGATTGGCAGCGGTTTAAGCAAGCCTTTTTTCGTTTCTCTCCATATCGTATTTCTTCGCAGATTTCGCAATTCCGGACAAATTGACGCACGTCGCTTGCAGCGCCTGACCAGAAGAATTGTCTCGAAAGAATCGCGTAGGTGAGATCTCGTCCAGGGTGACCGGTGATGTGCGAATCGTGAATGTCTTGGATAATCTGTGTACGTAACGGTTCGCCACTTGGAATCCATACTCGACCTCTAAACCGCAACAAGCCTCTCTGGTCCAAAGTGCACTCGGCCATGCTCACTGACTTCTCCTTCTGTAGTTCAGTTGGGAGGTTGCGCTCTCTGTTTGCCACTAGAGTCGTAAGTTCCTGGTAGAGTTTGTCTTTCTGACGGTTCTCATGCCAGAGCCTTTGCATGCTTCGTCCTCGAATAGTCGTACTTCTCTCGTGAAATCGATATCAGCCAACGTGTCGAGAGAACGGATCTGTGTACTCCGTAGGTGCTTGTTTTGAAAGAGTCGAATGAATCGGGATCGAAGTCGTTCATCGTCGTAGTCTGCAGGCAGGTCCTGTTCTCGTCGTGAAAGCGCGTCTGGCTTTCCCATAGTCTTTCCTGGTTTCCATTCGAGAGTAAAGTTGAACCGTGAGAGGAATTCCGACCAACGCACTTGTCTTTCGATAGCTGTCTCTCTCGATAGAAGTACTTCAGGTTCTTATGATCAGTCAAGACAGTGAACTTGGCAGCCATGTGTAACTCTGGAGTCCAAGCCTCTAAGCAGCGAACGATAGCGAGGAGCTCCTTGTCGTGGATGGGGTAATTAGCTTCGGTTGCAGAGTGCTTCTTTGAGTAGTAGGCAACAGGTCGCCAATCGTTGTTTGCATCTTTCTGTAAGAGCAGGCCACCGGTTGCATGTCCTGATGAGTCGGCTTCTACCAGTGTTTCCTTGTCTGGGTCGAAGTGGGCCAGTATTGGTGCTGTGATGAGGAGTTCCTTGATCTTCTCAAATGCTTGATTACAAGCTTCGTCCCAGCGGAATACAACCTCTTTCTTTGTCAGATTGAGGAGCGGCTCGGCAACATCAGAGAACTCCGGGATGAAAACTCGGTAGAGAAATTGGCAAATCCGATGAATCCTCGAACAGCTTTTACTGACGACGGCGTAGCCCATTCGCGAATAGCAATGATCTTGTCAGGATCGACTCGTATCCCGTTCTGTGCTTCGATGATGTATCCAAGGTACTTCACTCTCTTTGTCTCGAACTCGCATTTGTCGATATCCACCTGAAGTCCCGCATCGGTGAGGCGCTGAAGTACCTTGCCAACCTTCTGCCTGTGATCCTGGAGCGATCCTGACGAATAGATCAAAACATCGTCAACATAAGCTGAAACGAAGTCGTCAAGGTAGTCTTGTAGTACACTGTTGATGTAACGTTGGAAGGCGGCAGGTGCTCCCGTCAGTCCAAAGGGAACTACGCGCCATTCAAACAACCCATATCTTGTCCGGAAGGCTGTCTTCCATTCTTCTCCTTTTGCCAGTCGAATCTTATGGAAGGCCGCGATAACATCGAGCTTCGTGAACCATTGCGCCTTAGCAACGTTTCTTAGTGTCTCGGTGAACAATGGTAGTGGGTAACGATCCTTCCTGGTTATATTATTCAAGGCCCGGTAATCTACGCAGAATCGAATCCCTCCTCCAGGCTTTTTGACCATTAACACCGGTGCAGCGGCAGGAGAGTTGCTGGCTCGGATGAAACCCTTATCCAGAAGCTCAGTAAGGGTTTTTCTGAGGACAAGTAGCTCTTCACGGCTCATACCGTAAAGAGGTCCCAAGGAATGGTCTTTCTCGTTTCCGTTCTGGTCTTTCTCAAGCTCGATCTGTAGATCTACTCCTTTACGATGAAGCGGCAGTTTACTGGCGAGATATTGGTCGAAAGCCGTCAGCCACTTGTGGTACTGGGGTGGGAGCTTAGTTCTTGGGTCTGATCGTTGTCGTGGCTTCAAAGCTTTCTCAATGTCTGCTATCGAAACGGCGTACACTCCCGTGTCGAGATCGATGCCGTTTTGTCGGTTCGTTTTTCGACTTCTTCTCACTTCAGCCATAAACGCAGCGGCCATAACCTGGGTAGCTTTGAGTTGCGGTGGATGGTAAGATGTCTTCTTGCGATTCCAGACGCGAACGTTTGATACGCCAATGTCTAGACAGCCTCTCCTCGCAGAGATAGTGACGTTAGCGTCTTCCAGCCACGGTTTCCCAAGGATTACGTCGTATGTAAGGCCAGGAACGACGTAGAAGAAAATGCGTGCTTGTTGATGTCCGTCAATATCAATTGCGGCATAAGTGACAGTGTCCAAGATCGTAGTCGACTCTGTGTTCTTCCCAGCAGCACCTTCCAATCGTCGTGGTGTTATACGTAGGGATGGCAGTCTCAGAGATCGAAAGAGTTGTTCGCTTATAGCGGAGTAGCAAAGGCAGCCTGAGTCAACAAGTCCAGTAGCAAAGTCTGTCCATTGATTCTGATGTCTACAATGAAGGGATCACCGTCCATCTTAGCTTCTCCCAACTCTTTCCATTCTCTCTGAGCTGCCGCGTCGTCCTATTGATCTGGATCAACTTCTTCGGTGTCTTCAACGGCAGCGTTTGATACCAAAGTGCTTTGAAGCAGCTCTGATCGTGGAATGTGATGGTCGGATAGCAGCTGCTAGCGGGCAGGTAGCTATCCGGCATCCGCTACGACCACACCTAAGGCAGCGCTTGTCGCGGCGTCGGGCATCAATCTCCTCCTGGTCCACCCACTTGGCTCGCTTTCCAATCAACAGCTGGTCCTCCGGACGCATGGAATGATAACCGTTTGTGTTTGTTCTGTTACCAATGCGAGTAGCGTTGACTTGGGTCTGGGCTGCAGGTGTTGGTTCCCATTCCATCATATCCTCACGGGAAGCTGACATGGTCGCTCTGTCGCTCGACGTCACCGTAGCGGAGGGAACAGGTTGTCTTCGGTCGTACGATTACTGTGACGGCTGGCCTTCTTTGTCCACTGACCAAACAGTTCCATATCATTGCTGAGATCTACACACTTCTGAGCGAATCCTGCGTATGTGCTTGTCTCGGTTCCTGAAGTGCCGACAAGCCTGTCCTTCATCTTACTGCTCAGTGCATTGCGCAAGTAAGAGATTTTGGCATTTTCGGCCAGCTCTCTGCGTCAGCGTTTGCCATTTCTTTCTCAAACCGCGGGTAGAAGGAAATAAACGTCTCTTCGTCCTTCTGGCGTATCGAGTAAAGGTTCTGGATCGCCTTCTCCTTCCGATTTCGTTCGCCGTAGAGGAGCTCCAGACGATCGAGTAGCCCGCAAGGGTTTGGAAATTCTTGTTTGACTTGCATCTCGTAGTATGTAGTCACATTCGTTTTCGCTGCTCCTTCGAGGCGCATGTAGACGTAGCGCAATTGAGCTTTGAGGCTTCCGATTGCTTGCGCATCTTCCTCAATCTTGCCTTCCATCTCCAACTTCCATCCTCGCCATTGTGATTTGTTGCACCGAACTTAGGAGGGTGGGGCAAGCTTATGGCGTGGCTTTGTGGTCATGGGGACGGACGAGTTCATGGGTTCTGGCCTCGGCGTTGGGACGGTAGCGGCGTCTGTCTCGTGCTCGGATACTTGAGATGTCCCTTGCGGTAAGGTTTCCAGCCTCTCCATTCTGCTGTTCATGTCTTCGAGCTTCTGTAGCAAGAGCTGTAGCAACAGGTTGGAGTCGTTGGTCAACATGGCGGTGTCTTCGGTTGGGTCTGTCATGGCGCTGATTAATTTTTTCTTCGGTAGCTGTGGCAGACCACGGTTCTGTAGGTTCTTCTTGACCTTGATTGTATGTGAACGGTCTCTAGGAACTGGATTCCAGCTACCTAGTCAAGATGCTATTTACAATCAAGGTAAGGAGAAAAGGAGGAAGCTAGGTAGCTTTCTGGCGTTAGCGAAAGCTGGCGCACGGTCCACGTGCTCGCGGGAAAGGCGGCTAGGCCACAGGGCCTAGTCATATGACCTCGGCTCAGCCCGTTACATACACCGGTAAAAGAAAAATAAGCAGGTTAGTAGTTATAAAGAAAATTAAGAGAAGACGGAAAAGTTAAAGGGTTAAAATAGAAGAGTTAATAGGAATTCATTAGAGAAGAGAAAGTAAAAAGAAAGTAAAAAGAGATGTTAGATTATTTAAAAAGCGTTAACAGAAGCAAGTAGAGGGGCAAAAGGTAAAGAAGATAAGAGGGGAAAAAAAGAAGATAGAAAGAAAGAAGAAGATGGAAATAGAAAAGAGAATATATAAAGATAGTTAGGGTAATAATAATAGAAGAGAGTAGAGGTTAGAGGTGTTAAGGCAAATGTTATAGGTATAAGAGAAGAAGAATAAAGAGATAAAAAAGGCAAGTAAAGAAGTTAATTAAAAGAAAAAGGTAAGTATTTAGATAAAGAAGCAAGGAAAAGATAGTTTTAAAAGAATACAAAGGGAATAAGAGAACAAGCAAGAGAAGAAGAAGAAAGGTTATATTAAAAGAAAGGAAAAGAAAGAGTAGAGACAGAAGAAATAGTAGAGTAGAAACCAAGAATCGGTATAAGAAGAAAGAGAAAGATGAAAAGTAAAATAGATAAAGTGTTTTCAAGAGAAGAAAGTAAAGAGGATTGTTAGAAAGAAGAAAGAAAGAAGAATTAGAGGTTTAAAATTAGAGTAGGGTTAGGGTTTTTTTAAGTAGAGACAGGGTTAGGGTTTTAAGTAGAGACAGGGTTAGGGATTTAAGTAGAGACAGGGTTAGGGTTTTAAAGAAAAGACACAGTTAGGGTTTTAGATTTAAAAAAAAGAAAGAAGAAAAGAAGTAATAGAGTAGTTAAGAATAGATAGAATAGATAGAGTAGATAGGATAGATAGAAACGATATAAAGAAGTTAAAGCAGAGAAAAAAAAAGAAAAGAAATAAAAGCAGAGTTAAGTAAGGAGGTGTAAACAAGTGAGAAGGTGTAAACAAGTGAGGAGGTGTAAACAAGTGAGGAGGTGTAAACAAGTGAGGAGGTGTAAACAAGTGAGGAGGTGTAACAAGTGAGGAGGTGTAAACAAGTAGAAAGCAGAAGAGAAGATGGAAAGTAGACAGTAGGCGAGTAGAGTGTTAAAGAAGTTCAGTTTGTTAGTTTGTTAGTTA
>JAADKA010000138.1:0-20786 GCA_009982855.1 Lizonia empirigonia | reverse complement strand
CAGTGTGATAATCTTTGCTTCCTTGCAGTATTGTTGGAAGTTAAGGGAGTTGTGGCTCTCATGGCCGTCAATAAGGAGCAGCCGGTACCCTCCTCGGGTGCGCCTCTTTGTATGGGCATTAAAGTGCTCTAACCACTAGAGTCCAAGCTTGTTGGTAGTCCATCCGTTCTCAGAGACTCCAATAACCCAGTCCTGAGGCAGATTGTCCTCTTTGTACCAGGCAGAGAGGTGGTATTGGCCTTTGAAGATGATGAAGGGCGGAATGGCCCATCCAGTGCCATTAATTCCCTGTATGACTGTTGTCCACTCCCGATTGCCCTGCTGGACTGCCTTTGGCCGTCCTCGACGCTCTGAGCCTGTAACAACTGCTCCTGTTGATATCTGGCCCATCATAAAGCCAGTCTCATCAAAGTTGTACGTGTCGTCATCCTGGATGCCATACTTGGCTTTGGTATTCTCTACAAGGCGGAACCAGCCTTGTATGATCTCTGGATCCTCACAGAGGGCTCGCTTGTAGTCGTACTTGCGATTAAACTTAACTTTGAGCTCAGGGCGGCGCTTAACGAACGTACTGGCCCAGTTTACGCCAACATGGCCCATATTGCGCTCTTTGCGCAAAGAATTAGCCATGTCAGCCACAGCAGCCAGCCGAGGGCCGAACCCTCTGGCATCTAGCTCAAGTATGTGCTGAGTGACCACGTCCTCCTCAGTCTGGTCCAGGTTCCTTGATTTTGGCGTACAATCGGCTTGTGCAGTTCGTCCTGTGTATCGAGCATGTAGTGTGCTGTAAGGCGCGTTATATATAGCTGCAGCGCGTCGCAGTGTGAGCGTCGCGTCTTGTTTGATTGCCTGGAGCGCGAGCTGTATAGCAGCTTCTTTAAAGGGCTTAGATCTGTGTTGTTGTTGAGGCATCGCGTGGTAAGGTGGAGGTTTGGTGTGGTCTTGGCAGAGTGATCCGCTCACTCGTACTGTACTAGGACTTTAGTCTGTTCGCGCGTGTGCACAGACCATTTCAACAACGCGAACTCTAAAGAGGGGTATCTTCTTCAACTACACACGACTACATCAATATGAGAGCTTTTAGCACTAAAATTTCATCAAATCGAGTGCGCGGAGGTGAATTATCAGAAGCCCAACGGATATACTGCTTAGCCCAGGTTGAGGCTGGTGTGTCGACAAGCGAAGTTGCTGACGCGCTGGACTGCTCGCAGCGGTGCGTACAGAAAACAGTACTCCGATGGACAACCAGCTGCAGCACCACAACGCAGCCTCGACAGGCCGGCCACCTACATTGACTAGTAGAGACCATCGCCGGCTGCTACGGATTGCTCGGAAAAACCCAGGTATTGAGTACCACAAGCTTATGGAGGAGGCTGGACTGTGGGACGCCAATACTACCTACCCCAGCGTTTCTAAGCGTACTGTGCAGCGCGCAATGGCTGACGAGGGATACCGCAAGTTCAGAGCGAGACGTAGGCCAAAAATCAACAAGAACACAGCTGCGGAACGCCTCAATCTTACTAATGAATGGCTGGGGTTTGATTTTGGGAGGCGTACTATCAGGTTCAGTGACGAGTGCAGCGTTGCTCGTGGATCTGGCCACAACACGCCCTGGGTATGGCGACTACCTGAGGATAAATGGTCGCACGAGATGGTTGAGGAGGTCACCACTGCTCGCCAACCTGCTCGTATGGTATGGGGCTCAATATGGATGACTCCAGGTGGCCGAGCAAGGCGTAGTCGTCTAGTAATTATGAATCGCGACACATCAGCCAAACGCAATGGATACACAGCTCAGAGCTACATACGAGCACTTGAGGAAGGTCTCCAGGACAGCTACAGGCCAGGCGAGTGGTTTATGCAGGATAACGCACCTATCCACACTTCCCAGGTCTCGAAGGAGTGGCTAGAGGTTCATGGTGTTGCTACGATCAAATGGCCACCATACTCACCTGACCTTAACCCTATTGAACACATGTGGTAGGCACTTAAAAAGAAGCTCCATGAGCTGCATCCTGAATTTGACTATATGGGAGACTCTCTAGCTGAGTGGGAGGCGTTCGAATTGGGGTTGATTGAGGCATGGGCTGCTATACCTGACGCACTGATCAAACGCCTTATTAGGTCTATGCCACGACGCCTAGACGCTGTGCGACGTGCAAAGGGCTACCAGACTAGATACTAAGCGTAATGCGATTAATTTGCAACCCTAATTGTCTTATTTGGTCTATGTAGTAGAGAGTTATACTGCTTTGAAGTTGATAATCAAATGTGGTTGTGGTGGTCCATGCGTCAACGCGAACAGACTTTTGGCACCCGATTGTATGATCCCGCTCACCCGTGGAGTACGTTAGTAAAAAGCCGGGCGTTACCGTGTCTGTGCACTGATCGGGCCGGTTCAGTGATCGTGCCACCCCCACCAACTCGGTCACCTACTTTGACCCCCCACCACCACACCACCACGATGACCTTAGAAGACGCGCTTCTAGAGATAGATTCCTTGGGTCCTGGAGATACTTTTTCATACCGGAGTCTTGCCACAAAATACTGTTGTTCCCGCGAGACGCTGCGGAAACACCACCGTGGGGAAGCAGTGAGCCGTAAGGAGGCATCTGAACGTCGCAAACTTCTTAACCCCCACGATGAGGCAGAGCTTATACAATATATCAGAGATCTTACAAAGAGGCACTGCCCACCTACAAGGCAAATGATTATTAATTTCGCGCGACGCCCTTGTGCCAATGGGAGCCTTCTAATACCTGGGTTACAAGGCTCTTGCATCGCAATGACGACACACTTCTCACTGCCTGGACTACCCCCATGGAAAGCAATCGTCATAAGGCTGATAACTCTGAAAGATACCATCTATACTTTGGTCTTCTAGCCAGGAAAGTCGCAGAGTTTAAGGTGGATCCTGAGAATACCTACAATATGGACGAGAAGGGATTTATGATTGGGATAATTGGTAAGACTAAAAGAGTATTTGATAAGGTACTCTACAAGGAGAGGCGCTTCAAACAAGCTAGTCACGATGCCAATCGGGAGTGGATTACCGTTATTGGTTGTATAGGAGCTGACGGTACTACCCTCCCCCCTGCAGTGATCTTTGCCGCAGCCGGAGACAGTGTGCAAGCCAACTGGGTACACGATATTGACCCAGAGAAGCACTCTATATACTTCTCGGTATCACGAACAGGCTGGACAAACGACGATCTAGGCCTTGCCTGAGCAGGTGTTTGAGCCCGCCACCAAAGGGAAAGCTCGGGAGAAAGTTCAGATTACTTATCCTTGACGGCCACGGCAGCCACGTGACGCGGAGATTCTTGGATTACTGTGATGACCACCGGATACTACCCACCGCACGCTACCCATACGCTGCAGCCCTTGGATGTGGCGTGCTTCAAGTCCTTGAGTCAAAATTACTCAACCCAGCTTGTTGAGCACAACTATATAACTGAGGGAGACATTCCAGTGGGCAAGGCAGACTTTATAAGCCTATTCTGGCCTGCCTGGGTTGATACATTCACAGAAAAGTTGGTATTGAGTGGCTTTGAATCCACAGGAATCCACCCCCTTGAACCCGACGTTATACTCGATAAGTTCAAAAAGTCAACTTCGCCACCACCTGTGACGCCCACACCGCAGACTGGGCCTCAACCGGCTTCCTCTGGGCCCAATTGGCTAAGGTTCAAGTCAAACTTTGACCGTGCAATTAAGGATGGGGACCCCGGGGCTGCAAGTGAGGCAAGGCAGCAGATGCATCAGATGCACGTGCTCCTTGAGCTCAAAGATCATGAACTTCAGGGCCTCAAAATGGCTATGGAGAGTAAGAAGAAGCGGAGTAAGAAGAAGAAGAAGAAGGTGTTACCACTGTCACCGCGGGACTCTAATGTACAAGGGGGGGCCATATTCTGGGATCCTGCATCCAAGGCACGTGCCGATCGACGTATGAAGGATGCAGAGAAGGCAGAGTTAGCAGCAGCTGCTGTAAAAGTCGATAAGAAGCAAATTCAGTACAATAACAGGCTTCTTAGAGAGAAGACTAAGGCAGATAACGCGGAGAAGGCGGCAAGGAAGCGTGAGGAGACTGCTCAAAAGAAGGCCCAAGAGCAGCGTGAAAAGGACGATCGCGCGGCTGAAAAAGCACGCATCAAGGCACTCAAGGACGCTCAAAAAGTATCCAAATCGCCTAAACAGGCAAGGAAGAAGACCTCAAAGAAGCCGCAGTCAAGAATATCAAAAGGTGGTAGTGGTGCAACGAGGCGTCGTCCACAGGTGGTTCATGAGCCTGGCTTGGCGCCCCAAGGCGTCACAACCCGCGCTGGTCGCATGACAAGGCCTACAAATAAATTGAGATAGCCAAAAGATGCGCAAGAGTCAATATTATAAACCACTAGCTTCTTGTATATCAATAGCTACTCTACATATTTGTATAGCCTCACTTTTGTGGAGGTGAGAAAGTTGGTGGGGGCACGAACAGTGAACCGGCCCGATCAGTGCACAGACACGGTAATGTGCTGCACGTCTTCGACATATGCAGTAGCTTTCGACTCCGGGTCCTCGCCGATGGTAGGTTGAAGCCAGAGATCATAGTTGCAGAAATTGTACACTGTTATCATGTCTGCCAAACTGTTCGGCCGATCGAATATACTAAGCTGAGGTAAGTCCACATGGTCAATCACAGGCATGGGGGTATCAGGCAACGGCCACGCAATTGTCCAGCATGTTTCCGGTACAGACCACGACTTCACGCGTGGGAGCGACAAAGGGCTTGCTGGCAGAGTCGGGTCGTGAGCAAGAATGCTGCTGGACTGAAAAGACTCAGGGTGTGTTAGTGATATAAAGCTAGTAGGTCGACCGCTATTGACTATTGTTCTTGTCAGTGTTGTAAGTTCAGCTCCTTGGGTCAGTCCAGCACAGCAGCGACACTCATTCTGGATCGTAACGGCCTTGGTGGCCAACGTAGATGTCGTGAGAGAAGCGAAGAGCACAGTCACCGCTATAAGCACTTTAGCATATCTAGTGTCTATGAATAGCCCAGGAGAAGCACTCAGCTTGCGCATGCGTGGACCTCCGAGGCAGGCATCTCGTCTCGCCGTAAACAGCAATGATGTCAGAGCTGCTAATCCACATTTCGTCAATTCAGACCATGTCTTTTGGACGGAGAAGTCTCACAGAAAGATCGGATAGACAACCTCATTGAAGACGGTTGAGAAAGGGAGAGAATATGGAGATTAGATTCCGAAGGCGGAAGTGTGATCTTAACTACCACCAGGTACATGGTTTTTTGGCATACTGTCTTTCAATCTCACGTAATCATACACAAGTTTGGCATTCCACAAGAGGCTTCATTACTGACGGTCTATCTGCAGAAACCAGCTTTTGACACGAGTTCGTTTCAGCGAATGTGATTAGGCTACTGCCACGAAGGTAATGTTCATGCACATAAGTATGAACTTTTTGCCCCCAGAAAAACTGTGACAGACCCAACCGTTAACCGCAGATTCTAAAAATAGAGGGTCATCTCCAGATCTTTGTCAACCCACCAGCCTAACTCCGATGCAACCGCGTGGAGTCTGCTCGTGAAAGCAGGAAAGGGGAACTGATCGCGCTGGTCAACCGCCTTTTGCCCCAATCTGACTTTGGGACACGTTTTTCCCAATCAAGACTTTTGCAGACGGCTCTCTATTCTAATTGCAACAGCGTGCCCATCATATCCGATGGTGAGCATGGACGAATTGGCAAATTGACGCGCAAGAATTGATTTGACCCTAGCCTGGGGTCTACCGGGTCATTTATTACACCTGGCCATCCGGAAAATGGAGGACAGATGTCTAAATATTGGCTCTCAAGTAAGTCACTCGGCATCCCTGGTACGGAGATACCACAATTTCCGGACCTTGCAAAGAATGCCGCGCATAGACAGTGATCGAATAAACCCGATATCTCATCCAAGCTGTAGAGGTTACGTGCTCAAACGTATTTGAAGCAGATCGCGCCACATGCGACCACAATCGCTGAGCTTCTCGGCGATACCCGCCACAGAGGCAGTAGTGCTACAAGATTGGAAATGTAATTGAGTCAAATGCACACCGGAGCCAGATTGTGATATCTTCTGGATCAACGGATCTGTGCCAATTGCAGTGATGGTAATGTGAGCCCTAGCCGATCAACTACTCTATCCGCTTCTGAGTTATTACAGATCCTGCACTTAACAGAATGCATAACATCATCTTGGCATCAGAAGGATGTAGTCGGAAAACACTATCTATGAACGCGAAGACAGTACAAGAGGGGCATGTCGAGTCCAGCACTTCCCTTACCCGATCCTCTGCTGCTATCACCACTGTCGCTGCATCGATCCTCGCCGAGATGAGCGCAGGTTCTTGTTCAAAGATTGCTATCGTCGTGGCGCTCGCATTTTCTGCCGCGAGCAGCGACACAAACCATCCAGTCAACACATTCTTCCTCGGTGGCAAGCATTTGCTAACTGCACCTAGCTACGGAGGGGGCTATAATCGTCAACACGGAGTCACTATCTGGTGCTCTTCAGCAGCAGACGACGGATATGGAGACTGGGCTCCTGTGTCGAGCTTGGCGTATAGCGTTGTGTCTAGTAGCTTCGTCGTTGACACTATCATTAGCACGGCGACAGAAACGTTAGGTAAAGTGCTTTACTTCACCTAAACGGCCTTCACGTCTGCACAAATATTGACCGTGTGTACAGATGTGTCAACGGACCACTACACCGTTGTCAACTGTCACGACAGATCGTGATGCGTATCCCACAATCATCCCACCATCGAGTTCACCCAACGTTCGGACAACTACTGCAGGGGATGACAATGCAGTCAGTACAACCCAGATCTCATTCCAGAGCTCGGTTCAGAGCTCGTTGACGGGATCCTCGTTATCTGTCTCTACGCCATCTAACCGGATAACCTCCGAAACATACTCCTCATGTGTGTTTATGTATCTCAGTGGGTAGACTTGTGACACGCATGCTGATATGGATAGATCTTGTCACGGCTTCTTCTGATCAAGAGTGGTCATCAATACTTCAGCCATTGACAGAGAGCAGCATAGACAGCACAATCTTAACGGAAAAGATCTACACAACCTACATCCTGGTCTGGCGTGTCTCACTACACCTCTGATGTTAGAAGGCCGCAACCAATGTGTTGACTGCAGTGCGCCCTTGGCTAACCTATTCAGGTCAAAAACATGGATACCTTCGTCGTCATTGACTACGGTTGAGGTTACTGTAACTGCAGTAAATCCGTGCTACCTATAGCTAGATCAGTGCGGTATGACTAATCATTGTCAGCCGCCTTTTACCACCCTGCCTACTCCTAGCTCTGAGTATCCAACTCCAACCCTTTCTACAGGTATGTAATGCCAAAACGCGTTAGTAGCTGATCACACTTAACCTAAGAGTTGTAGGGTATACCACATCAATGATTTCATCAGCCTTCTCTTGCGCGCAACAATGCGGTGTGAATGTGACCGGGACGCTCCTCTCGTACCCCGGCCATTTAAGCACAGTCACTGTGCTGTGTCCTACCCAAAGGGTGAACGTTTACATTTATGGGGATGCTTTGCATGTTAATAATACTATAGCTGTCACGACATCGCTTCCAGTACCATCCAGCAAGAGCCAGCCGCCTCCAGAGTGGGTGTTGGAGTCGTCGCTGACCCTGTATGACAACCCAAATAATTCTTCGCTCAGAACCAAGCTAATTGGACAGCACGTGGCCAACGTCATATGTTTGGTACAATGACTTCAGCTACACCCAAGTGAGGACAGGAAACAGTACTTGCATCACAACAGCTGGCAGCCTTAGTCTGCCGTCTCCCACCGCTCTGGATCAGTCGTGTTTCCGGCAGCCAGCATCACAAACCCAACGCAGCCACCGAGCGCTCTTGTCGACTGGCTCGGAGATCTTCACACTGTTAAAGAGCAACTATCGGGCGTACCGATAAAGTCTTCGTGCGACCCAATCGTACGTGGCACTACTACGCTACCGTCGATGACCAATGCACCTGTTCAGTACCTGACTACCATGACTTCCTTGTACAAAGAGACGGTGACCCATCGTCTGCCGAGCCTTTCTTCAAGTACAGCACAGTCCGACACGGCACATCCCACGGCAACCTCAGTGGCAGGCTTGCCAGTTCCAAGTGCAGCCAGTTCAAGTCTGTCCAGCCTTGTTCTGGTCACAGCCTCTCTTTCCGGTTCGACCAGCATTTTCGATGTCACAAATGGACCCCCCCGGTCTTTGCGATCCACGTCTACATCGAACTGGTTGTCTGTTTCAATGGTCACCAACAGTATCGGCAGCCCAACGACAGCATCGAACACCGCAGGTCAATCCGAAAAGCGACCTCTTCGTCTTTCCTTCAAACATCGCGAACCGCCAGCAAATGACGCCTCATCGAGTGTGACTTCTCAGGTGTCTTTGTTCCAACCACTACTTTGTCGTCGATCGTTTCACCAGGGATCCAGCTCAATACCCCTGCAGGCAACTACGAAGGCAACTACGGAGATGGCTCTAGTTCTGTGGCGATCTCGATCGTCACGCAGGAGCAAATTACTTCTCGATCTCTTTCTGATCCATCCTCGTCAGTAATATCTGCATCGAACGATCAAAGTATGACACGGGTTGCTGAGTCCGGAGCCGATCAAAGTCGCACAGACCCCGCTTCAAGAAGTGCGAGCATATCAGCAGCTCCGCTCTCAAGAACGACTTCATTGGTATTCTCAAGGCCGTCTCCACCCAGTACAGACACAGTCGGAGAAGCACATAATGACAGTCAGCTACCTGCCAAGTCAACATTGGGGCACTACGATACAGAGAGAACGTCTTCTGCGTACGGAGACTCAGCCGTAATGACAAATGACTCAAGGAGTCCGGGCGAGTCGTCAATTTATGATCCTGAAAGTCTGATCAGTCCAATGAGCCTGTCGCTCTCGCTCGGCTCGGACACAACAGGCGGTCCAACAACATCATGGAACTCGACACCAATATACAGCTGCTGAAAGCCGAACAGCCCAATAGCCACGCTGGGGACTTCTACAGCTGTGGTCGAATCGTCTGGTGGAGAATATACCGTGTCCAATCCTGGCTTTCTCGCAGGTCTAATGGCTTTCTGGTTATTGTTGCTTTCGGTTGGGAAGTCCTAGCATGAATTAATGCTACGCAAGATTCATTGCTGGAAGCCGCAGCTATGCTCGAGGAGTCAATCGAACTGTAACATTGTCAGGGTGGAATGAAGGGAGACATGATTTTTGAACACTCTCAAAGACATGCATATCAGCTTAGAGCGCGGCTTCTGCTTCTTGTACGAAGCAGAATGTATGTAGTCGTTTTGCTGATAACTGATCTAAGGTGCGTCCCTGAGTAGAGAGGCACACCCCATCGCGAGACAGCTTCGCAGTTCGGACCTTCGGCGCCTCTCTCCCACCAGGTTGTGAAGACGTCGTGGGTTTGTCGTGATTCTGCACCTTTTTCTCTTACAGATCATGAGTCTCCGACCACGATTTCTGCAGGGTTGGCCATGCTGTCGATCGCTTCGTCAATGCCGTCAATCGACCCTTCGTCAAGACCCCCCTGTCTACTCGCGACCTAAAGCATCTCTGTGAGAATCGGAGGGTCTGGTAGAAGGCGAAGTTAACAAAGATCGTATGCTCAGGCTCTAGAAGCTCTTTTGGCGAAAGAAGTGTGCAGTCCGGCAGTTTCGCCGGTCAAGAGCACCGAACACCAACTTTGTGATTTTATGGTACCCTTCAAAACACGTCAAATCTTGTTAGAAATCACTTTGAAAGCGCCTACCAAGGCATCCCGTACCTTGCGTTTGACGCAGCCCTCCCTCTGACAGAGAGATGGCGGTCCCAGGTACCCCAGGGCAGAGACTTCGACCTCCAGAAGCTGTGCACACGCGCCCTGAGGACCCAAATACCCCTAGCCTAGCTAATCTACGCACCACAAAAAGACACAGGCAAGCTGAAGCAGCGCCTATCCCTCTAATCCTCGGTGGTGGTGCTAACAAAAGACAACCGGTGACAGGCGCGGTCACTGAGAAGATCACGGCAGCCCAAGAGGCCGCCAAAACCAGACACAGCATCATCACAGCTATCGCAAACGCGATAGATCAATGCCTCGAAAGCTACACTAGCAGAGCTGAGCGGCTAGTTGCACAGGAACTACAGCAGCGCGTAGTACATGCTCTAACAAACTCAGTTCACTACCCAACCACGAACACCCCACAGCCTGCGAGCGGCGCTGGATCTCAACCTACCCGCACATACGCGGACGTCGCAAAACCCCCCAACTGCCACTCTACGCAGGAAAGGGGCGCCGCTATAACTAATACGGCAGCAAACCACCGAAATGGCAGAGCTCCGAATATGCCGCCGAGTAAGCCCGTGCCAGATAACCGCATTCTTCTCCAGCTATCTACAGCACAGAGGGCAAAGCAGCCTTCGCCCTTTGTAGTGCGGAAAGCACTATGCACAAGGATTGATAACCTCACTATGCAAGATATCCCAAGACTCACTACAACAAAAACAGGCTGGGCACTTACACCAGCCAACGACACTATCAAGCGCCGCCTGCTGCAGCCAGATAACGTAGAAACCATGCTAGAAATGCTGGGAGCAGTTGGATATCAGCTCCCAGAGAAATGGATCAGCTACGCAGTGCAGCGCGTAGAAGCGGCTCTTGTAGGACTCCGGATAGGTGGAGACGCAGCAGTACCAATCAGTAAAGAAGACGTTGCAGAGGAGGTTTACTCGCAAACAGGAGTAAAGCCACGAAACTGCAAACAATCTCGCCACGGGCCCGATAGGTTTGGTACGATGACCTGGATAATATCCTTTGCTGAGCGAGTACGGCCATTTCGGATATTTGGAACGAGTGAATGGGCAAAAGAGATCAAGAAAAACCCACCGGTGGCTATCCACAACCCTGGATGCCAGGGCTACTGCAACACATCCAGATGCACGCGCGCAGCTCGATGCGAGAACTGCAGCCAGTTGGTGATGGGACACAACGGGGCAATAGGTACAGGCTGTGATCAGCGAGCTCGCTGTGCCAACTGCCATGGACCACACCCTGCGACCGACAAAAACTGCCCAGCAAAGCCATACTACTACCAAGGGAAGCTCGTCCGGCTAACAAGCAAGCAACTGCAGAGCGTACGTAGAGCCGGAAATCGAGCCTACCAAAGGATCGGACAGACCCAGGACACAGAAGGAGACACAGCCGCCGAACCTATTGTCATTGCAGAAGAACAGCCAAGCCAGGAGAGTCGACCTACGCCCCAGCAGCCTCTACTACAAGCCACCCAGCCAGGAAAGGCAAAACGAACCCAACAAGAAGAAACACCAGCAGGAACAGACAGCGCCACAGCCACAGCCACAGACACGGACACAGCTACGGCCACGATCACGGCACCCCAGAAGCCACAGAGCCGCCGACCACGCCGGGCGGCAGCCCCAAGAGAGAGTCTAAGCCTAGCAGCGCTCTCGACAAGAAGCCTAAGAACAGAGCATACAATGTCCACACAGTCAGAAGCCACGATACAGGCCGACTTATCCTCTACCATAGAAGATACTGAAATGAGCGAGGACGTATTGCAATGGTAGGACGCCAATCAATACAACACAACGGGCAGCACCGCCCAAGCTGTAAGCAGCTACGAATAGCATGGGCGAACGTAGGCAAAGCCTCCGAATGCCACGACACTATACTCTGCCGCGCCTCAGACGAAGATGTCGACGTGGTATGCATCCAGGAACCATGGACACTACCAGGAACTGTAACGAAAAATCACCCAGGATACCACATGCATGCGCCTGTGATGGCATGGGACAGCAGAGAGGAGCGCGAGAACGAAAGGCCACGGGTGCTCACCTACACCCGCAAAGGCGTTAATCTTAGAACTAAAGTGCTGCCTAGAGTCACGCGAGACATACTTTGGACAGAGGTGAACGGATACGCTATACTGAACGTGTACCAGAGCCGAGAGGCACCAGAACCAGCACTCACCTACATCCAAGAACTGACGCCACCAAGCAGATGCGTCATTGGAGGGGATATGAACGCACGGCACGAGAGCTTCGAACCTGGCTCAGTAACCACAGGAGGCGGATCGGAGCTCGCACGCTGGGCCCACACCCACGCCATGGACTTTATCGGACAGCCGGGAGTGCCAACTCATCAAGCTGGTCATGTGATAGACCTTACTTTCTCTAACGTCCCATTCGCAGACACGACTGTACGGCCAGACATGCACTCTGGCTCAGATCACGCAACACAAGTTACAACACTGCCAGCCCGAGGACTAGCAGCAGAAGGTCTCAATAAGCACAAAGTACTCGAGAGACACCTAGAGAGATTCACAAGACTAGTAGGCCTGAACATAACAGGTATTGGGGACCCAGCGAGAGCCAGGAACCAAAGCCAACTACAGACAACCATCCAAGACCTCACACAGGCGATAGAGGAAGCGATTCAGACAGCAGGGGTTAAACAAGGGGAACAAACCCAGTCAGCACCATGGTGGACGACAGAATGCCAGGCAGCGTACCGTCAGCACCTACAGGACC
The DNA here is from genome assembly GCA_009982855.1 of Lizonia empirigonia. Classification (NCBI taxonomy): domain Eukaryota; kingdom Fungi; phylum Ascomycota; class Dothideomycetes; family Pseudoperisporiaceae; genus Lizonia; species Lizonia empirigonia. The sequence goes on along the minus strand of JAADKA010000138.1, from coordinate 8,176 downwards.
ATGCCGGAATAGGAACTCCTCCAACAGATGCAACCAGAGAGTTCCTAAAGACAGTGCGCCGAGCAAAGAAAGCCTACTGGCGAGACCGGATAGACGGTGTTAAGACCGACGCAGACCTTTACAGCCTGGTTAGATGGCACAAGCTCGCACCAAACCAACAAGACTCCCCGCTAGTAGTAAATGGCGAAACTATCACAGATACAGCAGAGAAGGCGGAGGCCTTACGCAGAGAACTGCTGGACCGATTCAACAGCGCAGACGATCTGCCTGCACCACCAGAGGCAGAGGACTACACGCAAGACCCGCTACCATGGGACACTGAGGTATCGATGGAAGAAGCAGAGCGCTATGCCATAGGCGTAGCTAGCACATCACCGGGTGCTGACGGAATAACAGTACGGCTGCTAAAGGCGTGCTGGGCAGATGTGAAGAACCTCGTTCGCGCAATATATCAGAGGTGCCTCGAGCTAGAATTCTACCCAGACTGCTGGCGCACAGCAGAAGTAACCATGATACCAAAGGCTGGAAAGAAAGACCGCACGTCAGCGCGGTCGATGCGACCGATAGCCTTGCTCTCATGCATTGGCAAGGGGCTAGAACGTCTGGTGGCAAGAAGAATTGCTACAACAGCAATAACGCACGATGTCATCAGCCCCCAACACGTGGGAGCTGTGCCAAAGCGATCAGCCATGGACATCGTAGCGGCATTCACGCACGACGTAGAACAGGCTCTAGCAGTAGGCAAACGCGTGACTATGGTCACAATGGACGTGCAGGGAGCATTCGATGCACTTCTCAAGAATCGGCTGCTACGCCGAATGGCCCAGCAAGGCTGGCCACCAGCCTGCATCCGGTTTATTGACTCTTTTCTGACAGAGCGCCGTGTGCAGGTAAGACTTGGAAACGAGACAACGCCTCGCTACCCAGTAGCCTGCGGCACACCACAAGGATCTCCGTTGTCGCCAATTCTGTACACACTGTACCTAGCTGAGCTTCTCAACCAGGACAGAGCGCTACGCTTCGGCTACGCAGACGACATCAATATCTACAGAGCATCAAAGACTCTAGACGAAAACGTCCAGCTTCTGGCCAACGACATACAGGCCATCAACCAGTGGGGAGCAAAGAACAAGGTTACCTTCGCCCCAGAGAAGCTAGAAGCAATCCACATCACCCGCCAGAAGGACAGCTACTCTCCAAGCATACCTATATCCGACGCAATATCGCTAGAACCAATCGCACCAGCCGCAGATAGATCGCAGACGGCACTACGATGGCTCGGAGTGTGGTTTGACCGCCAGCTTAGCTTCAAACCCCACGTAGCCCACAGAGCAGCAGCTACCAAGAAACTTGTCAACCACTTGAGAAGCCTAGCCAACACGGCTCATGGCCCGCCCCCAGACGCTATGCGAAAAGCAGTAGTTACATGCGTTCTGCCTTCACTGCTATATGGAACCGAGGCTTGGTATGAGGGACGAACAAGGAACCCGAGAAACAGAGGAAAAGCCAACCCTAGCGCCGTCAGCACAAGAGTTGGACAGCACATTGCGGCTATCCAGGCTGTGCTTGTACAGGCTGCAAGGGCAATACTACCAGCATACAGAACAACACCCCTACCAATTCTCTTTAGAGAGGCTGGGATACCGTCAGCAGAAGTTGCACTGGAAGAGGCTAGGTGGCGTCTCGCACTACGACTCCAGACAACAGACCGCCAGCACCCTCTCACCCACCGAGCAGTTATACCACACAATCGATCTGGCACCAGGATAGGAGAGAGGCAGCAACCAAGGACTAAGATCCAGAGGCTAGGTCTGCTACTGCCAGCCATCCCTCGGCCAGCTCTGATAGCGCCACACTTCTCGCAAGGGTGCCGCACAGATCCGACGCTAGGGGTAGAGAAGAAAGCCGCTGCAAAGGAATTCAAAGAATGGTGGGCTTCTTTGGACAGCAGCACGATCACAGTCTTCTCTGATGGGTCAGAACAGCACTCTGAAGGGGAAATGAGAGTCACCTATGGGTATGCCATATACCAGGCCCAAGTGCAGGTAGCGACAGGACGCGGGTCTCTCCACTCGTTATCACACGTTTTTGATGCGGAAGCGATCGGGGCATGCAGAGCACTTCAGCACGCGGCCCAGATAGCAAGACCAGCAGATGCAGTCTATCTGTGCATAGACAGCACCTCGGTAATCTGGTGCCTACGCGGAACAGCCTCAAACTCCTCGCAATGGGCGTTCCTTCAATGCCAGGAGATAATGAATACAAGGCCTAATGTCAAGATTCGATGGGCACCAGGACACACCAACATCGAAGGCAATGAAGCAGCAGACCGCCTCGCGGATGTTGAGGCGAAAGAACCCTCTACCCCTTTCGGGCTAGCAGCACAACCAACCGTATCGGGCATACGCACAATAAGGAAAGCAGCACTAGCCACAGCCAGCACAGCTTGGTGGAGCAACGCAAAGAGCAAGCTCTCCAACTGGTACACCCAATGGAAGCTACCGTACCAACTCACCCGACCGCCACGTGAGCTCAGGTTGACACGCCCTACCCTAGCAAGGCTGCTGGCAATCCGGACCAGCCATGGAGACTTTGCATGGTACCATCGGAAATTCCATCATGACAACGCGACTCTCGGTGCACCTGCGGACGCCCCAAGACTCCCTTGCACATCGCACTATGTCGGAAAACCAGAACAGCAAGCATCTTCCGGCGCTGGCCAAAGCGGCCACGAGCACCCCCCAGAACACCTAGCGAAGCAGCCAAGTACCTCCAGATGCTCTGGGAAGAGCCAGAGGACTTTGCTGCTTTCCTAGAAATCACCGGCTTCTACAGCGCAATATGTAGGCCTCACTAGACCCTACACTTGCCCTACCTTCTCTCCCCTCCTCTTTCTCTTATTCTGTCTTTCTCTTCTCTGTTCTCTCTTCTCTCTTTCTCTGTCTCATTTCTTTTCTCTATCTCTTTATTTAATACGCTCCTTCGTAAGCACTAGCTATAACAACTAAAGGCGGACAGGTGCCTACTGCACAACTATTGTATTGGCGATCAACAGGCGGAGCAACCACTACGAGACGACAATCATGTACACAAGAATAGGCATCCTAGGCAGAGCACGGCAAGCCATAGGCCTAGCCCGTCTACATGCCCCAAGGGAGGCTTTATATATAGACGTTAAATACAACTCGCACTCGCACTCGCACTCGCCGGTCAAGAGCGAAGATTGCAAGAAGCGACCCAGCAGGTCGGGATGCGCTAGCGTCACTTCGCTCGCGGCAGCATGCAGTAGCGTGCTGAGGTCTGCTCGCAAGATGCGACGAATCCTGATTCCGGCGCTATACTATGGTATCATGCGTAAGTTTTGTGAGTGGAGATGCACGGTGGGGGTGCTTGGCGGATGATGCGGAACCTCTCTATCATCCAAATTACATCAAATCCTACCTAATTCTGTATACAATACAATGTTAACCTGTTTCGAGAAGCATCTCTGTGTGCCCCCCAGAATGTCTACTACTCGTCCATTTCATCCATCTCATCTATCCTATCCATCTCATGTATCCCATCGATCAACCGTCCTAAAATGGCTACTCCTTGTCCATCAACACCACCCCATAGTCAGCATTTATCACGGGACCAGCGCCTGCAGGTACAGACTCTACGGCTAGCTGGTCATACGTACAGATATATCGCCAACCTCCTCCACGTCACCGAGCGACAAGTTGAGTGGGCAGCTACTAGTGTTTCTGTCACTCCAAAACGACGTAGTGGTCGCCCACGTATCCTTACAGATGCCCAAGTAGACGAGCTTGAGGCGTACGTCCGATCATCACGACGTACACGTCAGATGAGCTGGCATCAACTTGCGTACGGTCCCTTTGACGCATGGGGGGTGTCAGAGTACGTGATACGCCGTGCCTTGACTACTAGAGGATACACACGCCGCATTGCCCGAGCCAAGCCACCTCTCACCCAACTCCATAAGGACTTGCGCCTTGCCTGGGCTCGTGAGCATGTCAACTGGGAGCCTTGGCAGTGGTGGAGGATCCTCTGGAGTGACGAGACGTGGGTAACTGGAGGGCGGCACCGTCGAGTATGGGTAACAAGGAAGACTGGAGAGGAGTTAGATCCTACCTGTACTGTTGACAAGGTACCAAGAAAGCGTAGCTGGATGTTCTGGGCCTGCTTTTCTGGTACTACAAAAGGTCCCTCCCTTTTTGGGAGAAAGAGTGGAAGACTATCAACAAAGAGAGGTACTGTGAAAGGATTGTACCACTTATTCATGGGTGGCTACGCCTTAATCCAGACCTTGAGTTTATGCAGGATTCAGCCCCAGGTCATTCTGCAAGGCTGACCCTTTCTGAGCTACAAGAAAGAGGGATAACGCCTATATACTGGCCTCCATTTTCACCAGACGTCAGTCCAATTGAGCCAGTCTGGGATGAGATGAAAGACTATATTGAGAATCACTATCCTGACCTGCCTAGAGGGAGGCAGTACACGTACGATCAACTCAGGGGGGTTATACAAGAGGCATGGGACTCAATTACCCCTGAGTTTCTTCAGGGCCTCATTGAGACTATGCCAGCTCGTTGCCAGGCAGTCATTGACGCTCAAGGTGGTCACACAAAGTACTAAGATTGTGTGTAAAGTATGACAAAGCCAAGATTTGGCCACCCCGAATAATACAGCCGAACATCTCCACCGTGCCGCCCCACTCACAAAACTTACGCGTGATACCATAGTACACAAAGTCCATCCCTGCGGCCAAGCTCCACGTGTGACCTGCCCGCCTCCGAAGCGAGCGGCTGCCAACGCTGTCTAGCGCAAGACAGCCTTACACGCGCGCTCTTTTGAAATGACACCACGTGCTGCTGTGGCTGTGCGTAGTCTTTGCGCACCGATGCCGGCGTAACGTGAGAAGCGTTCATCCAGCATCTGGCTTGCGACTTGACCACAGTACTAAGAACATCGTCAAGATGCTGTGCAGGGAGCGCGTCTATGCTTTAATGGCCATTAGTAGCTGTTTGCTGCAATTAGTATACATAATCTTCAAGCACTCTCCATCATAACGCCTGTGCACGGCACCCTGGCTAACTACAATGCTCCCGCGCACACGGTCGCAGCCTCAGCAGAGCTACGCGTCCTGATGGACATCCAAGACAGACTACGTCTTTGCACACTGCTGCGTTGTCTGCCCGATACTCGAACGGCAGCCACAGTAAGCGGTGCGTTTTGCACAGCACCCACTGTTCCTCTACTGAGAGCTGCGAAGGATGTTCTTCCTGCCTGAGAGATGACATCGGGGAGAGACCTGGAGGCAGCGGATGTCTCCTTTATTAGTACGCAGAACACGGCCATCTGGCGAGAACGTGAGATGGTTAATGAACGAGGATTGGCCTTCCAGAACGGTGCGAACACGTGCCCGTCGCCGTCTCCCACACTCGCACTGTCTTGTCCCAAGATGCTGAGGCGACCAGCTGTCCGTCTGGCGAGAACACCACCGCCCTGACATAACTTGTATGGCCCACCAGCACGCTGCGACACGTGCCCGTCGCCGTCTCCCACACTCGCACTGTATTGTCCAAAGATGCTGAGGCGACCAGCTGTCCGTCTGGCGAGAACACCACCGCCGTGACACTGTCTGTATGGCCCTCCAGCACGCTGCGACACGTGCCCGTCGCCGTCTCCCACACTCGCACTGTCTTGTCCCAAGATGCTGAGGCGACCAGCTGTCCGTCTGGCGAGAACACCACTGCATTGACATCGCTTCTGTGGCCCTCCAGCACGCTGCAACACGTGCCCGTCGCCGTCTCCCACACTCGCACTGTATTGTCCAAAGATGCTGAGGCGACCAGCTGTCCGTCTGGCGAGAACACCACCGCCGTGACACTGTCTGTATGGCCCTCCAGCACGCTGCGACACGTGCCCGTCGCCGTCTCCCACACTCGCACTGTCTTGTCCCAAGATGCTGAGGCGACCAGCTGTCCGTCTGGCGAGAACACCACCGCATTGACACGGCTTCTGTGGCCCTCCAGCACGCTGCGACACGTGCCCGTCGCCGTCTCCCACACTCGCACTGTGCTGTCGTTAGATGCTGAGGTGACCAGCTGTCCGTCTGGCGAGAACACCACCGCCGTGACACTGTCTGTATGGCCCTCCAGCACGCTGCGACACGTGCCCGTCGCCGTCTCCCACACTCGCACTGTATTGTCCCAAGATGCTGAGGCGACCAGCTGTCCGTCTGGCGAGAACACCACCGCCGTGACACTGTCTGTATGGCCCTCCAGCACGCTGCGACACGTGCCCGTCGCCGTCTCCCACACTCGCACTGTCTTGTCCCAAGATGCTGAGGCGACCAGCTGTCCGTCTGGCGAGAACACCACTGCATTGACATCGCTTCTGTGGCCCTCCAGCACGCTGCGACACGTGCCCGTCGCCGTCTCCCACACTCGCACTGTGCTGTCGTTAGATGCTGAGGCGACCAGCTGTCCGTCTGGCGAGAACACCACCGCCGTGACATCGCTTCTGTGGCCCTCCAGCACGCTGCGACACGTGCCCGTCGCCGTCTCCCACACTCGCACTGTATTGTCCAAAGATGCTGAGGCGACCAGCTGTCCGTCTGGCGAGAACACCACCGCCGTGACACCGCTTCTGTGGCCCTCCAGCACGCTGCGACACGCGTCCCAGTCTGTATCTCTGTCTGACACCATCTGCACTTCCTGAGCGACTTGATCAACGAACGCCCTTCGAACAACGCTCCTCTCCGGTGCAAACACAAGCGCTGACGAGTACACCTGCAGAGGCGCCTCTGCTAGAACGGAACAGAAGCGCAGCACAAATCGGTTCGCATCGCGGAGAAAGCCTGCACACCCGCTTGTAGGTGACTGTGTTGCAAGTCAGTGTCTGTCTTGTCGTGTTTGCCACGTACCGACTCTTACCGCTATCAAGGCCTGCAGCCTTGCCAGCAGGCGCACGCACTGCCCTGTCTCCCCCATTAGGCTCATCGCTTCGAGCCAGTGCAGAAGGTGCATCTGCAGGAAGATGTGCACTACGTCTCCATCTGTAATGCTCGGATGGCTGCGCTCGACATGCTCGACCCAGTAGCGGCACGCGTACTGCAGCTCCGGCGGCAGGCTGCGGCCACTGTCTCCTCTTCCACCTCGCGTCTCAGCGTCCCGGGCCCTGAGAGACTGCATATGTCCTGTCGAGACCGCCAGGCGCAGCCATGAGCTTAAGGCAGAGAGTCGCCAGCTTCTCGTGTGTGCTCCTCTCCTCTATCCAGAAGCTGTCGTCGCCGCATCTCTTTTTGTCGAGCAGAAAGTCGCGAAACGAAGGTGGTGCAAGCGCACTGGCCGGTTCGGATCTTGTGGGACATCTACAATCGAGTGCAGCTCGTACAGCGTTCGATGTACATCCTCTGCAGGAACCTGGAGCAGCCGAGCCAGCGAAGATGCAGAAAGCGGCAATTGCAGAAGCACGATGGCCCCCAGTGTCTCTCTGATCAGCGTGTACCATCTCTTCCTTTCCTGTTTCCTGTACCTGCGAACAGGGCTCTTGAGCACTGTAAGGTATAATGCTGTCCAATCGCTGTTCGGGCAGGACCTCGAGCGCTCGTCTGTGCCAGAGTCCTCGCTAGCTGAGCTATCCTTTGGCGAGCCGCTGTCTGCAGAGGAGCCGTCCTCAAGAACAGCGCGCAGTCGGTCAGCAACGAACTGCCCGCCTTCCTGGATGAAGCGACAGGCAGTGGCGGCCCAGATGAACAGACCGCATGCGCTCTGCACTAGCAGTTCAAATGATCTCTATACCCGGCCAGTCGTCCGCCTGATAGCATTCTTTAGCGATGATCCCAAGGTAGTACTTAAGAAAGAGTCCTATGTCGTGCTCGACAATCGACGGCGAGATGTCGTGCAGCACAACGTCCTTGTGCTCCGCATCCGCCATCTGCCCGAACCCGTGCCGGATCGGCACTTCTGGCCTGCTCGTCAGCAACACCCGCAGCCGGACGCCTGTTATCGACGACCGCACCTTGGCCAGTTGCTGCACGATGATGCGGATGTTGCTGTCGCTGTCGCACTCGTCGAGCGCATCGACGACTACGACGTATGTTTCTGGCCCTTGTTCTAGCTTGTACAGCTTTGACAGCGGACGGCAGACGAGGTGCTGCCACTGGTCGCGC
>JAADKA010000137.1:0-20947 GCA_009982855.1 Lizonia empirigonia | reverse complement strand
CCCTAACCCTAACCCTAACCCTAACCCTAACCCTAACCCTAACCCTAACCCTCGGACGGGCTCCCACCCGCATCCCCCACTTATAACTAACAAACTAACAAACTGAACCCTAACACTGTTGTTCTTTTTAAACCCTAACCCTGTCTCTACTTAAAAAAACCCTAACCCTACTCTAATTTTAAAACGCTAATTCTTCTTTTCTTTCTTCTTTCTAACAATCCTCTTTACTTTCTTCTCTTTAAAACACTTTATCTATTTTACTTTTCATCTTTCTCTTTCTTCTTATACCTATTCTTGCTTTCTACTCTACCATTTCTTCTGTCTCTACTCTTTCTTTTCCTTTCTTTTAATATAACCTTTCTTCTTCTTCTCTTGCTTGTTCTCTTATTCCCTTTGTATTCTTTGAAAACTATCTTTTCCTTGCTTCTTTATCTAAATACTTACCTTTTTCTTTTAATTAACTTCTTTACTTGCCTTTTTTATCTCTTTATTCTTCTTCTCTTATACCTATAACATTTGCCTTAACACCTCTAACCTCTACTCTCTTCTATTATTATTACCCTAACTATCTTTATATATTCTCTTTTCTATTTCCATCTTCTTCTTTCTTTCTATCTTCTTTTTTTCCCCTCCTATCTTCTTTACCTTTTGCCCCTCTACTTGCTTCTGTTAACGCTTTTTAAATAATCTAACATCTCTTTTTACTTTCTTTTTACTTTCTCTTCTCTTAATGAATTCCTATTTTAACTCTTCTATTTTAACCCTTTAACTTTTCTGTCTTCTCTTACTTTTCTTTATAACTACTAACCTGTAAGGGCACGTAACACGGGCACACGATGTGGATCTGCTAGTAGGTTGATTGCCTCTACAAAGTGAGATACTGCGTGAGGAGCTCCGGAGGGGCAGCCTCACGACGATATTTAGTAGGGATGACTAAGCCTGTGGCTTAGCGCGTAGCTGGTGGGCCCGTGCGGGAACACCAACCCAGAGGTCGTGGGTTCGATCCGTCACACTACCCCCCCCTTCAAAAAGAGCAGTTCCATCGCTCAAATCTGCAAAAATCCTCCATGTGCCAGACTTCTCGAAAGCTACGTCGGCCAAACATGTACCAAGTGGGTTCACTAAAGCTATACCCTGCCCAAAACCCCATTGTCTATCCTGTATTACCATTGCAGTCGTGGTCGCGCGTGTTGGGTGGTGCGAGGGTCGTCGTGGAGAGGTGGGTTGCTGAGTATCGCAAGTTTGAGAGAGCGCGTCGTGATGCCTCGAGCAAGTCCGTCAACTGAGCACAACCAGGCCTCGTCCGCCGCGGCTAACGAGCGCACCTGGTCCTCTATCCACAGACTTGATCGTGACATCCTTGACACAGGTTGGCTTGTGACCCTCGTGGGTGCCGGAAGCGGGTTCCGTCCTCGAATAGTCGACTAAGTTGGCAGTAGCGGCGACCTTCTCGAGCGCGGAGACGTGTGCGTCGAGGTGGGACGTGATCGCTTGCCTACCAAAACCGTTTGTCTGTCAAGGGGTCCGTCGTCGCGACAGCTCTGCGAGGGTCATCATCACCAGGTCCTGTTTGCTTGTCAGCGTTGCGAAACTCTTGTGTGGACCTGGGGACTTCGGGTGTAGTTGATGGAAAGTCTCCACTAGTGCAGCCGAGCCGACCAGGTTCATGTATGGCTCCCAGGACGGGTTGTCAGGTCCAACAGGGTAGTTAGACCACTTCACGTAGTACTGCAGGAGACCCTTGCGACCGCGGTTACCAGGGTCACTCTCGCGCTGGTTGATGCGCGATTTCAATATCTCCTCAACGTAGTACTCGTTGTCGTCGTCGATGTCGGGGTCAGCGAGCTGGGCGTCATCGTCGTCGTCATGGGTCTGATGTGGCAGCGGATCGCCCTCGTACAAGTGGAGGAGCCACGGATGGAACACGTTGTGCATCTTGCCAAGTCCAGGTGGCAATTCCACCTCATACGCCATATTGTCAATTGCGCGCACAATTCTGAACGGGCCGCGGTTCTTGAAGTCCAGTGACGGGCTGGGGCGAGTTGTGCGTATGTGTCTCGCGTCGACCATGACCAGATCTCCAACGCGGAACTCTGGTGCAGGTAGTCGACCGTCGTTGGCGTATTGTGCTTGCTTGGCTTGGGCCCATTTTAGTTCTGACCGTAGTTGAACGCGCAGCTTATCAAGCTTTTCAGCGAAGCGATCAGCGTCTTGGCGGTCGCGCTTTGCCGGCGTGCTGAGTGAGGGTGACAGAGGTATGGGCGGCTCTAAACCCGAGCGCGGGTCATATCCTTTGGTGAGCCGGAAGGCAGTAGTACCGGTGCTGGCGCTGACCGTATTGTTGGCTTCAAACTCTGCCATTGGTAAGAAGAGAGCCCAGTTGTCTTGTTCGTAATTCACGTAGGCGCGGAGGTACTGCTTCAGATATGCGTTGGCGTTCTCTGTCTGACCGTCGGTTTCCGGGTGAAACGCCGTAGAGAGCTTGGGCTTGGTTCCCAAGCGTTGGCACAGGCGGGTCCAAAAGTGGGAGACGAATTGTGCTCCGCGGTCACTGATGATCTCCTCTGGGTACCCTTCCTCGCGCCACACGTACTCAACAAATGCGCGTACCAATGTGTCTACTTTCAGGTCTGTGACAGGAATGAACTTCTTCTTCTTACTCAGTCGGTCCACAATGACAAGGATGTCAGTGTAAGTGCGTCCATTATCCGTGCATGGGGGAAGGTGAGTAATATAGTCCATAGAGATGCTACTCCAGTACCGATCAGGTATTGGTAGCGGATGGAGTAGTCCATGTTTGCCGTCCCTGTAAGGTTTTGACTTTCTGCACATGATACATGCTTTTACGTATCGCGATACGTCGTTAATCATCTTGGGCCAGTAGTACCATCGACTAACGTTGTCGTAGCTGCCGTGTTTGCCGCTATGGCCTCCGCACAAGGATCGGTGAGCTGTCTCTAGCACGCGGGTACGCAGAGAGCCTTCAGGGACGTAGACTTTATTCCGAACGAACAGAAGTCCATCATCCCACTTACAGTCGCCTAATTCGAGGCGCAGTCGGGCGGGACCGTGTATCAGTTCGTGAGGGATGCGTCGGTGGCCTGCTTCCTTAGCCTTGATGATTATTGTGGCCACAGGGTCGCTTGCATAAGCATCCTTGATATCTTGTATGATGGTGCCATCAGCAGCCTGCGGGGTGTCGTCTGTCGGAGTCACTGAGGTAGCGTTCAACCCGAACAAAGTTTGCTCGCTGAAATCCTCCGCTTCTGCGTCACAGTACATCATGTGCGCGAGCTCTACCGGTGAGTATGACAGCTGTCCTTGTGTTGCCTGGGCGAGGTGGATGGCGTGCCTGGCGCCACCATCCTGATGGCAGCGCAGAGTGGCAACTCTGGCTTGTGGATCAACCTTGTGAGGTTTGATGAGCACTTGCATCTGGTGACGAGTGCGAGCGTCATCCCCCTCCGGTAAGTCGCCAGGACGCCTAGTCAACGCGTCAGGCTTGGTGCCTTGCTTGCCCGGTCGGTATTTGATGCGAAAGTTGAACTCAGAGAGAAACTCAGCCCATCGCGCCTGTCGGCGATTGAGGCGCTTCGTGGTCATAAAGGTCTGTAAGGCCTGATGATCAGACAACACTTGGATAGGGTCGTCTGTCCCAGCAAGTTCAAAACGCCATTCTTCAAACGCCTTCACGATAGCCAACAGTTCCTTGTCATAGATTTCGTAGTTGCACTCAGCCGGACTCATCTTGTGAGACAAGAACGCGACCGGTCGCAATACGCCGTCGACCATCTGCGACAGTATGGCGGCGGTGACGAAATCCGATGCGTCCGTCTCAAGCCACGTTTCTCTGTCGGGGTCAAAGTGGGTGAGTATACCTGCTGTCCGGAACGCATCCTTGAGTCGCTGAAAGGACCGTACCTCCGGTCCATCTGGCGCCAGTGGGAACATGGCAGGTCCCCCGTCGCCCGTTAACGCGGTCAACGGTTTTGCGATGTAGGAGAATCCTTTTATAAAGCGGCGGTAGAAGTTGGCAAACCCAAGGAATGATTGCACGTCCTTGACGTTGCGCGGCGTCTGCCAGGCCAGCACTGTGGAGACCTTCTCCGGATCCATCTCAATACCATCGGTGGTGAGGATGAGGCCGAGGTACTTAACGCGTTTGACTTTGAACTTGCACTTCGTGGCATCCAGATACAGGCCAGCTGCTTTGAGCTTACGCAGTACCTGGAGTACGTGTGTCTCGTGATCATCCTCGTTTTCGCTATAGATCAGCACGTCGTCAAGATATGCCGTGCATATGTGATCGAGGTGGTCGCGCAGTGTTTCATTGATAAAGGTCTGAAAGGTGCCCGGGGCGTTGCATAGGCCAAATGGCATCACGAGATATTCGTATAGCCCGTACCGAGTGAGGAATGCTGTTTTCTCTTCATCGCCGTCAGCCATGCGGACCGTGTTGAACGCCGCGATAACATCGACGATGCTCATCATCTGTACTTTCGCCATCCGGGCTAGGGTCTCTTTAATGGCCGGCGGCGCGTTGCGGTTCTTCCGTGTGACACTGTTCAATTGACGATAGTCCACGCAGATACGTAACCCTCCTCCTGGCTTCTTGACAACCAGGACGGGAGAGGCGTATGGCGACGTGCTGGGACGTATGAACCCTTTTAATATCATGTCGTCGATATATGCCTTCACCGCTTTAGTCTCAGTGCGTGTGAGCCCATACATCACCGGCTTGGGTGCTCCAGTGTTAGGTTCTTGCGTGATAGCGTGGTCCACTCCAGCGCGGCGCGGCGGGAGTTGGTCCGCAAGCTTCGGATTGAACAGGTCAAGAAGGTTCTTGTCTTTGCAGATAAAGTCTGGGACCAGAGCTCTGATCTCGGCTTCTGTCATGGGCGGCCTCTCTATCTTATCCATGTATTTCTCAAAGTCAGCCTGCGTGATAGCTGCGATACGAGCGACATTGTTGGCATCTGGGACGCCGTCATGGACCGGGTCCTGTTGTAACTTCTCCCAGTGGTGTGGTTCCAACCAAGTCACTCGCGCAGGGTCGCGCGCGGCCATGAGACACGCTGCTCTTGCCGAAACCATATTGACCACTCCAGCAGTTGTAGATCGTCGTGTATCGCTGTTGGGCGGCCGGTCGACGTAAACGGTTTCGTGGAGACCTTCGTGAAGGCAATTCAGTTTGCATGAGGCCACGTGGAAGTGCATTGACCGGGGGCTAAAGCCGATAGCAGGGTTGTGGTCCTCTAACCAGTTCATGCCCAGGATAAGTTCGTACTTGCCGATATGGGTCACGTAGCACAGTACGTTCGCGGTGTGACTACCATGGCGTACTCTAACGTCCACAGCTTGTGTGAGCTGGTCAACTTCTCCCCCGTCTGCTAGCGATAAGCGGATCGGTTTTGTGACCTTCATTATGGTATAGCCATGCTGCTTCACCCAGCGATGGCTGACAAAGCTGGCGCTTGCGCCGGTGTCCACAAGACTCGTAGTCTTCCTCCATCCTCTCTGTGTATGTATGTGGCTCGGGAATTCCAACTGTCGTCGGACGTCGATGGTAGGGTTCGGTTGGAGGGAGATGGTGGAGACATAGTGTGTGGACGACTCGGCATCGTCAACTTGGGGAGCGGCGAGCTCGGAAGCGGCGATCTCGAGGCGGCGATGATGATCGCGGAGTCGCTGTGTGTGTTCTCGAGCTGTACGCCAAACGTGCTCCTGTGCGCGGTTTTGCGCAGGAGCGTCTAGTTTTCCGACAGGTCGTGACCGACAAGGTAGCCCTCGTCATCCACGTTGTCATTGTCATCGGGGTCCAGCATGCGCATGGCTGCCATGGGTGCTCCATCCTCGTCAGAAGTGGTGCCGTTATCATAGGCATCGTTGTCGTCGTCGACTACGCTCATGACCCGTAACTCAGGAATGTCCGCGGATCTAGTGAAGGGCTTGCCGCGACAAGGTGCGTTGATATGACGCATCTGATGCTTACCCCCGCATTTGAAGCACAGACCCAGCTCAGCGAGACGCTTCTTGTCCTTGTCGCTGCGTTCAATGACAACCTTACGCTCCGTGTGACGGTTGTTCGAGTTGTTTCCAGCAAAGGATGTGCGTTGGCCTGAGGGTCGGGTCGCTGGTGTTGCGGTGGCGCCACGAGACATTGATCTAGTGTTGGTGTGGGCATTAGCGATCTGTTGGTGTCCCATATCCAAATGCTGAGCCCGATTCAGGAATTCAGTGATTGTCTCGTCTCGGAAGGAACCGTTGGTTGTAGCCAGTGCAAGGTTCTTTCGCATTGTCTGTCGAGCGTGATGGATAGACGTGTGGTCTTTGAACCCAAGGGTACGCATGCAGGCAAGAAAGCGAGCCTTCCATGCCACAAAGGTCTCGCCCGACTTCTGACGGAGGGTACCGTCGTGAAGTTGGGTTTCTGCCTCCGCTACCTTGTCATAGCTCATGTATAGGTCGTCTAGCGCGTCGATGTAATCCATAAAGTAACTAGGGTTAAGGTCCTCAACTAGTCGCCACGCCTCGTTAGATATACGGGTTTCTAAGTATGAGATGCGCTGGTCTTCCTCATGGTACGTCTTGCATTTTGCAATGACAAGGCGTCGCCATCGCTCATAACCCTGCGACTGACTGCCCTTGAATATCTCAACCTCAGGAAGCTTGATCTGGGTTCCGATGGTCGACACGTTTGTCGGCGTGGGCGTGTGGGTTCCAACGTGTCCTGGCGCGAAGTTGTTCATCTGTGGGAAGGTCGCAGCGGGCGCGTTTCGCGCGGCAACAGATGTCGATCGTGCGGCAGCTCGTTCGGCGTCGCTGGGAAGTGGTGTATAACCCGTGCGTCGTCGGTCCGCAGCTTCAGTCGTGAGACGTGGGATATCTTGTTCGCGTCGAAGGAATGTGTAGGGTTTATAACCTGGTTCATACTTAAGCAGTCGGGAGAGTAGATCCTTGTTCTCGCGTCCGATCTGGTTGACTCTGCCATTTGCATCATCGAGGTCTTTGGTCATCGCCGTGAGTTCATCGTCGCGTTGTGTAATGGTGCCGTAGTACCGATCGGCTTGTTCGCGAGCTTTCTTGCACTCATCGTGCCAAAGGTCAGCGTCGTTGCGCTCTTGCACTAGCTCGTCACGGAGCTTGGTGAGGTCTTCTGGCGAGATGTTGCTCTGTGACAAGTTGGCGAGCTTTCGATTCAGCTCTTCAACGTCGACCTTGAGGTTGCCACGCTCCTCGGCGATACTGTTGCGTTCAGTGGTGAGAGCTTGATACAGCGGATGCGATTGCAATTGGGCGGTGGTGACTACGTTGCTTGCAGCGCCCTTGCCCTTCAGACGCTCTATCGTGGTTTCGAGTCGTCGGATCTGGGTGAGTGCAGACTGGTGTGTATGGCTGTCGACTTGACCAACTGCAAATTGGGGACGTGAAGCCTCGGTGAGTTGTTCGTGGAGGGCTCGAATCTCCAGGTCTTTAGTCTGATTTGCTAGCAGCTCATAGTCAATCGAGAAGCCACAGTCGCGGATAGTGACCATGATATCGATGAGCAGTCGATACCAATACTCTGGTTTGTCACGAGCTTGCTTTACCCATTGTGGGGCATTCGTGATCTCTGAGTTTGTGATAGCTCGGATGATGTTGCCTTCGGTGCGATTCTGGCCTACCCGGAGGGTGAAGAAAGAAGTTCCGTCGTCCTCTGAACCGGGGTCTTCTTCGACATCAAACCAATGGTCATCATTGAATGTGATGCGCACATGCTTGTGGTCATCCTTGAGAACTTCAATGCGAGCGTTGGTGACTTTAATGTCGTTGAATACGCGGGTGTCTTCTTCTTCTCCCTCTGGGATTGTGGGCTCTTGTGATTCGCTATCTGGAACCGAAGGCTGAAACGGGTGCGCCGCCCGGAAGGTGCTCTCGCGCCGGGTTGATCGGCGGGCTCGGTCAGGAGCGGGCGGCGGCGCCATGGGTTGTGTGTTTTGGGTATCGTTTCCGATGGTGGTACCACGCGATCCCTGTGTGTCGCTAGGGAACGCACCGGGAGCTGAACTGCCGGCCATGTCGTTGATGATGGTGGTGGTGTATGCGTCGGTGGCAGAGCCTTACTCGAAGCGCGCAGCCCTTGACGATCGCGCTTGTTTCACTCCACTTGCTCAGATTTGTTAAGGGGAGCCTTTCCTTCTACCAGCGTCGGTGACAGTCCTCGTTGACAGAGCAGCTTCACCAGAGCTTTCGTCAACAGAGCCAGATGTCCCGCCCGTGGGCTTCCAGCGCAATACGCAAGTTCCTCGTTGCCGAACCTTGTCGCCAATCAGAGGTCAGCGATCAACTGAGCGTAATCCTCAGCGCAGTTCCACTCCGCAGTCGTGTAACAGAGCCTGGGCTTTGGATCCTCGTCGATCAGAGTTGATTCCTGATGCAGTGCAGATTTGCACTGGCGCGGGGTAGTGTCGCACTACTGGCGCGCGCGCGACTCGTTCGGTAACTGAGCCTGAATTGTCGTATCCTGGGTATGTTGAAATGACGCAGTATAGTGTAAGGGCACGTAACACGGGCACACGATGTGGATCTGCTAGTAGGTTGATTGCCTCTACAAAGTGAGATACTGCGTCAGGAGCTCCGGAGGGGCAGCCTCACGACGATATTTAGTAGGGATGACTAAGCCTGTGGCTTAGCGCGTAGCTGGTGGGCCCGTGCGGGAACACCAACCCAGAGGTCGTGGGTTCGATCCGTCACACTACTCGCCTACTGAACTCTAACTGTGTCTTTTCTTTAAAACCCTAACCCTGTCTCTACTTAAATCCCTAACACTGTTGTTCTTTTTAAACCCTAACCCTGTCTCTACTTAAAAAAACCCTAACCCTACTCTAATTTTAAATCTCTAATTCTTCTTTTCTTTCTTCTTTCTAACAATCCTCTTTACTTTCTTCTCTTGAAAACACTTTATCTATTTTACTTTTCATCTTTCTCTTTCTTCTTATACCTATTCTTGCTTTCTACTCTACTATTTCTTCTGTCTCTACTCTTTCTTTTCCTTTCTTTTAATATAACCTTTCTTCTTCTTCTCTTGCTTGTTCTCTTATTCCCTTTGTATTCTTTTAAAACTATCTTTTCCTTGCTTCTTTATCTAAATACTTACCTTTTTCTTTTAATTAACTGCTTTACTTGCCTTTTTTATCTCTTTATTCTTCTTCTCTTATACCTATAACATTTGCGTTAACACCTCTAACCTCTACTCTCTTCTATTATTATTACCCTAACTATCTTTATATATTCTCTTTTCTATTTCCATCTTCTTCTTTCTTTCTATCTTCTTTTTTTCCCCTTTTATCTTCTTTACCTTTTGCCCCTCTACTTGCTTCTGTTAACGCTTTTTAAATAATCTAACATCTCTTTTTACTTTCTTTTTACTTTCTCTTCTCTTAATGAATTCCTATTTTAACTCTTCTATTTTAACCCTTTAACTTTTCCGTCTTCTCTTAATTTTCTTTATAACTACTAACCTGCTTATTTCTTCTTTTTACCGGTGTACTTCTATTTCTTTTCTTATTTCTCTTTATCTGTCTCTTTTAACTTCCTCTCTATTCTTTTTTAAAATCTTTTTTCTTAACACCTACTTGCTAACTCTTCTCTAATACTTTTTTTAAATTCTATACACTCTGTTTCTACTTCTTCTTTCTTCTCTACTACTTTCTTTATCCTCTATCCACTTTGTCTTCTACTTCTTCTTTCTTCTTTTTAACAATTTTGTTAAACTACTAAACTACTAAACTACTTACCTTTTCTTTTATTCTTTCTGCTTTCTTTACTCGCCTTTTCTTTCTTTTCTTTGCACCTGTAATGGTCTTTTTTTAACTTTTTGTTCTCTTACTTACTTGCTTTTGTTGTTCTCTTAACTTTAACTCTCTTCTTTATTCTCTTTACTCTGCTTGTCTTTCTCTCTTCTTAAACTTCTTAAACTTGACTTTTCTTGATCTTTTGATCTTTTCATCTTTTGATCTTTTGATTTTTTGATCTTTTGATCTTTTGATCTTTTGGTCTTTTGATCTTTTGGTCTTTTGATCTTTTGATCTTTTGATCTTTCCTTAAATTCAACGGATTGCGGTTGCGGACTGCCAAATCAATTTTTCGTTACGGATTGCCGTAACGGATAACGGCTAACGGCTAACGGGATCCGGGTTACGGCCTCCGCCTTTGCTTCTGTCCTGTTGTCTACCTTTCTCAAATATGGATAACCCTAATCCTAACTTGCGTCCGGCTCTAAACTCAACTTCACGCTGTAATACCTTGCGCGCCCTTCGCTTACTTTCTACTTTCTACTTCTCTTTTTGCTCTCTCTGACGGCTTGATGACGTGGTCCCTGCTGTCTGCTGCTGACCGTGAACCTCCTCGGCTTGCGGGCCTTGTACCTGCGTCCTACCCTCTACTACGGGTTGCCGCTCTTCTCCACCCAACTCTGCACCTGCCTCTTCGCTCTTGTGTGACATCTGACGGGCCTACCGCCCACCCTTCTCTTACGCACTACGGCATCTACGGCTCGGGAATGCCTTTCTGGCTGCGGCACCACAATCGGATTGGCTAAACTTCCTCTAACTACTGTTCTATCTTGTAACAATACTATGTACACGCCCAAAACACCTTTTTACATGTCGTCCCTATTCTGCTCTATCTCCTTAAACCCCTTGGTGACCTGTTCGAATGCCTCTTCATCTCTTCATTCTACTTCTCCCAACTTTTCCTTGTCTCCATCCTGTGCTTTCTCCTTAATACAAACGGCCGCTTTCGGTCGGCGACTTACTTGGTTTTGCGTGCTTTCCCTGGGTCATGGGCTCTTTCTGCGTTGTGGGCTCTTCTTAAATAATCAACTCTTACTGATTTCGGGTTACTGATATGGATTCCCTTGGTTTGCGCGCGGGTCCACTTTCGGGCCACTTGGGCTTGGGGTCTACTTTCGACCACTTCTGGACTACTTGGGGTGGCGCATTGCTTGGCGCACGAATTGTGGAACCACTTGCGGAACTACTTGGGGAACCACTTGGGGAACCACTTGGGGAACGATTTGGCTTGTGGGCCTTCTTGTCGGCTTCTGTGTCCTTCTACATGCTGTTCTCTGCTCAACCCAAATACGGCGAACCCTAACCCTATCCTGACTTGCGTCCGGGCCCGACCGCAACTTCCGTCCCGCCCTGAACCCAACTCCACTACCCTCGACCTGCGGCCTGGCCTGAACCCAACTCGGCTGCACTGCTTCTATAAATTGTAAACGAAATACTCTTTCATTGGCTACCACTACGCCTACTACTTCTACTCTGCCATGAACGCGTAATCCAACAAAACTCCCCTACCAACCTGTTGCTTTCAACACACTCCAACGCCTGTTTGCGCCCTAAATGCTTAATCAATCCTTCTATCGAGCTCGCATCCACACCCTGCTCTATCAACCGCGCAGCCCATTGCTCTACTACTCCCTCCTCGCCCCCGTACACCAACCCTAACAACCCTCCTACTAACACCCCTCGGTATGGACAATCCCTTCCGTCTGCCCTCTGATACCGTCCGCGTCCGTTGTCTTCCCATCGATTGCACACCTCCTGCGGTACCCCACACCAAAAACAACCCGAATACGCCTCGAACCGCATCTTCTCCTCCACCGCCTTGATCATCTCCTTTGCCTGCCGGCTCTCCGGCCTCCAACACCGCCGCACGTCGTGCTCGCTCTGTCCGTCGCCCGCTACCTCGCATATCCCACACCGCTTCGTCCACCACGCCAACTGCCTGCGCAACCACTCCACGTCGGCAAACTCTTGCTGCCGCTGCTGTATCAACGTCTGTCGCGGGCCGCGTCGTGCTTGCTGCTGCTGCTCAAACACCCGCTGTGCCTCCTCTCGCTCTGCCTCAACCGTGTCCGTACCCTCTGCGTTGCTGCTGCCTCCCTCGTCCTCCTCGCTCTCTTCGTCCACCATCTCTTCCGCGTCTTCTTCCTCGCCGTCTGCTCCTCTGCACACCTCGCACTTCTCCTCTCCCTCTTCGCACACCACCCGCTCCTTCTCTCGCCTGTCCAAATATCCGTCCAACACCACCCGCCTGCACCTTGCTGTCTCGTCTATGCCTTCCACCTACGCTCGCACCAACTGCTGTTCCACCTCCGCCTGCTTGTCCTCGGCTGCCCGCTGCTCTCCTTCCTGCACCATCATGACCGCCTCGCTGCGCAACCCGTCTCGTCCTGCACGCCCGCTTTCCTGTGCGTAATCCAACACGGTGAACCGCCAATCCATGTGTATAATGCACCGCATGTCCGCTATGTCCACGCCCATCCCTAACGCGCTTGTTGCTACCATCATACGCTTCTTGCCCGCCGCAAATTCTTCCAACATGCTTGCTTTGCCTACGGCCTTGTGATGGTATGCGTGACAACCTAACTTCTTCGCCAACTCCTTGACCTTCGGCACCGAATTGCCGTACACCACGACCTTGCCCGTCTTGTGCTTGCGCAACTTCTGCTGCACCATGCCCAACACCATCTCTACCACTTCCTTCTTCTTCGCCGCCTTGCCCACCCTGATCACGCGGTACGCCACGTTCGTCCTTGCGGTTTCTGCTCGGAACAAATCGACCTGATCTCGCTCGACGTACATCCGTCGGAACAACTCGTCCTCCTCGCTCGGCGGCAATGTTGCTGTCAACATCACCATCTGCGTCTCGGCGGCTGCCAACTTGCCTAACTTCTGCATCTCTTTGCGGAAATCATACCGGCGGTTCAACACCATGTGGCACTCGTCGATCACGATCCGGTCTAACTGCCGCGTTGCTCGCAACCGGTTCAAAAACGTCGCGAACTCTTCCCCAACCGCTGATTCGGGCGTCACCAACACGACTGCGGCTGCATCTGGCGGGCGTCGCCTGTCCCACTCGGCGCACGATATCCCCAACTTCCTGCATCGCCGCATCATGTCTCCTCGCAACGCCATCAACGGCACCACGACCACCGTCGTACCGCCCTGCTCGGCCCATGCTGGTAACATGAACAACATGCTCTTGCCTGCCCCGGTCGGCATCACGGCCACTACGTGACTCTTGCCGGCAACGATCGCGTCGATGGCCTCTTGCTGCACGCCGCGAACTCGGCCGCCTTGCCCATCATCCGCTGCAGCTGTGCGGTCGTGTCCATCTTTCTCAACCGGCCCCACCGATCGATCCTTGCCTCGTCTGCCTCGCTCTCGAATGGGGCCCGTTTGCGCTTCTTGCACCCGTCGTCGTCGTCTACGCCTGCTTGGAACCCCAAAAACCGGTGCCAATCCGTGCTCGACATACGGAACGGCTGCCTCTTGTCTGCTACGGCCCCTGCCTGTTCCATGATGCCTCGTGCGTATATCATCCCCGCGATGTGCACTGTGTGCCCTGCCTGCATGTCCGCAATGGCTGACCACGTGTTCTCCTCGTTCCACTCCTCGTTCCCGTCTCCCTCGTCTGCTCGAAACGCGGTGGACCCGCGCAAAAACCGCCGACTGATGCCAATGGCGATCTCGCGATACCCTGGGATCGTCAATTCCAACCCTAATCCGATCCTGCTCTCGCGCTTCAACGCCTCTCGGAACCGGTCGCTCGTCCACTTGCGGCCGCTCGGGTCGGCCGGCCACATGTGCGACGATATCACCTCCTTCTCCCACACCATCGCCTCCAACCGCTGCTGGAACGGTAACACAACCACATGTAATACACCAACAACTCGCCCACCTCACGCGGCAAATACCGGTGGATGATCTTGACGTCGCCGCTCACGCTGTATCCCTTGTGGTACCGCGTGACGAACACGACCATGCCGTCCTCGATGAATATGTTGCGGTGCCCGCCCTTGACCGTGTTGCTGTGCCGGATGCTCATCATCTCTGGGCCTCTCGCTGGCTGTCCGCCCGCCATGTGCATCAACACAATCAACTTCTCCCGGAACGCCACCACTCGATCCATGTACCGCTCCACCTCTTGCGTGTTGATGCCTGAACGGGTCCCCCGCTTTGTGAATCGGTCCCGGATGGCGGCGTCCTGCCCGACCCGCTGGAACAACCACCTCTCTCCATCGACGGGCATGCGGGTGCGGTGGTCCTTCAAAAAATTCCACCCGGGCCGCTCGTCGGTCGGTTGTCGCGCAAACCGTCCCACGGCACACTGGGATGGGCTCGGCGGCCCTGCTGTTGCCAAACAACAACTCGTCCATCAACAACCGCCGACTCTCTGTCGCCAATCCATGCACCATGCCGCGGAACTGTGCCATGCTGAACGGCAAACTCTTGTACAACAACTCGTCCCGGCCAACCCACTCGACGTGGCCGCGTGACGTGGTGTTGTAATGGATCTTCAACCCGTACGTCCGCAAATCCAACATCCACTGCATCGGCTGTGGCTGCCGCGCACCATGAACCGGTCCATCATCTCCTGCACGAACTGTAAACATCCTTTGCGCCGGCGTCGGGCGGTTGCTGCTGTCGTCGCTCTCGTACGCGCTGTCGCTGTCGAACCCGTCGTCGTCCAACGGGCCTGACATCTCCAACGCCTGCTGCACGACCATGAACCGCGCCACCTGGATGACGGCCGACAAAACGGGCGGATACTGCTCGGCGCCTTCCAACCGTCCTCCTTCACGCCCAACACGGCCAACGCGCACACCAACGGGCTGTCGTAACTCCCTGCGGGTGATCTTCTGGCTCATCAACGCGATGCCAAAACTCCAAACACGCCCGCTGGATGCTCGACAACCTCTCTGGCTCACTGATGGCGTTGGTGCTGGGCTCGGCTGTGTCTGTCTCCATCTCGTCGATGGCTTCGTCGACGTCTGCCATGGCCTCGTCCTCTCCGTCTTCAACCTCCATCTCTTTCTCCTCCTCTTCATCTTCTTCTTCTTCCTCTCCGCCCTCCTCTCCCTCGACGCTTCTCTCCGCCGCCTCGACCAACGCCTCCCATGCCTCTCGCTGCCGGCGGGTGAAACGATACTCTGGACTCTTCCACGCGTGCTCCCGTTGCGTCCGTGCGAAAAACATCAATATCTGCTGCCACGGCCGCGTGTGGTCGCCAATCGACTTCTCGTCCATGTACGGCTGCAACGGCTGGAACCGTGTCTGGTGCTTCTCTGTGCGGATCGCCTCTAATCGCACGAACACACCGATCCGGTGGATGACGGACGCTTGACTGAACCGCGCCAATCCCTCCATCGCCGCCCAAATCGCTGCCTCTACGGGCTCGGCCTGCTGCTCCTGCCTGGGATCGGCTCTGCCACGGGTTCGTTGATGCACGCCAACAACTCGGGCCGCTCCATGCCCACCAAATACGGCAACCACTGCGTCCGCTCAACCACGGTTCACCTCGTCTCTCTCTCCCTCCTGGATGGTGTTTTGCTTCCGCATCTCGACGTTGGCCCACGCCTTGGCCATCTGCTCGCCCACCTGCGCCCACGCTGCGTCGCCATCAATGGGTACCGCCTCTGGGCCATCGTCGCCCGGCTGGTGGACCTCGAAATACTGCGAACCCTGGCCCTGGACCAACAACGCTGGCAATGCACTTTCTTGCAATACTGGTTCATGCGGTCTCGTATTTTCTTCTGCTCAACCCGGGTTGGGTGTCCACCCTTCCCTGCTGGCGACCACTCGTGGGCGACTCGCCAATGCTTCTTCATCACGCCTTCGCTCCGGAATAGCTGGCGGCAACGGTCGGGGACAATCGACATATCAATCCATCCTGGTACACTGGCAACTGCTGGATGGGCTCAATCACCTCGCTGGGCACCTCCAGCTCGCCGGCATACTGGATCAAACCGGCCCAACTGCCAACTTCTTCTGCTATGGCCTTGGCTTGCTTCCGCTTAGCGGGATGGACACGCTGCACATGGCTCTTGATCTGGCTGGGCAAACGCCGTGTCGGCACTCTTTGCACACTGCCAACGCGTACTCGACCAAATGCTCAAAATGCTCCCCTGCGACGTTGCTCTCTGCCATGATGGTACAACGGTTATAATGGCACTTCAAGCTTACGATTGACGTGAAATGACTCTTTGGAATGGACTGCAGGTACTACGGACTCTACGTTATTTATTGTGTTGTGGACGCGTCTTCCTACCTGTATACGTGATGCAGCTAATCGCGTATCTGGCGTTGGCGGTCGCTGCTCGCTATCTCGGAACGACTCCGAACCCTGGGGTCTGGGGTATTGCGACGTCACAAACCTAACCCCAACCTCTGAACACGAAACACCATCAACCCTATCAGCTGCGCAGTTGCAAATTGGTGTCAACATGCAACTCAGCGCGCTGATCAACATATACAAATTTTGGAGCTGTTAGCTTGCAGGAATCTAACGCGACCGACTTGCGAACGCTACTCAACCAAGCCGCTATGCTGAACAATACGCAGTGTCCGGTATATCTCGTCCCTAACTAAAACATACCCTAACGCAACCAAGAGCTTGGTCGACTTGAGGCCCTGGGATAGCGCTTCAACGGCGCAAAGCAGGCGACGTCAAGAGGCTGCAGCAAGTGCGATGAGTGAGATGGCATGCAGAGAGCGATAATCTTGTTCTCCTTGCAGTAGTCCTGGAAAGCAAGCGAGCAATGGCTTTCGTGGCCGTCAATAATGAGCAGCCTGTACACTCTACAGACTTTGCATGCGTATTTAAAGTGTTTAAGCCAGTCAACCCCTAGATCGTTGCTT
Organism: Lizonia empirigonia; assembly: GCA_009982855.1. Lineage (NCBI taxonomy): Eukaryota > Fungi > Ascomycota > Dothideomycetes > Pseudoperisporiaceae > Lizonia > Lizonia empirigonia. The sequence goes on along the minus strand of JAADKA010000137.1, from coordinate 4,256 downwards.
GTCCAGCCATTTGGACTAACTTGGATAACCCAGTCGCGTGGTATACCCAGCTCAAACCAGGTAGAGATTAGGACCTTGCCAGCGAGATGATGAAGGGTGGGATGCGCTTCCCTGTCGCGCCGACAGTTGTATCAGGGTAGTCCATTCGCGATCGCCAGGCTGTAGTTTCTTTGCTTTCCCAGGCTTATCTGAGCCTGTCACTACAGCTGAGACGTGATCTTGCCATTAAGAAGCCTGATTCATCAAAGTTCCAGGTGTCCTCATCAAGGATACCGTACTTTGCCTTCACCGATTGAACCAGGCTGAACCAGGGCTCGATAACCGCTGGGTCTTCGCAGGCAGCTCGCTGGCGATCGTACGGACGGCTCCATCGCGTTCGCAGCTCAGGAGTACGCTTAATAAACCTATCAACCCAGTTCTTGCAGTAGGGTTGCCTCCGCGCTCTCCGCAGCAGTCTATCCGCCATATCTCGTATGTGTGCCTTCGAGAGTGGTACACCACGTAGACTCTCGTCAAGTATACGCTGTATAACACCTCCTCCTCTAGCTTTGTCAGGCTCTTGCAGTTTGGCTCGCAGTCGCGTCGGGCGCGTCGTCCAGCGCGTCGGTCTCGGATTGTTGTTCGGGGACGTTGTAGATCTCTGCAGCGCGATTTTCGCTTAGAATTTGCTTTAATTTAATATCAGAGATAGCAAGGTAGATGTCTCCTTCATTATAGGACTTTTGCACGTTGCGTTGTTGAGACATTACGCGTTGTTGCCGCGCAGGCGTGTTGGTGGGGAGAGCTGACGACTCGGGTGGGCGTTGGCGACTCGGTGGTGAACCACGTTAGTGGCAATTCTGTAGAATATTACGCGGGAGGCTATTTTCTCTAAGTCTGTCTTGACTGCCTCAGAAAGTTGAAGTCTGCGGTCCGTCTTATGCATTTGGCAGAAACTGTCCGTTTTGAAGCTCGTGCATGCTTTCGGGCTTGAAACGAGGATGAATGGAAGGAACGCGTGGGGAGCTTCGCGAAGGACGGTGAGATACACCTGTCGGGCTTTCTTTCGTTGGCTTTTGATTTGGTAATCTCGATGACAAGGGCTCTTTTTAGTCTGGCTTTGGCAGGCTCGGCTTGGAACCTCGGATATGATTACCAGTCTTTCCTCTAGAGCATTCAGGTAACTTGATGGGATTGTGTTCTTGCTTGTTAAGTGGTCCATGATTTTCTTGTATTGTTTTGATGATGTCATGGTATGTCGCTTTAAACAAGTAGGCGATGTAGGAGAGGTGGGCGAGATGGAAGGGATGAGAAGGATATGGCAAAGTAGAAGAGGTGGGAGAGGTGGGAGAGGTGGGAGAGGCTAAACGTGGCGCTACTGTACTAGGACTTTAGTCTGTTCGCGCGTGTGCACAGACCATTTCAACAACGCGAACTCTAAAGAGGGGTATCTTCTTCAACTACACACGACTACATCAATATGAGAGCTTTTAGCACTAAATTTCATCAAATCGAGTGCGCGGAGGTGAATTATCAGAAGCCCAACGGATATACTGCTTAGCCCAGGTTGAGGCTGGTGTGTCGACAAGCGAAGTTGCTGACGCGCTGGACTGCTCGCAGCGGTGCGTACAGAAAACAGTACTCCGATGGACAACCAGCTGCAGCACCACAACGCAGCCTCGGACAGGCCGGCCACCTACATTGACTAGTAGAGACCATCGCCGGCTGCTACGGATTGCTCGGAAAAACCCAGGTATTGAGTACCACAAGCTTATGGAGGAGGCTGGACTGTGGGACGCCAATACTACCTACCCAGCGTTTCTAAGCGTACTGTGCAGCGCGCAATGGCTGACGAGGGATACCGCAAGTTCAGAGCGAGACGTAGGCCAAAAATCAACAAGAACACAGCTGCGGAACGCCTCAATCTTACTAATGAATGGCTGGGGTTTGATTTTGGGAGGCGTACTATCAGGTTCAGTGACGAGTGCAGCGTTGCTCGTGGATCTGGCCACAACACGCCCTGGGTATGGCGACTACCTGAGGATAAATGGTCGCACGAGATGGTTGAGGAGGTCACCACTGCTCGCCAACCTGCTCGTATGGTATGGGGCTCAATATGGATGACTCCAGGTGGCCGAGCAAGGCGTAGTCGTCTAGTAATTATGAATCGCGACACATCAGCCAAACGCAATGGATACACAGCTCAGAGCTACATACGAGCACTTGAGGAAGGTCTCCAGGACAGCTACAGGCCAGGCGAGTGGTTTATGCAGGATTACGCACCTATCCACACTTCCCAGGTCTCGAAGGAGTGGCTAGAGGTTCATGGTGTTGCTACGATCAAATGGCCACCATACTCACCTGACCTTAACCCTATTGAACACATGTGGTGGGCACTTAAAAAGAAGCTCCATGAGCTGCATCCTGAATTTGACTATATGGGAGACTCTCTAGCTGAGTGGGAGGCGTTCGAATTGGGGTTGATTGAGGCATGGGCTGCTATACCTGACGCACTGATCAAACGCCTTATTAGGTCTATGCCACGACGCCTAGACGCTGTGCGACGTGCAAAGGGCTACCAGACTAGATACTAAGCGTAATGCGATTAATTTGCAACCCTAATTGTCTTATTTGGTCTATGTAGTAGAGAGTTATACTGCTTTGAAGTTGGTAATCAAATGTGGTTGTGGTGGTCCATGCGTCAACGCGAACAGACTTTTGGCACCCGATTGTAAAACATAGCAGACGATTTCATAGCTGTTGAAGTTTTTCAGTAACATACCCAGTCATCCTAGCTCATTACCTTCCCTTCGAAAAACCCTTTTGTGTCTTCAGAGCCCGCCTTTGTACGTCCGAGTTGATCCTGTCCCGGTCTTGTGTTCCGTTTTTTTTCTGACAGCACCGCGGCACTGCTAAGACCTTGATCCCTCGGTAATTCTCCGCATCAACTTGTATACGGAGATATTTCCGGGCAAATTCAATCCCATTTGCAAAATCTCCGCTAGCTTCTTCCATCTCAATAATATTTATGGCTAAAACCTCGGGATCAGTCTCGGGATCAGGTACCTTATAGTCGAAGGTTACGCGTAGTAATCAATCTCCCTATTCTCAGTATTAGCATGCGTAGTACTCTACCTAAATAGCACTTACATTGTAGTCGGGTCTCGCGTCCACGCATTATACTCGTCACGTATAACAAGTTTCTCTCCTTTTTCAGGATCAGTTGGCCGGCCGTAGAGCGCTTGAAATGTTAGCTCCGCGAGTTCAGGTGCTGCTGGCTGAGGAAATGGCTCTCCCCAGTTCTCGTAGTGAAATTCTATGAGTGGGAAGAGCCGTCGAATCGACACTAGTGGACCCTGGATGTGTATCCTGAGTGGCCGCTCGAGGGGAGGGAAATGATTAGGATGTGCTGGCGTGTCGACACACGGGGGAATGTAGAGCTGTGTAGCACCATGGATTCTGGGAACTCTGGTACATAATCTATCGTGACAATGCCTTGGGAACGATGTATGCTGGTGTCAGGGTTGGCCTAGTAGTCAGCTGGGTATTGGGTGTGCTTCTATGAAAAGGGTGTGGCAAGCTCCAATAATGATGAGTAAGCATTGCCAAGCTCCGAGCGTCTTATCATCTCGGCGAGACGCAATCAGGGGCTGTCAAGATAACTCATGGCTTTGGGCGACCAGTGCGATGATATTGCTATGTGGCCCGCGCTCATTCGCTGCTATGCTCTTGGCAGGACACTAATCTACTGCTGCGTCTTTTGTGCACCACGACTTCTTCTAAACAACTGACGCGCCCTGGAAACATGAAGCGCGAATACCCCTTCGCCGACGACGTCAACGCGGATAGACTGGGAAAACGTCCCAAGACCATTCTGAACACTGATGCGCATCCTCACAGGCCGGAAAATACCGATGCGTTGATCGCAGTGTCTTCGTGGCAATCGCAGATCCAAGAGGCACTCTCCGACCGGGCCGCCGACACCTTCAGCTTCATCATCTCGTGGACCTCGGAGTCGCCCCGCACGAAGTCGCACCTTAAGTCCTAAGAGACCGACTCCACAAACTTACCGAACGCGAAAGACGTGCCACGCTGGCATCTTCGTAGAGGCACTATTCGGCTTGCCCGATGCAGTCGATCGGGAATTACAAGACATATTCGGCTGCTCGCTGTTGCAGCTCCCTGGACGGACAGTAGAGGACCTCTGTCCACCTTCGGTACATTGGTATCAGAGGAGTCTTGAAGGAATGCGCGTGAATTCGCGCTTGAACGTAATT